>VWZP01009871.1:3373002-3434152 GCA_013396995.1 Dicaeum eximium | reverse complement strand
TTAAACTTCATCTTGTTAGACTCATTGTTGCACAGAACTCGTGAAACCTTAAAAGCTCACCACTATGTAAAAAAACTTAATAATCTATTGTCAGTGACCACCACCATGTTATATGATTTGGGACTTTCTTATCAGGAAATATAGACAAAAGCTTGCAATTTTACCAGCAAATTCCTAAATTCAAGCTTAAACTCCAAAACTTCTCATTATATTTAAATGAGTTAGGTACAGAAATATTCCTCTTAATGGGAGCCTCAATATATCACCTTCAGCCTACTGAAAGCATGAAATGACTCATGACACTCATTAAGTATTTTTAAAAGGAATTCCTTGAAAAAAACCCCAGTATTTAGGAACTTCCATGTTACTAAAATTCAGTATTAGACTGTTATTATTCACAATTAAATTTTTAGTCAAATGACATATTTAGGGCTCAATATTTTCATGTTTCAGAAGTAAAAATAATTATCATCTTTTAAAAGAAGTTGATAATTTCCTTTGACCAGTATAAAACAATAATCCTGTCAATTAGACAAAAAATCCATAATAAGACCGGAATCATGACATTATTGTTATACAAAGAACCATTTCAAATGCTTTAAGAGGATTTCATTCATTGTTAATCACAGTTTCTCTCTTCCTTGATCTTAAAATTTTCGGAGAAAGTATGTTCAGGCAGATTTGGCTGAAAATTAAAGAGGAGAAAAAACAATGCAATTTTTATATCCTCTGTGACTTTTTTTTTGGTGAAGCATTTCACAATACTCATGTGCGTAACTGCTGCACACACAGCACATGCATTTTGGGCAAGGCAGCAAACACAACACTGTGAGCTCTGGAAACAGCCTGAAATGTGGACAAAACACACCAATGGCTTTGAAAAGCCCCATGAGCTTTTTCACAAATGTAACTTAGATATCCAGCAAATGCAAAAAAGAACAACTTTGTTTTGCTGTCTGGTCCAGAGAGCAATGCTTTTAGCATGTGTGGCTAATAGGAGCCTTAGCTGTGCTTGATCACTTCCCACATAAGCTGTTTAAACATGAGGCATTAGGCTGGAAAGCTGAGCACTTTCACAGAGGATGAGGGCTAACAATTCACAGTGCAAAATCCTGTTTGATCTGCTGAGAAATTCAATCCAGCTAGAGCATAATTTTGCTTAATAGCATGGTGGGCGAGGAGGTTGCCAAAGGTGGGATGCTTCCCTCCTGGCTGAGGTCAGGCTGCTGGAGCTGGCCCATGTGCCACCACCTGGAGTTCTGCTGTCCCCCTTCCTCATGCTCCTGCTCCCTTTTGCTGTGTGTTTAACACATGCATGTGTATTCGTGCCTGAGCTCCATTTTCTCTGGCAGCTGCTGTAGGCGAGTTGTGGCTGCGTTTTTGGAAGTCTCCCAAGGCACAGATACTCCCAGCCCACCAGAAGGAGCCTCATTCTACAGGTGGAGGCACCCCAGCTGAGAAATGTGCCAATAATGACAGAAGGGAAGCCAAGCTTTTCCCTGGTGTGTTGAGGCAGAGGTACATTCACTGCTGTGTGTGCCTCTGAGGGCTGCCTGTCAAAGCCAAGAGCACAGGAGAGCTCTACAGGTAGGATTTTCCTCTCGTGCACGTCCTACACATGGCAATTCACTGCGTGCTTCCTTGCAATGTCTAGAGCTGCACCTTTGAGGAGAATGGAAAATTTGTCAAAATGTTGCCACTTTAACAGAAAGCTGGGTGAGTTCCCTTGTTCTTAATAGAATGTACCTTTCCTTTACTGCTGCTAATGCAGAAAGCAGCTGATCATATTCTGTGGGACTCACATTGTTTTTACAGTACTTTGCCTCTGGAATAAACCAGAGCATATTGTGTGTTAAGAACAGCAAGGATTTTATGGTGGAAGACAGGCCATGGATTCCCATGGACACTCTTTCTTTCCTTCAGACCTCTGAGAGAAATTGAGTGCTATATTGTGCCATCAGAGACATAGTAGCTCCTCAAAAATAGAAAGGATTGTCATTTTTCACTTTAAAATACATTCAACATGCACTCGCCTATTTGGGTTGTTAAAGCATTTCGTCAAGCGCTTGTGCAACACCTCATCCTAACCCACAACTGCAGCCCTTTGCTGTAATACAAACAGTGATGATAAATTAATGTCTGGCTTGGCAATATTGCCACAGTCTCCAATTCTGAGAAAGTGTTTTCATTCAGAGAAGAGAAATCAAATGGCAGATTCCACTGTCTCTCATTCTTCCTGTCCATGAACAAGCTGGTCCTTGTTGTAAACCCTGTGTAACTTGCTCTGGGAGTGGAGGCACTGTGGAAACCCCTCACCCTTGAAATAAGGGCAACATGTCAGTAGTTATTTCTTGGGGATTTTTTTAGTTAGCTATTTCAAAAGGAGAAGGAAAGAGTTTCTTGAAAACCAAATACAAAAGTTTCACAAGTAGAAAGACCAGAGCAGGCAGAGGTGAAATGCATTACAAACATGATGCTCTTTCCAAACCCAGAATCACCGGGTTTGTGATTCTGGTACAGAAGTAACAATGTGCTGTTGTTCACCTTCCAAAGTCTGGGACTGTTTCCGTACATGATGCAGAGTCGATAGTCAGAATCCCTGGATAATCAGCTTCATCAGCTGGGCTCTCACAAGGCAAACACTGATTCCTGAGACTGCTCAGCCTGAACTCACATAACACCCTGGCTGAGACCAAAAAGGTGACTGGCATTGCTCAGAAGTACCTTACCAAAAATAAACACCCACAGAGCCATGGAGCTACTGCTCTTCAGTGCTGCTCTCAAGGGCTTACTGAGTTTCCTGGAGACACAAAAATCAACCAGGAGGAAGCACTCATGGCCCACTGGAATGGTTGCACTGGTATGGTCTCTCAGAAAGGACCAGCCTTTAAGCTTGGGAAGTTTCCAGGCATGTGTTTCTGTCCATGCTACAAAGAGCCATGGCAGGCAAGGGTTAGTAATGTTCTTTCCTTGTTTTTCACGTCATACATAGAACAGGGCATGATCATGAATTCATACACTAATCTTGTTCAGTGTCCTCACAGCCTCAGAGAAAATAAAGGCAGAGAGCCTTTGCAAGCAGCATTTGATACCTGCAAACTTGTGGGTTGAGTCAGAGAGCTGGGATAAATGAAGGGGATATCCCATTATTCCTTGAAACTGCTAAGTTATAGACAGCAGAGGGATAGCCAAGACAGCAGGATGTGAGGAGTGCTTGGAGGAATGGAGGAGTGAGGACAGCATGGGTAGCCTTGCTTAAAGGAAGGTATACTTCCTTTTTATATATCCCAGCTGCTGCTCCCTCGGCAAGCTCAGCTCACAGACCACAAGGTCTGCATGACAGAACAGCAGCTGGGAGATACACAGACAGCGATTCAAATGAAGTGTGTGTATTTTAAAACATGAAAACACTGCAGCAGGGTCCAACCCCTCCTTGTCTTTTGCCCTGCTGTGACTACCTCCAGCACCATTAATCTCAAGGAAAAACTAGATTGGCCTTTGAGCTAGGGCTTCCCTCTCTGATTGCAGTGTTTGGACTACACAGTGCTGGAGCATCAGAGGCACTCCCGTTCCCAGATGGAGGATGCTGTGTTAAGGGACTGCCACCTGGCAGCATCGCCAAGGAACTGCAAAAACACTTCGCAGAGACAGAGGTTAGTGAGCATCAGCCTGCGGGAGGCTCACCAGGAAAGAGAGAGCAGGTCTGGTTGAGCCATACTGGGGCTGCCCGACTGATGGAGCTGGCTTTGAGGGGCTGCTACTGTGATAAAGACACTAGGCCAGGGAAACATTCATGGTGACAGCCTTATCAGGGACTTTCCCACTCCTTGAGAAGTTCTTCCTTTGAGAAAAATCCCACTGTTTTCCCTCTCTTACTTCATTTTGAAGTCTTCAATACTGCCCCCTTACCTGGGCTACTCTTCCTTCTTTTGTCTTGTGACAAGCTGGCAGATGAAACAAGAGCATCTTTTCAACACATTCTCTGGATTTTTCCCCCAGATAAGACTCTCAGACAGGTTGCCTAAAGCTTTCTAAACCAATTGCATTTGAAAGGGAGCATATAGAAGGCAGTAAGTAATATCTGTAACATTTCAGAAGACTTAAATTGTGATCACTTTGAGAAGTGTACTGTGCTACCCAATGTCATAGGAAACAAACTTCCAAACTTTTGTTTGTGAAGAGACCTGCATGAACAAGACAAATTTGAGGCTTAGCTGAGCCTGAGATCCTTTTGCCAATAGTTGTTGCTGTGCTTAGAAGCCGAATGGCCCTTGACAGGTAGTAAGAAGCTTGGTTTTCTTTTCATACTTAATGTATAAATTTGCATACAGAGAAAAGCTCAAGAGAGATGGAGAGCTGGAGAGATTGAGTCACTTTTAATTTTTAGAGTCAGCACAGTGGATTAAGGTCCTGTGACCTTGTAGTTAGGATCATTGCTAGATATGACATCTTAGCTAAGCCTGCTGAGCCAAGAACGCCCTATGTGTGTTCATACATTAAGGCTATGAAGAAGTCGGTTAATAAATACCAAATGAACATTTTTTACCAAGAAAGCTATGAAAAGTCCCACTCTGATCCCTGAGAACGTGGAGCTGAATCCAGTGGGGGATGACGGGTGACTTACCAGTCGGTGTGCGCGTCGTCGATCACCAGGAGGACCTTGGGTTTCTGCGCCACGGGGGCCGCGGGGCCGGCCGAGTGATCCATCAGCCCCGCCGCCGCCTGCGTGGTTTGCTTCATGGCGCTGGAGATGGAGCTGAAGATGCTGCTGCCGGTGGAGGAGGAGTGTGAGGGTTGGGGTGGCTGCAGGTGCTTTCTCTCAGTGGCAGGAGAAACCGGGGAGCTGGTGGAGCTGTCGGGGCGCTGCAAGTCCATCATGTAGCCATTGGGCAGATTTGCCACGAAACTGCTGTCTGAGAGACGCCGCCGGAGGAAATTCATTGTTGCAGCGTTGTGGGGAAGCTTCCTCAGCGAGAGCAAGGCTGAACAGTGTGGTTACCAGCCCTGGAGGATGCCTCTGTGTCCGTGTGGGTATCTCCTTAAAGTCCAGGCAGGCTTTATCCCTTGAAATCGTGCCAGAGATATATGCCTAATTTTGTCAGCTCTATTTTCTTTCTCTCCTGTGGGAAGAGAATCAAAGACATATATGTGAGATATATACTGTGAGACTGAGATAAGTAACCCTCTTTTGGTCTCTTAGACAGGTACCTTAATCAGCAAGAGAAGAAAGGAGTGCTGCTTGCTGTGCAGTATTCCACACTGCTACAGTCAAACAGGACAAAATACAGTTCACCATTCTCATCACCAAACATCTTCTGATCAGTACAGACCAGCCTGCACTAGCTTAGGGGCTAACAATTCTATCACTATGGAGAAAGAAAAAATTACTCTGATAAACGTTAATTTTAAAATGAGAGGCATCTGATTCGTGGTATCTCATGTGTTAAAAATTACAGAATAACCAGCAAATAATCCAAATGGATATAAAGTTGTATCATCTTTGGTAGGCTTGTCAGCAAGGTTCTGAATGTAAGGAACAAATATCCGAAATTCAAATAGGATGTAAACAACAAATAGCAGAAAAATTCCCATACACATTTTGATCAAGTTCAGTGACAGAAATGACACTTTTCTGCCCCTCCTACACTCTGCACTCAGACTCTGAGCCAGGTCCTTGCTGGTGGCTGGTAGATGCTAGCAGGCTATCTGATTTTAGAAATTTGCTTGTAGGAATTTTGCAGGTACTCAAAAACAGAAATTTGACTAGAAATTTAATCTTCACAGGTTTTTCCTCTCTTGTTGGTGTTTTTGATTTGTTTGGTTTTTTGCTTGTTTTGTTTTAATGAGAATTTATTCTGCTTATCTCTTCAAGTGAGAAAACTAACATAGTGAAATATAAGCATTTGACTCTTCTCCTTTGACCATGGTATGATGACTTTATTTTTACTCAAAATACTAAGTAGGTCAGCAACTAAATAATCCCACAGTTTAAAAAAAAATTCACCTCTAGGCACACCCCAGAAGACAGACTTCCACTGTAATTTCCTGAGAAATTTTTATCTGCTAAGACAGCCTTTGAGTCTTGGTTGGTGAGATTTAGAGGGAAAACAAAAGAAAATTACTACTGGTAAAACACATACGTTTTTCAGGACATACCTATTTACAGCAACAAAAATGAGAGTTTTCCCATACATCAAGTGAGATGAGTCTCATGTATCCGTGGTGTCATTGTTTAAATTATGCCTAATCCCCTTCAAGTCTCTTTGAATGACCCCCTACAAATACTGGAGCTGCTTGCCTTCACCTCTTTTGGTCTCCCTTACTGCTCACCCTCTTGTCCCAAACTCTGACTGCCTCCTAATGGCAGAAAATTGTCTTTTCCCAGTTGTCCAAGAGAACTGATTGTGAATCTCTCTCCTGGATCTGTGGGCTAGAGCTCATGGAGCAACCAAACAACTTTCTTAAAATAAGCTCTCATTTATTTTCACCTACAGGGATTTCCAAAGCTTTACAGACAAAGGAGTCAAACCTGTCCATGTCCATATCTCTCATAGCCCCCAAACCCTTAGAGAGGCTCAGATGAGCTTACTTGGAAGTAAACAAGCTACAAAGAGTCCCTTAGCACCTCCCCAAATCTCATTGTCCATCACCACCCGACTCCTCAGGCATAGGATCCATCCAAAGCAGAGGGCTCCCTCCTGGAGTTGCTGACACTGGCTTATTGGAGAAATTTTCTTTTGATTTCTAAGCCCTGGCAGTGCAAGTCCTCTGACTTTGCTGGAGCCTGAAGGTGGTCTTTTCCCAGGGAATGGCTCAGGAAATCTTAATGACTTCCTGCCACATGACTTCCTTCATTCACAGTCGATAATGTATCTCAGGGTATGGTGCTGACTTCCTGCCTGGTCCTGCTGCACCCGGTGGCTGCACAGCATCAGCAGACACACACCAGGGAGCACTCCAGTAGCACTGCCTGGTTCTGCAGCAATTATTCCAAAAAGTAGGTAATGGAGAGTACCCACGAATGGTGAGCTAGCTGCTCACCCCATATATACACCCACACAGCCCTTGTCCTGCTGAAGGATGGTGAGTGCCAGCACTGGGCCATCCACTGGTACCTGTCCAGGATGACCTGGGTGGTACAGCCTACAAAGGCTTTGGGGGATTTATATACCACAGACTGGGAAAAAATGCTCTGTGCTGTCCTCTGCTCAGGAACCTGTGTTTTTCTCCATGCATAACACAAATAAGAAAAATCTTCTCCCTTGAGTGACAATCCATTCAGGAGTAGGTGCAGACCCAGTCAAAGAGGAGCATCCCAGAGATCTGTCTACTGTCAGAAGGGCTGCAAATGAGTATCCCACTGCTGTGTACAGCTATTAGGCATGCTCTTTTCTAGGGCCTTGGTGTTAACTGGCAAGACATGGGGCATAAATTTGATACTGGTCTCGGGAGAAGCACCTGCAGCACAAGATTCCTGCTCTTTGCACGACTTGCACAACAACATCACAGAGCTGCTGGTTCCTGCTGTGGCAGCTCTCAGCCACGGGAGGGAACCTGCCCCCAGCCATACCGGCTGGACAAGGCTCTTGTCACAAGCCAGTGTTCCTGGGACAGGGTCCATAAGGACTTGCATTTTTGGAAAGGTGCTTCTTCCCCTCAGCCAGGTGTTTGCATAGCTGCTTCCTCCCCTGAGAGATTTGCACCCTCCAAATGAACATGGGTACCTTGCAAAGCCTCAGCAAGTAAATAAATGGGCAAATGTCTCTGCTGGGCCCTTCAGTGAGGGAAGAAGAGCATGGATACTCTTGACCTAGGGTGTCTCAAGGCTGGGTAGGACCAGAGTATTCCATGAGGTGCATGGAAGGCACACAGTTTTCCTCTGTAAAGGGGCTTCCCAAATTGTGTCCAGTGCTCACACTAAACAATTTATCATACTTAGTGCAAGGCCATGACACTCTCCTCCTGGACCCTTTTAAACAAGAATATTTGCAGTGACCTGTAATTTTTTTCCACCAGGGGTTTCATAGTGGGAGATGTTGCTCAGGAGATGCTGGGAGCTGGCAAAATTCTCTTCTCTAGAGAGTTTGGGATGTTGCACATAGTCTGGCCTTTCCCTCTGCTGGTTGGCACAGCCTCCACTGTCTGCTAAGACTGGGCTGCATGCCTTTGGCCTGGGAAAGAAGGAGAGGAAACTTAAGGACTGATGTCACAGGGAAATCTCCCTCTGGCAAAGCACAGGAGGTTAAAATCAAACAGGGCGACACTGTTGCAGCAGAGAGCAATGCCTGGCTTCACTCTGGGGTTCCTGTCAGGAACCTCAACTTTGGGCATCTCAGAGTGATGGTCCTCCTCTTATTACATACATTTTTCTAATGATCTGGCTAATGTAATTAAAATAGATTTTATCTTTTTTTTTTTTTTAATGAAGTTATTGGTGGCTTCACTGTATTGATTTGTCAATTGCCATTAGTGCCACCACAGAGAAGATCTTCTCTGCAATGGGAGCAGTGCAAAATGCCAGGAGGTTTTCTGCCAGCAGTTTTCACTGCTTTGATTACTGGAAAACCCCATAGTCCGTTTTTGCATCACTCATACTTTCTGTCATTTAACTTTCAGAGGTAGGTGTTTTCATACAGGCACAGGCTGAGTAGGTTAGGACCTCATTTTCCTATTGCTTGAAACTCTCTGTGGACTTGCTGAGGGCTCAGCCTGTCAGGCCAAATCTGGCTCTGTAGTTCTCATGCAGCACAGCACCCACCCAGTGCACGTACAGCTCTTACCCTGGCAAGTGAGCAGGGCTGCAATTTTAACAAATGCAGGAGCCTACACCTCCATCAGAAGCAAGACAGATCTGCTGAGTGGTTTTTTGTCACTCCCGAGCCACAGGCAGCAGAGCTGCTGCCAGCCACACCATCAAGCTGTACGTTCCCTGTGTACACCAGTCTTCTATGGCTGACAGGGAGACACATCCCTACTTAACGCTGTGTCAGGCACAAATTTGCCTGCAGGAAGGGAGCTCCCTGCACAGCTGGAAATACAACCCATGGGCTGCTTCTAGACAAAGCAACAGCTCCGGTGGAGTTCCTCAAGTTGCAAGACAAGCAGCTGCTTCTCACCAAGCGGGAGTCATCTGCTGCTGAGCGAAACAGCTGCTCCTGAAAGCTCGCTGAGAAAACAGATCTGGGCCATGGAGCTGCAGCCTGGGCATCTGGCCTATTCTTCAGGGTGGGGAAATTATAACTGAGGCACAGGAGAATGAGTGAGTCCTGAGGAAAGAGAGCAGGCAAGAGACGGGGAGAGGAGCAGGAGGAGAAGGAGAAGGCAGAAAGGGAGGAAAAAGCAGGAGTAGGTTTAACCAACAGACAGTGCAGGAACACACAGAAATCCCAAAAATGTGAGCACCTCAGGGAATCAAAAGGGAACAATGTGAGCAACTAAATCAGGCAAGAAGAAGGTCAATTAGACCTGACCTTGAAAACAACAGCCAAGAGGTTGGCACTGTCAGCTCCTTACTAACACAAAGCTAAACTTCCTGGCTGATATTTTTGGAAGAGCAAGGGAGGATATGCAATCTACTCACTCAGCACACTGACAGCAGCCAAGCACCTACCTGCTTTCTCTCAAGGATATACTCCATGGAGACGCAAGCTATCTCAGAAAACCTGTAGACATGTGTTAGAAAACAAGAACAAAATGTTCACTTAAACCTCTTGGGCTATTTTCTGATGTGCAGTAGTGTCTGGAGGGAACCCAGCTCAGCTGGCTGGTAGCTGTTACCCATGCTTAGATTTCCCCTGAGCTTGTTATCCCGTGCTGTCAGGTAATGAACTGACACAAACACACCAACCTGCTCTTGACAGAGCAATGCTGGGGGCAGCAGGATGTAAAAACCATGTGCAGGGATTATCCCCCCACCTCACTGTTAGGGACTGCACTCCTCCTTCTGCCCCAGGTGGGTGGGAAGGTCAGGGGATGCTCCTCACCTGGCAACAACCTTTGACTTAAACCCCTCATATCCATTTTGCAGATCACCTTCAGCATACATTCAAGTTTTAATACATTCCCATGGATCCCTTTCTGCCTTCAGGCATACTGACATAACGTGGGAGTCTGCTTCGGTGGAGGGACAGCCGTGTTAGGAAACTCAAAATCCAGCTGGATGCCTTTCCACATGCAGTATGTTTTTTAAAACTGTATTTTCCACATTTCTAGTGTATTTCAAAAAGAGGAAAGGAAGAGATTAGTTATTATTGTCAAGCTTTCAGTGTTTCACCTCAAATGGTTTCAGCATTCCCAAGCCTGGCATAACTTGGCATTTCTTGGGAAGAACTGAAAGCACAATAAAACAAATTTTTCTGAAATTAGTTAGAATTTTTGCTGGATTTTTATTTCATGTGCCGCAATCCTGGGTTCAAGAGGTTTACATGTTTAAACATTTCTTGGTGTTTTTCAGCAACAGCTGAAATTCCGTAAATCGGGAAATTACAACAATATGGGTTAGAAAAAGGAAAGGAAAAGGACACCCCCACAAAATACTCCACATTTTGTAAACCTGAAGCACACACAAAAAGCATAAGAGTTGGAAAGGCTGTATGCCAGCCCAAAGGACAGAGGGAAACAGTTTCCATGGTGGTTTTCAGTTTGCAGAGAGCTTTCCCAAACACCAGCAACAGAATACAGCTCTAATGTAGACACCAGTTTAAATTTTCCAGAGCCTATAAAACTACAGCACAATTCCACTGACACCAGCAAAGCCATATGGTGTCTTTTGAGGCAGTTGCAAGAAGTCAAGAGCCTGAAGCTGGAGGGGATGCCAGGGCAGGGGAGCAGAAACAGTTTTCAGGACAATAATCCTACCTGGAGCCTGAGTCTCCTGCTAGATGTTAGACAGCAGCTCACCAGAATCAGAGAATGGCCTGTGCCGGAAGGGAACCTAAGAATCATCTAGTTCCACCCATCCATGTGTGGATTTTCACACGAAGCCAGTCCCTCATGCATTCCATTTCTCTGCTCAAACAGAGAGATTGTCAGGGATGGCAGGACGTCTCTCTGTCAGAAGCGAATCACTTCACAATGTTCAACATGCTTCACTAATCCACTGAAACACATAAAGGTGCAATGATTCCATTGTGTTATTGCTGTGTTCCTGCAGATCTTAAAAAAAATCCTCTCTGCTTGCTTGGGTGGCTATTTAAGTCTGGGTTTCAGAAATCTTATCTGTATTTTCCTTATGCAAAGCTGCCAGAGCTTTCTACATAGCAGTTTTGTGGTAGGGGGGCTGCCTTATCTCCTGAAGATGGTGGGGGTGTGCATATCAAACCAAGCACAAATGGGACCACTTCCCAAGAGCTACACCCTCATTTGCACAGCAAATGAGTTAGTCTGCTTCCTCTTTTGCCTATTATTTCATAATGGCAAGTGAGGAAAAGGAGATGGGGAAAAACAACCTGAAGTGAAAAAATGCTTCTGAAAGATCATCAGCCTTTCAAGTAGATTGCAAAGGAAGATGACTAAAGCCATGAACAATAGTGAAAAGTTTTCTAGCAAAAAATAAAGATGAATATTATGATAATACTCTCTGGCTTTAATATCCCCCAAGAACAAATTACGATGTGCTACTTCTTGGAAACAATACATTATTTCATCATTTTAGTCTCACTTTGGAAATCCTGTTAGCACCTAATGGCTGCAGTGTTGTCTCAGTGGTAATATCCTCTTGTCAATGAGCTTATGGGGCCTTTTGTGGCCTGTCTCTGTTCAACATCAATAATTGCTTATCAGCAAAGCCAGACCCAGCTCAACTGGAGCAGGCAGTGTGTCTAATCCTTGAATGCCACAGAGCCATCTCCATCTGAAGTCGGTTGAGTTTGCATCCTGGCTCCATTTCTTATTTCCCAGGAGCACTGTGGTCATTCCTACCCCAAGCAATAGCGACACTAATGCACCCATTAAGGCTGATAGCTACACACATGCCCAAGTGGCTCCTCATGGTGATAGTAAAGGAAAGCAGGAGACAGCAGCACAAACCAGAGAATTTGTAGAGATAAATGCTCTGCATATTAAGTGGATGAAATCATAAGAAGGAAGTAAGCAGGGCTTGGAAGGCCCTATCTTTTTCCTTCCCTATCTTGGATCTGATGCAGTTCATGTTGTGTGTTGTGAGACATGCTTCGTGTTTCCTGCAGCAACTGTGCAAGACCTGATTTCATGGTGATAAGAGTGAAAGTGGCACCAGATGCCATTAATAGAGCAGGGATTTCCCTCAGCTGAGAGGCGTGCTGCTTTGAAGAGTGCTGATCTGAATAAAATCAAGAAGCTGGGTGTATTTAATATGTAGGGCCTGCCAATATGTATTAGGGCTCATCCAGATAAGAGGTGCCTCAGGGACTGACAACTCACAGAGTCTCAGAGGAAACTGCAGCAGCTTGCCCAGTGCTAATGGGGCTCATGTCTTGATTGTGATCACTTCCTCATTCCTGTGCCATTTTCCTTCTACTCTATTTCAGTTCTGCCACAATAGACTGGTTATTCAAAATGCTTGTAAACAAAAGGTTTCATTACCATAAAGTGAACTAGAGATGTTGTAAGGAAAAAAGTGCTACAGGCTATGAAACAGGAAGAAACAGTTAACTAAGAGATTATAATATACATCAAATAGATAATTATTAGTTAACTGACTGTGATAAGAAGGATTTTCTGTTTGGAGTACAAACTGTATTACTTTTGATATGTCTATAAGGCAAAAATCTATTCCATATTTCCAAATAAAAAATCTTCAAACACAGCTTCATAATTCTTGCATTTATGCTTCTAGTTCATTTTAAGCTGCCACTTAAAAACTCAATTTCTTTCCCAAATGTTCTATGCTTCTACAGATTAAATGGTGTTCCTTCAAACATTTAAAATCCTTCAAACTATCTGTAGTACTAGCATATTCCATCTAAGCTTTGCTGCCATTTGCATCTGCCTCATTTCTTCCCCTTGCATCATTCCAGGCACCTGCATATTCCAGTTACCCAGCTTTTCCCCATATGGCAAGGAACCCCTTATCATATACTTGAGATTTAGTTCACCTGATGCTGTGAACAGCAGATACCTGGAGAAATAAAACCTGTAATCTGCCTTTGTGTAGCTCATTTGCTTTTTAACCATATGTGCCCATCTCATGTAGGAATACAAAGACTAAGTCAAGAATTGGAGCATGCTTACTGATTTATTTTGATGATGGAAGAGAAAGACAATGTTTTACTGCATTCTGGGCAAGATTTGTGACAGAACTGTAAGACAGTTTGCTTCCAATTCTTTCATGTGATGAAGAAGTAGTGGGAGATAGACTGAGTGGACTATTCCTGCCAAAGAGGCAGAGAAAATGAGGATTAGTCGACCTTCAAATGGAGCAGGGGTTGTCTCAAGCTCTGTGATAGCAAACCCAAACCATGCTAAGGACTTGTGGGAGATGTTTTTCTTCACTTTTTTGCATCTTTAGTATTGATCACATGGAGACACATGAAAAGATGTGTGGGTTTGTGGAACACGTTCCTTTTGCTCCTACCATGTACCCACACACTTCTCACCCCAGCAAGGGCACATTCCCCTATCCCAGAGCTGGACTGAGCTCCCCAGTCTTTGTGACATTGCCAGTGCCTGCTTCCCTGCTGCAACCTCAAAAATGTCCATAAGGTCCTGCTCTAGTGGCTGCAGGTTGGAGAGATGCAAGCCAAACATATTTGTGGTACCAGCAGGAGCTCTGCAGGACAGTCAGGGGGTAGGTGTTTAGCTCCCTTACAATAAGGAATCTGGACACGTTTTGAAGGCCATTTATGAATTTATGTTGTGTCTGCAGGAACACCGTGTTGATGAAGAGTTGCATCACCAGAGGTGCACTGCTAAGATTAGAAAATGGCTTTCAAAAAGCTAGTGATAAATGATATCACTACCTTATTTCACCAACTCTCTTTTATCTGTCTGTCTTCTCTCCTAGTTCCTGCCTGCTTGCCTATCCAGTCTTTGTAGTCATGCTGGATGGTGTAGGAGCCCCCCACAACTGGCTCCAAACACCACATACTATGTTTAGACAAAAAGCATCAGAACACACAATACATGAGTGTGGGAACTGGAATACATTCTGGACCCAGACAAAGTTCTGGGAGATCAGGCCTTGGTTTCCCACTTAAGAAGACAAGCTTTACTTTGCAGAGTGCAGAGACCTTGCAAGGCTCAGCTCACACACCTCCAAGCTGCACCTCTGAGCCAAGCACAGGCAGCTTCAAGAGCTCTGCTTCCCCTGCTGATCAATAGCTGAATTACAAAGCATTTAAGAGTTACGAAAGTGGCCAGCCTTATTTAAGAAACCAACCACCAAACCTTTCAAGACCTGGAGAGTATATAGCCACCATGAGTAGGGGAAAAATGAAAAAGCTTTCTTGGAGGACAAAAGCGGCACTTAGAAACATTTTGTGACAAGGAACACAAAGGATGAATCTGCACAGCTATTTTAGGTTCTCCTTCTGTGTTTTGAGAAGTTCTATCTCAAGGAAAGGAGAGAAGGAAGGGGAAGAGGGGAGTAGCAGCTCTGCAGCTGGACAGCCCCAGCAGGGGCTGTGAGAGGAGCTCAAGCCACACGCACTGATGTGAGCTCTCGCTGGGTACACACACAAGGATGGTGTGAATTACTGGTCACACAGAGCATGAGCATTGCAGCAGGCAGAACAGCACTGGGGACATCCTACAAGCCTCACAGAGAAGTTATCTGAGAGCCACACTGGAGCCTCCCTTTCCACATCTGGGTCTTGACTAGCAGGACAGGTAGGCAGTCACTACTTGTGTACAATTGCACAGTGATATAGGTGATGATAGAAGCAGCATTGCAAAGGATTCCTATTCCTCTTTAGGGCAATCTGCATTTTTCACAGCTAAGCAGTGCTGTCCCACATGATGAAGCTTACAGACAAAAGCCATTTTTACTCTGGATATGCGTTTACAAAACAAAAAGACGTTCCCAAGAGAAGACTGCAGTATCAGCTGAAGAATCCAAACCAAACTCCACAGAGCTCTGAGTAACAGCTGGAGAGTTGCCTTGCTCTGCTAGGTTTATTTCCTGCTCTTGCCCAGGCAGAGTGCCTGTGCACACAAAAGAAAACCAGTCTTTGGTTTTTTTGGGGATCAAAAAACCTGTTCCTTTCTCTGGTTTTTCTAAAGGACTTTAAGCAAGTCACTAACTATATAAATAAAGCATTGAAAGGTTAAATTGGGTCACATTTTAGAGAGACTCATCTGTGTGGTGATATAAATACAGATTGCAGAGGTGTTCAATAATATACAACTTAAGTACAGCAACTGTTTAAAATTAAATCTACCTGAAAAACATATTACTTGTTAACATGGAAGGATAATACAGAGTTCTCAGCTCAAATGAGTACTGCTAATGTCACTGGAGTCCAGTTTCAGAGCTGATTACTGCAAAAACTGTTGTTGATCCCCAGAAGATTATAATGTATAAGAAATTAGTGTATGGATGATCTTTTATAAATAAGCCAGATTAGACACAAGGAGTTCTGTCCCCTTTTTTTATCTACTTCAATGCAAAACCAGTAACCAAACATATCCCAGTGATGGGATTATAAAATCTGGTATCATCATTGAACTTGATCAAAGCATTGACTCACCTTTACATGTTGGTGGGAAGCCCTGCACATCCACATGTATTTTCCTAAGAGCTGCATGAGTGATCCTGGTTAAATCACTTCATATTGGATACAAATGTAAAACCAGGACAAGAAAGGGCCATATTGTAAGCAAAAATAATGTACACAGCACAATAACAAATATATAGAAGTCCTTCACTATCATCAGCTTAATCACTTGCTCTTGTCTTGCTTCAGCTCTCCATCATTAGTATCTCATTTCTGAAAGAGGATAATTGCTTTGGATCTCTTCAATTACCACTAAAGCACTGTAGAGCACTTGTAAAAATCAAATGAATTTGAAGACTAGGATCATTGAGTTTGTCCTCCCACTAGTGCAGCTTGTGTAGTTTCTCCTATCTCCTCCCATCATGAGTTTATAATTTCTGATTGAAAAAACAACTCCAAAGCTAGTTTGTAAATACTCACCAGCTGGTCCAAACCAGTCCTGTAGCTAAGGCATAGTCCCTGCAGCAAGAGCAAAGCAACAGCTCCCTGAAAGCCTGAGTGAAGAAAACAATGTTTTCTCCCAACTTCAGCAAGGACTGCATGACCATATAACACCTCAATGCAAAGACACTTGCTTAAGCATCCCAGGTGAGCTCAGATATTCATGCTGTAAACCAGAAGCTCTCTCCTGGGCAGCTAGATCTTGAGCAGCAGCTGCTGACAGTGCAGGGCTAGGCAGTGCCTGGCAGCAATCTTTCCTGAGCTGAGTTTTTGTTTTGTTTTGCCCTGAGAGTTAAATAAAAAACATTGCCAAGCGATTCAGGGGATAGCAGCTGGTTTGTTATTTATTGCAGATGATTATTGAATAGGGCCCTGAGCAACCTGACCTAGTGTAAGATGTCCCTGTCTGTGGTGGTAGGGGGTTAGAACTGGGTGATCTTTAAGGTCTCTTTCAACCCAAGACATTCTATGATTCTATTCTTATTTCACCTCCCCCATCAGCTGCTATCCCTGACCACACCATGAAACAGGCATGTGCTGTGGTCTCCTTGAAAAATCAGTTTCCCTTACCTGCCCATGGCCTTTGTTGCCCTATCACTAAGCATGAAAACATGCATTAGGAATTCAGACAACTAAAGAGTCTGTTCATTCTTCACCACCTACTCTGTTCTTGGAAAATATGCTGGGTTTACAGCACTGTGTGAGGTAATGAGCTATTGCTTCTATTAGCAGAACGGGGCACACAGAGAAACTGCAGCAATGCTACTTATTTAACTGGAAACTATCTCAGAAAGCAGGAAGTCAATTCCTTCCCTTCTAGTTCAAGCAAAATCCTCATCAACTTCTAAGGGGTTCTCTCTGAAATGAAAAAACCTTGGAAGTTAGAAGAGACCCCTCTCTCTTCCTGATGACGGTGGAAGGCAGAGGGTCTTGCACAGCTGGTGTGATTTTTGCAGGAGATGTCAGCTGTGGCTTTGCAAGGTCTGGGTTTGCCCTGGGTGACTGCCCTGCTCTGAGGGTCACGCCTAAGGAGGGGACAGTCTGACCGTGGGGCTCAGCAAAAGAATGAGGTGGCACTTTCCTTCAAGAAAGAAGCATGACATATAAAGCCAGAGGCCTGTGAACTGTGACCAAGAGTTAGAGACATCAAAGAATTTTCCCTGGAAAAGCCTGCCTGCACATTAATAGGAATTGTCAGCTCAGGCTCTTGACAGGCGCCATCCTCTCCTATGCCTTGTGTTTCTCAGTAGCTGGTGCCTTGAATGGCCTCAAGAAACTCTCATATATGAAACTGCCCCTGTGGGGAACAGCGTGGGAAGCCTGGACTAGAAAAGCTCTGCTGAATTATTAAGGTTGCCCAGAGTAAACCAAGGTAACCTTCCTGTGGATTCCTGTCAGCCTCTTTCAGTTTTATTATAAAGCAGCAACCCCCTACCTCGCCTACTCCTCTCTCTCCTGCTAAAAGAAACTTCACAAGGCTGCTGAAGTAAGAAAGCCTGCCCAAAAGATTAGCAAAATACACACAGGCCTATTTTAGATAGAAGCATCAAGCTAAATACAGCAGCCTTGAGCTGCTGGAGGGAGTGCAGTGTTTCATCCAACCCCTCTTGCCAAAGTGCAATCAATGCTTTAGTGAACATATAGGGAAAGACAGACACTGAATCTCATCTTTAAACAGTAAATCAAGAAGTTTTGGGGCTAAAAAAAGAATAAATGCTTCCTAGCTTGTCACATCATCTGGTTTTGTCAAGCCCACTTCAGAAAACAGCCATGTGCCAAGTGTGTTTCCCTGCCCACACGCTGTGTCCACAGCCCCCGGCAGCTGCCAGGGATGGGCACAGCACATCACAAGTGTGTGTGGTGACTCAGGGACAGAAACACACGGTACCATCACCTCTGGCACCCTGGGATCATTCTTTATCCCAAATTTCCATGTTATTGTTCACTGCTGTACAGCAGTGGCTGCAAAAATCTGCGCTGTGCTGGTAAGTTCAATGAAAAAACTCCTGATTTTCCTTCTCCAAGAAGGATCTGTATTTCATAGCATTGTCCTCTGGAGTTTATCAGCTTGCTCTGCAGAAAAAAGTGTTTCTGCAGCCAAGAATGTCTTTGATATATTCCTGGACTGCAATGCACTACAGGGCTCTTCAGCCCTACTCTAAACCCAGCAAAGTACAGTTAAAAGTGGGGGAGAGAGATGATGACACAACAGATATGTTCATTGCATTTTGCAAAAGAAGACAACCACATAGGGCCAGAATACCCTATATTAAAAGTAATGCACTGCATCTAAAAGAGGAGTGTTACTATATTTTAAACGACAGATTTTAGGGGTCTGAATCATCTTGGAGCTGACTGTTCTACTGCTATTGGTTTTGCTTTTCTAATAGCTCTATGTAAATATGCTTGTGTTTTCTTATAAACTTAATTTAGTGCTGGTGAAAGCCTACCAGTCCTTCTAGATTAAAAATATTTTGCATTGGCTACATAAAAGATATGATGTAAGCATTTCTGGCTGTTTTTTTCCAGCAGGCTTGGAAGTCTTGAGTTGCAAAGGAGTGGGACTTTTTCCATTCACTTGGATGGGAATCAGTAAACTCCTTATTTGACTCCAAGTAATGTGAGTGGCTTTAGCTGTGGCTTTTATGAACAACTGGTCAATTAGCAACTTTTCTTAAATGGCTTTGTGGTTTTAAAGGGCCAGAATCAGCAAGGAAAAATACAATTTCCTTCTTGTGTCATTGTCAACTAAATGTAACATTAAATTGTAAATTAAAACATAGGGCTTAAGGTAGCACACTTTTTAAACTCAAGGGAGCTCAGCAAACAGCCATTTCAAACCATGAAGACCTGGCTGATGACACTTTGCCATCTTTTAAAAGGAGTTGGTACCTGTATGTTTGCTCCTGTGTATGAGAAGAAACAAGGAAGCCAATGCTTTTTTTTTTGGGTTTTTTTTTTTCCCCAAGCTGAAGTATACAGGGAAGGAGTGCTGGCTCTGGATCATGCTGAGAGCGGGAAATAAATCAGTCAAAACCCATAAAGCTTGGCAGAAACCAAAATTTCCTTCTTCCAAAAAAAGGCACACCCCTCTCTGTTACTTTGTCCAGCTTTTCACATGGCTCTTCAGTCCTACCTTTGTCCTACCTTCCTCCTTTTCACATGGACTCTGATTTAGTTTTCAGACACACGTGAGCATAATGCTGTTTGCCTTCTTCAGGCTGGAGTATGACACAACACAGCAACTCTCTGTCTTGTTCATATCCCAGTCTGACAGTTCAGAGCAAAATTTAATGTGCTTTTAAAAATGACTGAATTTACTGTCTCAAAGCGATATGAAGGGGATACTCCCAGTTTCAGGAAATCTAGTAAAAGGGCCTTTCCTACTCCATCCAATTCATTTTTTTCCCCCTCCCCCCACAGACCATCCTGGGAAGCAGACAATCTTCTCTTCCCCTTCCTGTCACTCTGATGGTGATACAGATTCAGCCCCTTGCAGTGGAGGGCTGCCACCAGGACAAAAGATTATTCCCACCCAAAGGCCATGCCACGGACTCTTCCTCCTACTTTTCCAAGGCTGTGTAATTCGTTTTTGTCACTTTTATGAGCAGGGCCTAAATGACAAGCACATGCCTTGGGCCACCTTTCTTGTGGCCAGTGTAATCTGCTAAGGGCAGCAGAGCCAAACTGCACCCTTGCTTTAGCAGTTGATCTCCCCAGATATAGTAGAATTATTCCTCATTAAACAGACAAGAGAGGAACTTCTGGAACCTGATAGCCATTAATACAGACATCGTTAGTTCTGCATAATCACTTCATTTTCCTTGATAACTGTATTATAAACATATATAAGTCCACAGTACTGGACTGGTAAGTGATCTGCTATAGTTGCTAATCAAATATCTGCTATTTGTGGGCATTTAAAAAAGCTCCTTGACATTTTCAAATCTCTAGATGAGGTAGGAAAATACCACAACAAATCACAAAAGATGGGAAAAGTGAAGAATTATCCAGAATGGAGAGAGAGCATGGCTTCCTCGCTGCTTAAACAGAAAGGAAACCATTTTATCCCATAAATAAAGGGCCAATCTAGAAATTGGAAGATTTCCATTTGGTCTTACCAAGTCTCTTTTAAAACTTATGATCCAGGGCTTTGTACACCTCTGGGGACACAAATCAGCCAAAACCACAGAGGCCTGAAGTGAGAAGAACAGCACTGGAGTGAGCGAGAGGGAGGGATACATGTGGCAGAGCAGTGACATATTTGACACAAAATGCTACAACAGCTCTGAAAATGCCCTGGGTGGTTTGTCTGACATTTCAAGTTACCAGTTTCACCTGCCAATAGATTAACAGTTCAAGTTGCTGCAACTTTATCAGCTATTAATTGTATCTGGGCCAGGACAGCTCTTTATAATTCCCATCTGGGAATTCTAGACTTATTTGCTTAGCTAGTAAAGAGACAGGAAAGGGATTTCTAGCCTAAAAACATCCCAAAAGAATTAAATATCCTAGAGTATTTACTGCAAAACTTGACATTCTGGGGAATTTGCAGACCAACTAAAAATTGATCCTATACCCCTAGAGACTGAGCAAGACCCTCTGAGGGGAGAACACCACAATGCAACGCACCAGCCACGGTGCAATAAGAAACAAACTCACTTATTTTTCTTTTTTTTTCCCCCTTTTCTTTTTAATGGGGATAATACTGTTTTTTCTTGTTGGAAAGTACAATGTAAATGACATAAATAAAGTAGTTAAAATAATTAAAGCAGAAATCCTTGTTGCAGAGTAGCTGTGAAAGTTAAGGGGCACTATGGTTCAGTTCTCCAGTGTAGAATTCGCAGTACTGCAAATCCCATAAGAACACTTGCTCACACATCCCATGGCACCACCCCCTCATCCCCCCTAAAAAGCCCAAGGAAAAGGTGGTACCCTTTCTGGGGGAGGAAGGATGATGTGGAGCACGCAGTGGCTGCTTTGTTCTCATTAGCGTTAACACCGAGGAGCGCAAGTTTCGCGTCCCACTGCGCCTCTCCTTACTAGAGTACGTAACCTCCTCACCTCCACCCAGGAAAATGATATCACTGCATTCATCAATCATCTGAGCAATTAATGGCAAAAAAACGACCTCAGGTTTCCAGCACAGTGTCTGGCACCAGTGAATTGGGGATGACGTCAGCTTCCCTGGGAATATGCTGGCGTTTTGCCCATTCCTGAGCCTCCCTGTGGACTCTGAGGGCAGAAACAAACAATGTAGGCACCCAACCATCAGTGACTGCTGCAAGCCAACACCGGGCTGCTGCTGCTGCTGCAGCCTCAGAGGGATGCTTCTCCTGCCAAATCCCTGCGGGCATCTCCCAGGGAAGGTGCACTTCCCAAAACCAGCAAGAGCAGAGGACTTCCTCTGATGTGCAGATAGAGGGACTCTCCAGGGGCAATGAGTGTCTGCCCACTCTTTGGTAAGGAGAACCTCCTGCTCTGCACCTGGGAGCTGTGCAGCCTTTTGCAGTGTGTGAATGAGCAAGTTATTTGACTATTTCTCTATTTCTGGGGCCAAGGGAAAGAATTTTATTATACTGGAGTGTTTGTTCTCAGATGGCCAGGCTTGGTTTTTTTCATTTCTTCACTCACTCTGTTGCTGTGAGTGCTTTGAAAGCTTGAGTCAAACTCGACTCTGACCATACACCCTGTGTTAGATCCATTTTTCAGTCAGCTGTTCCAGGTGAGATGAGGAGAGCCTGCCTCTATCTTACGGGAATCTGAAATGTCTCCTTTTGTTTCATCACCAAATACGAATACCCTTTGCAAGGTGGAACCTTTTCATACTCTTACCGAGGGAGTATCCCTTTGGTCTCTCTTGGGGTGCATGCACAAGCTGTGAGACAGAGGGGGTCAGACTCAGCCCACCACTCAGAGGAGCACAACCCAGAGACTCCAGGAGATGTCATGGGCAGAGTTCAGACATGAGAGGGAGGTGCTCTTTGAGGGGATATCAGTCATCCTCTCTACCTTCAGGCCACATGAGAAAACCACAGAAAAGAAGCTGGAGTAGAGGGAAGCTGACCCCTGATGTAAGAAATTTGGTGTCAGGGAGGAAGAAGAACCTATTTGGGCAAAAGGGTTTGGCTAATCCAAGCTAAGCCATTTTGTTGTTTCTTCCTATGGGGTTTTCTGCCTTACTTCTCCTTGTGGAGGCAGTCCCTGGCTGTTGTTTTCTGAGCAAGAAGAAAGTGTATCTCCCTCCACGCTCATCATGAGTTTTCAACAGGGGTGAGATATCCACAGGTGAGCAACGTCTTCATCACAGCAACACTTTCCTCTGGATCCCAGCTTGAAAAGAATGAGGTGGTGAAGCACTATGAGAAGCAGCTAAAAATTTTAGTGCCTTACAGTGAGCTGTGATCCCTGCTCCAGTTAGTGACCAGAATAAGCTTACCCCAAATTCAGGACAGCCTTGTCTTACAGGCTTGCAAAGATGTAAGCCGAAGAAGTGTGATTATAACATCATCACCACAAATTACACTGGCTGTCTGCATGGCTTGATGCCACTTGCCATGTTTGTAATCCATCTTCCCCCATCTGCCCTGTCTGTTCAGCCATCACTTGTTATCAGAGCAAAGGCAGTGAAACAAAAGGAAGGGCAGAGGCTAATTTGCTTGATACGGTCCTGTTCTTCCAGACAACATTAATTTGTGGGCTCTAACCTGATCCTCACAGATGCTCACATTTGCATCATTAAAAGGGAAATAACAAATTTGTGGAAGCAACTCAATAAGCCCCACTTTAGCAGCAGGCAGAGCAGGCAGGACAGTTTGAGCATCTGTTTCCCAAACCAGTCCCATTACCTGTCCCGATTCCCAGCCCATCTCCCCCTTGCTTTCCAGGTTTAGCCAGCTCAGCAGAGGATTAATCCACTTCCATACTCACTTGCATTCTCCATGTTAGAGAATCTGATTACAGAGATTGCCTGCAATTTATCTCCACCTGCAACACCTAATGCTCCAGTCTGATCTCCTCTTTCCCATTTTAACATCTCACTGCAGATCCAGTACGTACATGGACAGATGCACACACACACACACACACACACACTTGCTCGGTTTTGTTTGCAAACAGCTCACTAAGAGCCTTGGCGTTTTCATTTTCAATCAAACCAGAAAGCACTACTGTTATCCCCACTCTGTCCATGAGGTATTTCCTCCTTCTGGACTCCCCTTAGATTTGTGCTGCACAGGCTCCATGTGCTGCTGCTGGATCCACACAAACCCCAGGAATCTCTGCACAGACACGCTCAGTGAACATGCAGCATTACAGAGCCCTGCAGCACGTATAAAGACAAAGGCACAGGCTACATGCACTGAGCAAGTGCCACCACATGCATTCCTGTTCCCTCCAAACCCTGCAGGAAAACATTGCCTGCAGAGTGCTTTCCTATGAACAAAACCAGCCTTTCAGCACAGGGTCAGTATATGATTCAGGCAAATCCTGTTCCCACCCGCTCCCTTACCTTTCCTTTCCTTATTCTGCTAATCCAGGGGCCCTGGACCGATTCTCTTTCCCTCCTGCACACAAACTGCCGGTCTGTCCTGCTTCACATTCACAGCACACCAGCAGGATTCACCGTCATCCCATTCTGCTGGATCCTTATCGCCCTATTGGCCAATGCCAGACAGTAAATTCAATTAGGCTCCTCCTTATAACTATATTATCACAGGAACAGGAATGAATAATTTAGTAAAACAACAAGGGTGTGCAGGCTCTGGTGTCACAGACTTCACCCCCACTGTCAGGCTTTTATCAGAGAGGCGGGTAAAAAAAAACCAGAAT
Source organism: Dicaeum eximium (assembly GCA_013396995.1). Classification (NCBI taxonomy): domain Eukaryota; kingdom Metazoa; phylum Chordata; class Aves; order Passeriformes; family Dicaeidae; genus Dicaeum; species Dicaeum eximium. The sequence goes on along the minus strand of VWZP01009871.1, from coordinate 3,410,189 downwards.
CTGTCTGTCACTCCTGAAAAGGAGACCTTAGATTACCCACTTGTATTTCCCATTCCATCCCTCTTGTCCTCCTCCCCCCTAAGCCATGGCATTCCCATTTTATTGTTGCACCTCCATCCTCAGCCCAAATACAGTATTTCCCTTGTGAATGGTCATTACCATCTCAGTGGATGCAGAGATTTCTGTCCAGGCAAAGCGATACTGCAGCACTGCAAACACTGCCTCTTCCCTGAATGCAATATGTGAGAAAAGAATGAAACCGTTCTGGAGAAGGGAGTGACAAGACAAGCAGATCACAGGGAAAAGGTAGAGTCTGTCTTGTATCACAGTATTCTCTGTAAAGCAACTGAGCTGTCATCCTGTTGGTTCAGACACCCAGAGGATGCAAGTACATGGCTCCTCAAAGAGAAAGATTCACAGATGCACTGCCCAGGGACTGTGATTTCACATGCCTGCTGTGGGAGTTTGAATCCCCACATGAAAAAGCCCATACCAAAATTGCAGTTTTTCCCCAAACCAAATGACTAAAATGTTCTGTTTTGATTTTTTCCCTTTTTTTTTTTTTTTTTTCCTGACCAGAAATCTGTAGAGACAACTATCTATACTTGTATTTCCTAAGAAGTAGCTGGTTCCAAAATGAATACTGCTGTTTTTCCTCAGGTGATGCTTTGTTTGAAGAGTTACAGACCATTGCAGATTCCCTCGACGGGTCACCACTATCTAAATCAAGCCTCAGGGCACCTTGATTGCCTAGAAAGTTTTATTGTTATGGGAGGAATATTGGAAGTGGAGGAGCTCAGCAGGACAGCCCTTTGGTACCCTCAAACAGAGCAAGCAGCCAACAGGGATTTTTCATGACCATTCACAGCAATACTGAAAGCTGCTGCTAATACATGCTCATGTGCACAGCGTTAACAAACAGATGTGCCATTCCACTGTAACTGAAAAATAAACAGGCAGGATGAAGCCACCCTTCTTCTTCCCTTAGAGTCCAAGAACACCCTTTGCACTCTGCTTCCCATGTGCTAATATTTACTCTGTAGAGTCTATATATCTACTACCACAATGATAGAGGTTTGAATTTGCACTGGAGCCCAGACTCCTTCAGGCAGCTCCTACACCAGCTTTTGGTTTGGCTCCTCTCCCAGGCCTGGTGGGCTGGGTAGCCTCAGCTCTGCCTCCAGAGGCAATAGGGACACCAGGGTGAAGTCAAGCCCAAGTAGCAGCAAAGACACAAAGGCAGGTCACTGGTGACAGACCAGAAGTTTTCCTAAAGGCAGTGCCTTTCTTTAGGCACTGGTTTCACATTGAAAGGCTGGCAGGAAGCTGGGACAATGCGTGGGGATTGCCACCTCCTAAATTGCTGGGCTATCTACCTCCATCTCAGCCCTAAAGCAGGATGGAGCCATGCTGCCTTCTCTGGGGGAACAGAGTACAGGATCAGTGGATGCTTTTGCCCTTCTCACCAAGTTCAAAGGGATCTAAAGAGTGAAAAAGTAAGAGTCTCAACTAAGCTTTTGTCTTTCTCACAAAAAGGGACAAAACTGCCCTCTTGCTCCTGAACTTGCTTCACTTCTGAAGAATGGCAGCTGCTCTTTTCCTCCTCCTCTTTCCCTTGAAGCCATCCAAACTTTTTTCCTGTGTTAAAGGAAACCCTGAATTATGCACTTGGTGGTAGCTTCAGAGCAATTAAACTAAGCCGTGTGGCAAGTTGCCCAGTGTCACTACCAAAGCTCAGGATGTTTTAGCATCATTTATTGAGGAGCTTTTACATGATGCTTACTCAAACCACAAAAAGAGAGCAAATTAGGCTGTTGCCATGACAACTAGGGAATCTACTCAAAATTCAGGAGATGCTGGGGAGGGGGGAAGAGCCCTTCAGTGGAGATCTCTGCATCATGAATACTGCCCTTGGTTATCAAATTCCTTTCAAGTTAATTCCTAGCATCAAAGCTTCCCTGACAAAAGGCTTTAATAATCGGGAGCAAAGCTTGGCTAAAGAGGGAACAAACCATCACTAATGTGAATTTCATTCTGCTGAGAGGTGCTCAGCTGTGAGGTGCACAGAGCAATCACAGAGGTGGCAGCACTGCTACAGGAACATGTGTGAGGCAGGGTGGAGGAAGGGGCAGGGGTGCACTGCAGACAGGCACTGAAGAGAAAGACAGACCCCGAATCCGTGACAACTTCCACAGAGGAGAAGGACAGAAGGAAGAAGGGTCCTTGCCAACTCTGGTGGAAACCCTCTGGAAGTTAAAACAAGCTGAGCAAAGCCTTTTGCCAACCCCAAGTAATGAATTAAAGCAAATAAGAGAAAAAAAATAGCAGGATCAATGGTGTCAGAAGAAGCTGACAAACTAAACAAATAGAAGACAGGCTACTACACTACAGTCCTTTTGAACTAATCAAATCCTTGGTAGGATTGTTGAATATTTTCCATCAAAGCTGGCTCTCTAACTTTTCTTTTAGCTGAACATTTTTTTCTGTTGCAAGCCTTCTAAGAAAATCACTATTTTAATAGAAATTTTTCAGTGAAGTCTTCTGGTTCTCAATTGCAATAGCTGAGGTACTTTTGGCTGAAAACAAAGTACATTACTTTGGAAAAATTCCAGAAAATTTTGTAGTTTTCATAGAAGCTCTCTCCTTCCTCATAATTATTTTTGATCAGATAATTTATTGCCAGTGGAAGTTTTGGTGTTCTCCTTTGAAATGATGCTGTACTGGGCATAAGCCCCTTTTGGAGGGTAGCAGCAGTAAGTGAGAGCACATCCAAAATTAGGGAAAATTAAGCATGCGGGCAAATGGAGTAAATTGCAAAAGTTTCTCTTCCTCCCTTTTCATCCCCAGATTAAAAACTGTGTTTAGCATGAAAATCAGAAGCAATTGAGAAATTTAAGGATAGATAAATGATTGTATTGTAATAAGCCTTAGAGTCCAAGCAGGATGCTTGCCAAGCAAAAGCATACCTACTACAGAGATCCAAAAGTTCAAGAAATGATGAAAAAAAACCCCATTAATAAAAACTATGTATTTTCAAGATACAAGTGTTCCCATACCTGATGTCCAGTTCATCTTTTGAGCCCCAAAATTGATTGTCAGTCTGCCTTACTTGGGATGTTGTGGTCAACACCTTGAGTTAGTGTTGATCTTCTGATGGGGTCTTCTTCCCAGTGCCTGGGTATCACATACACAGGTTGCTGAGAGTGTCCAACACCTAATTGATTACAACTGACCAGAAAACAAAGCTTTAATTCATTATCTACTTGCAAATGAGACTGGCTATTCCTTTTCCTGCTCCCTCCCTGCCATTTTGCCAAAGCCTTGCACAAAACACTTGTTAGGTAATGCCCTGGTAGCAGCAGGAGTAGGCTGGGCTGCACACAAGCCAAGCAGGCTTGTTTTGGACCCACAAGACGTGGCAGAGACAAGAACTTGAAGTGATCTTTTTTTTATATTGCGACAGGCTCTTTAAGAGATGTCAGTTTGGCAGATGTGCCCATGGGATGGCAGGAGCAGAGGCATTCAAGGGGCAGGTTCTGCAGAAATAAATCTGAGGAACCTGAGGAACAGAGAACAGGGTAATAGAAAAAATAGAGCAGTGCATAGCAGAAGAGGAATAGGCTCCTTAGAAGTGCCTGGGATGCTGTTTTCTGAAGTGGGATGCCTTTGGGACAAGTTGAATTTATTTTGTCTAGTCAGATTGAGGCATTATTCTGGGGCTTCAATGCTACTGCATATCTGTATGGTGGTCTCTACAAAAAGCATATTACCATCCCCTGAAAACACGTTTTATTATCCTAAATATATTCTTAATTAAAATAATTTTTCATTCTTCAGCAATAGTGACTTATTTAAATAAGCTTCTCAAGAACTTCTAGGTTAAGCTCTTAATCTAGGGAAAGAAAAGCAAACAATTTTTGCTATTGGCATTCTTTACTTACTTCAGTAAGTAAAGGTGAGGAGTGGCTGAGGGAGCTGGGGTTGCTTTGCCTGGAGAAAAGGAGGCTCAAGGGAGACCCTATCACTCTCCACAGCTACCTGAACTGAGGCTGCAGCCAGGTGGGGGCTGGTCACTTCTCACGAGTGACAAGCAACAGGACAAAAGGAAACTAGCTCAAGTTGCATGCACTAGAGGAGGTTTAGATTGGATAGTGGGGAATAAAAAAATCCTCACTGAAAGGGCTGTCAAGCACTGGAACAGGCTGCCCAGGGAAGTGCTTGAGTCGCCACTCCTGGAGGTATTTAAAATACATGTATATGTGGTTCTTAGGGACAGCTGAGTGGTGGACTTGGCAGTGTTAGGCTAATGGCTGGAACTGATCCTAGAGGCCTTTTCCAACCCAAATGATCCTATGATTCCATGATTCAGTAAATTTTTTCTATAATTAGCTTATTCACTGCAGTGACTTCTTGCTATCTCAAAGACAATAGCAATGAGACCTTAAAAAACCATGTTTTATCCCACTCTGCTATTCTTACACAAGAAAGCACAAATATAATTGTTTTCCATGAGGCTCTTTGAGTGCGAATCTATTTAATAGCTTTAATCAACTTTAAAAATACATCACATTTTCACCAAGTCCTGAGCCATGTTTCGCAAAGCAGCATTTCTTGGCTGTTTTCCAAGGCAAAAATAGTGTTCCTGTTTAGTGATGGTATGGGTTTTCCCCTCCCAAAGATCAGAAAAGAGAAAGACCTGCTCTAACTCCATGTCAGCATAGGCAATATCCCAAAGGCTATAACACCCATTTAGGATGCAGGAAACAGGGGGCCCAAACCTGAACAAAGCCAACAGGAGACTCACCTCTGGATCCTCCCCAGGGCTTACAGAAAGTAACTGCACCAAGATTTTGTCAGCTATTCAGAGGAGAGACTGTTATTACACCTCCTACTGAAATTATTCTACTCTCTAGAGATTCTGCAGCATTGGGCCAAAGACTGAATGGATGACCAATGGCCAAGACACTCATCAGAAAGTGACACTCATTTCAGTGGCTGGTAGCTCACAGAGCACAGGTTTGACTTCTTTCTCCCACATTCCTGCTGCATCTAAGCTTATTTTCATCCAAACAACAAATCCTACACTGGACATATTTAATTTGAGATGGAAACTTCCACATTTCTTTACTTTCTTGAATTAGAAAAAGCTACTTCACCTTTTAGAGTTTCTAGCCCTTTTGACAATTAAGGAAAAGATCATGTACAAGCTCTGAGGTTAAAAATCACATTCAGAAGGGACAACTGAGCTGAACTCATCTTTGGCTTCCTCTTAGCCAAGGGGCACTGCTCACTCACACAGCACACCTAACACAGCACAGGGAAGCTCTGGGCAATGGTCAAAGCTCTTTTCTTACCTCACTAATTCCCACTGGAGAAGAAGAGTTCTGGCATTGCCAAGGGATGCATGCTAGGATGAAACTCATGTTAGATTAAAGCAGAATCATGGTTCTCCCCTTTGGCAGACAGCCTGCTGAAGAAAGCCAGTAGGAATGACTTATTGCAAAGGAGTAGCTCAAGAGAACCAAGAGCTGATTTCCTACAGATAATAATGTGTTACTAATAATGTTTACTGACTGGTTTGCTCCAGATAATCTGCTTCTTCAGATGCCTCCATGCTCTCACATCCTTCTCCTCCTCCTCCCTTCCCTGGTTGCCAGGCAACTACAAAAAGGACCAGAGAGCACGCTGGAGGAAACCACCTTGTGGGACACTGCATGGGGTTGGGTTTTCTTTCCTAGAAAATGCTCCAGGCAAAGTGGCCTCGGCTTTGGAGGCAACATCTCACTGTGAAACCTTGCTTTGCATGAACACTGGTCATGGGCCAAGTGATGTATATCCGTAATTTCCAAAACAAATGCCTTCACAGACTCCAAGCTCACTTCTGAGATTTTTCTGTGGCTCAGCTGCTCTCCATCAATTCCACAGATCAATAGTTTAAGGAGCTCAGGCACAGAAGTTGCTCCTGTGCAGCAGGAGATTTCCCAATAACAGATACCCCATACAGCTGAGGACCATTGCTGTAGCTGGCCAGAGCCATGTGTTTACTTAACTGTGTGCCCCATAGGGTCAATGCAAGAGAAACACAACATTTTTGACCAGAAATGTGCTTGCTCATAATAGCTCAGAGACTTTTAGAAGAGGACTGAGTAAGATCAGTCACCAGGAAGTGAAATGGAAATCCCTGTGCTGGTTTCCATGAGATCCCTTGGCCAATCTGGTGTGAGAGAGGCTGTCTTATTCTCCCAGGCCTACCTAGCTTCCTTATAATTGAGGGATAAATCTCAAGTATATTAATAACTGCCCCTTGAGATCTGATGGTTGGAACCATTAGTATTTCAAAATGTAATTTAGTTTTAAAAATGGTGGCATGAACTAAACAGAGGTATAAAGTCAGATAAAAAACATATCTGGAAGATTAGATACACACACCTAAGACTTTACTTTCAAAACTAGCTTTATTTGCAAAGTCTGAATCCAGCAATAAAGAGAAGAAAAGAAACTTTCTATTTCATCAACTTCAATGTCACTTTTCACTTTCATGTACTGAATTCTCAATGCTTTTCAGTATTTCAGGCATAATTTTGAGACTTAGGACACTCCAAAATCTGATTTATACCCCACCTCCATATATCATGCCAGAGAAACCATCTTTTCTAAGCAAAGTTTTCCATTTTTATTTTCTATTGTGCTGCATAAACTGATAGACACTGTACCCTGAGGCCATTCAACCTAACAGCATTCACTACAAACTCCACGGTCTCAGTTCACATATGCACTTTACCACATATCCCAAATATCTCGGGAATTTTTGCAGTTTCCCCCAGAACTCTTCTTGCCTCCAGCCCTTTTGAACCTGCTACTTCTGTATAGCTCACAAACATTAATGACTACTGATCCAAATGGCCAATCTCTGAACAGACTCACATATTGCTCTCAATGGAAAGGAAAGTGCTCTACCTCCCCCACCTCAACCAAGGCTGAGCTTTACTAGCAATCAAATAATTTCACAACTGCAAGGGTCCTATTCTGGGTCCTGTTGTTCTTCTTTGAGATTTTCTTAAACAATTGCATCCAGCCTTCAAGTTGATCCCTTGCATCAGCCACAAGAAGCAGGTTTCTCCTTCAGTCCTCTAGCAGTCCAATACAGATAGTTAATTTTTTTTCCTGATCGTTTTTTGCTTCTTCCTGTCACATCTGAGGTAAAATTTTGGCTTACTGTCTTTTCTGCTGAGGTTTGAAATACAAAGCAGTATTCTATGACAAAATCTCAATAGTACATCGCAGTTTTTGGAGTGGAAAATTGAAGTTAGAGTGACTAAGGAGAGGAAACTAGAATTTAGGAACAAATATTTTTGCTGAGCTGTGCTTTTCCTCCTTTTAAAAATCTTTCAAATTCAGTAGGAAACAAAACAACTATTCTAAGGAGATGTTCATTTCAGCTTTTTAATCTCAAGGTCCTTGCTCTTATTCTGAGAAGGGTAGGGATGGGATTATGACTACTGGCAAGCAAACCTTGCTGTTTTTTAAAATGGTCTATCCTTTTGCTGGCTGTAGACAGAAATGCCTTGAATAAGAAAAATAAAAGGGGTTGAAAGGATTTCTTGAAAAGAAAGGGATAGGCAGGATTGCATGGACACATTTTTCTGCTTGATACAAAAACCTCAACTACTACTGTTGTGCAGCAGCCTCAGCCACGCTGCCCCAGCTGGGCTCTGGACTGGGGCAGATTTCACATTGTCCCAAAGTCCAGGGTGTTGGGATGGGCAGGCTGAGGCAAGGGGAATGAGGAGGGGGAATACAAGGGGGCAGGGGAGGGGATGGTGAAGGGAGGGGATGATGAACAAGTGAAGGGGCAGGCAGGTGATGTGGAAGGAATCTGGTGTAGCCATGCAGATTTCTCTTGTTTGAAGTGGTTAAAGCTTTGCTCAGTGTGGAATAAAGATGAGGGAATAAATTCTTCCACAAGTGCAGATATCCTAAGGGAGCATTTCAAATAGCAGTCTGCAGTGGGCAAGAAACAACTGCATTTAAATACAGCTCACTAAGCAGGGATATGGGAATCAAATACTCTTTAGGCTTCAAAATTAAACACAGAAATCATTAATAGAAAAGTCATGTTATAATTTAGAATTGCTTGCTGACTGATAATGAAAGTCAAAATATGAACACATTTCTTCATGCTGGTGGTTAAATGCCTTCCTCTGAGCATGTTAAAGGAGAAGGAGACACTGGCAGCAGGCTGGGAGGAATCTGAGAGAGCTGGGTGTATGCTACAGTAGCAGACTCAATGGCTAGGACCAGCAACACAGCAAAACACCACAGATATTGATCACTACTCCCTCTCAGTACCTTTGGTGTCTCCTGTAGGATATTATAAAAAGTGTGACTTCACAGTTATTTGGAAAATAGCCTGTTTTTCATTAAGGATAATTTTTCTGGGATAGGGTAACTCAGTCATCCCTAACATTTCTTAGGCTATGTCTTTGAAGCACCCAGCACCATGTGAGGGTGTCTTCAGGTTTGTATCTCATTCCAGCTGGGTTACTGTGTGAGGAGCAGGGCCAGCCCCCTTGGATAGAAGAGCACACTGGTGCAATTCAGGTGCTCCTGGCTCTGCTGCAGCCCCAGCTCTGTTTGCAGCACAGTGCTCTGTGCCATGCAAGGACACTTCCATGTTCTCACAAGGCAGCAGCTCTGGCTTTAGGGACTGTTGTGCAAATTAATATTCTCTACAGCCTCAGCAGGAAAAGTTAGCTATATGTGGTGCCTATAATGCTTGTGAGTGAGGGGTAATGATAACTGATAAATTTTCACTGGCTTTCACCAGCACTGTCCCACAAATACACTTGAGCAGAACCCCACAGTAATCCTGTCTTCTGAACAGAAGACTTTCCTATCTACAGCTCAGTCAGACTTTGCACTTTCCTCTACCAAGGGGTCTTCCATATTTCTTAATTGTTTCTACTTCTGCTGCTGCTTAAATCACTTCCTGCCTATATGACACAATGACAAAAAGATGGATGTATTTTCATTTTCATGGGTTTTAAACTTATATCTTAGGTATACTTCTCTCTCCAGTTCTTTATGCATTTGGATTTAATGTGTCTGGACAGACTCAAGATTCCTATACCTTCCAGACCCAGCACTCTTTCCCAAATGCCTTTAGACATCTCAGTCCAACGCTTTACCCACACAAGCTTCTTTTCTCTTCTCCAGTCAGTAGATTCTAAGGAACCCCACAGAGAAGGAAAGACAGCACCAAGAACCCCAAATGTTGTAGCACCTCTGCTTTCTTTGTGTACATTGCTGGGGAATCACTGCCCATTCTGTAAATCAACGTTGGACTTGGAGCAGAAGTTCAGAAACACCTTGCAATATCCTCCCAGGGCAACTACATGCTAAGCACTACTAATAAAACAGAGAATTTATATTTTCAGAAAAGAGCTGCACCAATTTATTTGTGCTGAGACTTCTTCTCTGTGGGGTCTGTTTACTCAAATAAAGCAATGTGTGAAATTCAACAGGCACAGAACCTCAGAGAAGTCTTCTGTCTGCTCTTATTAAAGAGAGAAGGAAAACACCCAAGGATCCTTTACTGTAGCAAAAGTTAAAAAGACCAACAGAAACCACTGTGGGTGGATGAAGACTATACATTTTAAGGACTTCTGACATATCTTTAGGTCCTCCAGGCTTTCAAACCATTGCAATACAAGAAAGATCACTGTGGTCACTAAACAGCTAGATATTGTCTAAGATTCTGCACTGCTAGTTATTAAGTAGAAGAAAACCAAAACAAAACACCTTCTGCTTCAAGGAAGAAGAGAGAAAAAAAACACATTTCCTTCTTTTTTTTTTTTTAGACTTTATAGCAGTGAGAGCAGATTGACCCTTACCCTGAATTAAAGATCTCTGATTCTAATATGTACATCACAAGTAAAAAATAAAGAAAAAGTCAAATCTTGAGAATGTCAGTTAGGAAAATACAATCTTACCTCTGCAAAAGGGAGAGACTCATATGAAAGTAGAACCACCATGCTTTTCCATATGCCTTCCATGCTCTGTGAGTTGAGGGTTGATTTGTTTGCAGTATTTAAAGCTCCTTTTTAATGAGTTGTGTGAAATCTGGCAGACACATAACCTCTTTGAACTTCAAAGCATTTCCTGCATTAATGAAGGAAGAAAGAAAGCCAAGAATTAATTCATTATAGCACATTAATTACTGCATGAAATAAAAGTTCAAATAATCAGCAGAAACCACAAGGGTGAGGTAAAGGTGAGAGAGAAGATAAAATATGTACATTCTGCTTTGGTGATGGCCAAAATGGGGCCCATTACTACCAAACAAAAATATAAGAAATGCAGCTGGAATTTGTTATTGCACCAGTATTGTTATATTGATGCAACTTCTACAAGTCTTTTCTTTTGGTAAAAAAACTGCTCCAACTTTACACAAAGGGAATCAAATAAAAATGAAGACAAGACCAACCATGGCTAGCAAGAGTGGGTAGATGTACAGAACTGCACAACTGGTTCCCAGACAGGTATGTCACGTATGAAAAGGGCAGCTGCAGACTTGGAGGAAATTTTGGCTTCAAGGGGGTGATCAAGGAATTAAAAAATGCAAAAAACAAAACAAACAAACAAAAGAACCCTATGAAACTTTTTCCCCTGAAGCAAGGCTCTCAAATGGTGTGTTGTAAAACCATGTGCACATGCACGGGCAGGAGGTGTGTGTGCTTAAAGACAGAAGGTACACAGCAGAGGGAAGCGGTGAAAATGTCATTTCTACAGGATGAAAAGTGAACACAAGCATTTGTTTGCCTGTGCATGCACAGGTCTGGAGTTGAGGATGTACTGTACAGTCCATCCAAGCATCCCAGCATACAGCAGATCCAAAGATCTGCACTGACAAGCCTTGGTGGCTGTGCCCTGTCCTGGCTGATGACCAGGAAAAACTCCCTCAGTGCTACTTTTCACGTTTTCATTTAAAGGCTTACTGGGAAAAAGCCATAATACTGAGTTTGGGCTATGAAATTGCTGACTGTATTCCTGCAGGATTAACTAGCAATGAAGAGTTTTGCAGAATCCACAGCTAGAATAGCGATTGCCTTCTTTAGTTTCCTGTAAGATGGTCTGCAAATCTTTTCACTGGAAGCACAAGAAGAATATCTGTGTTCTTTATTGCATTTCTGTGGTTCTAGACTTCCTCAAAAGAAATATGGTTTTACATTAAGAGACGCAGGTGGCAAAGATTCATCATTTAGATGTGAACACATAGAACATAAAGCAGAGCTACAGGTGGAAGCTCAGATGTCCTGCAATGCTCCTAACATTGCCCTCTGTGTGAGCAGTCAACATTAGACAGTCATGTTGTGAAGAATGCCTTTGGTACTTGTTTCTGGATATCCCACAAGCCCACATGGAATATAAATCTCTTGCTCTGAGAAATGAAGGATGACATGAGACTGCTAACTGCAAAAGGAAGTGAATCAACCAAATGCAAGACCGAGACACTCAGAGGGTAAAAACAGGGCACACTGAGAGCAGGTTTGTTCTGAAGGGGACCACATCTTCAGTCCTCCTGCTTGGTAGGTTCAGGATACCCCAAAGACCACACAGAGGAATCCTGAGCTGCAGGGACAGCCTAAAGAACCCCAGCATCCTCGGCAGTGCTAGCCCAGGCATGTGTGTGAGGACAGCATTTCCTGGAATTGCAGTGCTGCTCCCTTCCCTCTCAGCTCTCCTCCTCCAAGTGGTGCAGGTTGTTTTTTGGACAGCCTCATTCACTGCAGGCTGCACTTGCCCAAGGCTGGAAACTCATCTCCCCACTTCTCCCTCCTCCCAGCCTGCTGCTAGTTTTGATGGGATATTTTTCTCCCCATATTAGCCTGCTCTCTGCTTCCCTCTCTTCTCGAGCTGGGTCTGTTTCCTCTTTCTAATTATTCACACAGGAGAGCAGATGGCAGGGGGAGTGGATCTCTCACTTGCTCATACAGACACAAGGCTTTGTCACACAAAGAGGGAACAACACCAACTGCAGAAGAAAGCATGATATTCCAGAGCCTGGTTCCTAGCATCCCCCTATTCTCTGTTTTTCTTTCGAGCATGATATATTTTGGGAAACACCATTCAGTTCTCAGTGTGTATTTATGCCAGTTACATCACATCATGCCTTTTCCTTCTCTAGTTTTAAAATTTTAATTTAGCTGAGAAAACAACTCACAGTGCAACATTTCTCAAAATAAATACAGATTTTTTTTTTAATCTCAAGAAATAGCTGCAGTTCAGTAGTCACAAACATTTGGGATCCCCATTTCCGAGTCTGCAGTGGAAGCATCGGTGGCCCTGTGCAGATGTTCCATAATCAGAACAGGTCAGTTGTGATGGGGTAAGTGGGGCACGGGCAGGATCTCTCTGGCCTGAGGGAAGGACATTTGTACATCCAGCTTGCCTGCAAACTGTGCTAGGACACTGCCCAGCCATCCCTGTGCCTGGCTCAGCGATGAGGGCATTGCTGGGAGTGCTCCCAACAGGCAGATTGTACAAGCCATGCTGGTTTGTACTCCAGCAGTATTTACTGTCACAGAATTAGGACACTCCATGCCACTTGGCCTCAGTACCCAGGGAAACTCCTGGACATGCACAATTTATTGAACTGGATGTAACTGTGCTTCAAGTACCTACAGAGCTGTCTCAGGTGTGCTGGCCCTAGTGACCTTTCTATCAGTGTGCCAAATGGTTGCCACTGGAATGCAGCTGCAGCTGTCATTGATAAAGCTTCTGTTGCAGTTCCCAGTGTGATCAAAATGAAATGCTGATGAGAATACACATATACTTGTCCCAGCTCTTGCAGTCTGACCAGCTCTAGCTCACAAACCACCACTAGGACCTAACAGCAAAGCAACTGTTGTTGCCTCATGGATAAAGAGCAGCAAAGCTTTACATGAAGTCTTTCAATCAAAACTTTGCCTGGTAGGGTCTGTAGCAATAACAAAGTGCAATCAATCTTTTGATTTATAGTGACGTTCCATGGGTACTCCAAGAACAGGACAGAGAAGTCATTGGTAAAGGCCACTGGGGTCTGTGCTGTTTTAACTGAAACAACAATGCTGTCTTTGACTGCTATACAAGTACTGCCAGATTTTCAGAGTTTTTGCTGTTTTTCAGAAAGCCTGAACTGAAATGACCTTGCAGAAAACTATATGCAACTGAAAACAGCTATTCAGAAAGAATGGAGAAGTCAACCAAGTCCAGATTTTAATCTGTAGTTTCAAAAGCTTCTCTCATGCTCTAAATAAAGGTAACTGCTGAGTTTTAAATCTATAGAGCTGCAGTGGGAGAAAGCTGGTAAGAGAGGACCTGCCTGATGTTTATCACACTAAAGCAAAAACTCAATTTGATATCAGGAGAATGAGCAGCTGGAGCCAATGAGCTACCATTCAGCAAATTTACGAGTTTATCAAGAGAAGTATCACAGAAAAAAAGGCCACCAAAGAGGAAGGAGGGGAAAAAACCTTCAAGCGACAAAGCACTATAAGGTATTATCTTCAGACATCAGAATAAATGCAATTAAATCTCTTACTAATGCAAATGCCATCTGGCTTCCATTTGTCATCAATGATGCTAGACTGTCAAGGTAACACAGACAAAGGATATTTAAGGCATGTGCTTTCATTATATGTCTCACAGACAAAAGCTTTGGCAGTGATTTGATGACAAATAGGAAGAATTAGAACATTCTCTGGTTTCATCATATGTAATACCCAGAGCATGTGTATCTTTCTAGGATGGCTTCTTCATCACTACAAAACTTAGACTATTGTGGCCATAACTGTAGCATATCTCAAGTTGGATGGGACCCATAAATGTACCTACTAATCAATTTCTCTTTAACTGGTCCCTGCTATGCGTAGTTGAGGTGTGGCTTTTGCCACGAAGTCAGTCAATAAATTTCCTGGTCACACAAGAAAGCAGATCAAGGACACTCAAAGAGAGTAACCATAAGCAAGGCAAACAATACTCCTTCACAATTCTACAGAGAAGCATGGACTCATCTCAGCCACGTTTTTATATATCATACAATGGTCAATCAATCAATCAATGAGGAGTTCAATCCCCTGAGCCTGAAGCTGCATGATGGCTTTCTTAACTGCTTTAAACCCATGCTCTTCCAGTCAGCTTAAGTTGAGACTTGGCCAAACACCTCAGAGTGTAACTGCTTTGTTGAATTGGGAATTTAGCCATGGGATAATGAAAAGAAGTTTTTTGTGTAGGACTGTTGTAAACATAAAACCTGGCCTCACATAAGGCTGTTTACTTCCATAAAGTCGTGGAAGACTATCAACAGCTTTCAGAGTGAACCAGGAGGCTCCTCTGAACAGTTTCAAGTTATGTTTACAGAGCAGGGTCTTGGAAAACCATTATGAAACACTTGTCAAAGGGTTATTCAAGCATTCAAGCCCAGTCACATTAGTACTCAAAACAAAGCTTTCCAGTGATATCAGCATTTGCTATTTGTAAAACCAGCAGGCAACCCCATGCCACCCCCTCCTTATACTTTTATAACTTGGATTTCCTCCTCCTCCACTCCCAACTGTTGTTGACTCACTGTCAGAATTTTTCTTCCAATTTGCTGTAATTGCTTTATGTTGAGGCTCTATTGATCTGTCGAGGATGTGCAAGTGGGGGAATTTCTTGACAGCTCTGAGGCTCCAGGTGTCTGCCTGCTGGCAAGCAGGCATGGACAAGTCAGATGGACAGAGGTGAGGGGCCAAATCTCAATTTATTTTTATTGAACACCATCTTTCCAGTGCCAGCAACACCACCACCACCCTTTATCCAGTATGACAAAAGCATTTGAAATGGCCACATGAAATTGTGCTAGTTCCTACCTCCCCCAGGCACTAAGATGGACAGCAAAACAAACAAAGCAAAGCAGAGTCTAACAGAAGAAAGGGCAGGCTAAACACAGATGTTACCCACAGCAACACAGACGTTTGATCCTGTGAATGACTGAACCCAACCTGCTGGTTAGTCTCCTTTTCCAAGCAGTTTTTGCAGTACTGTAGTTGTCTTCCTGAGGAACTGTGCTGCTGTCCCACCCACCTCTCACAAGGAACATTTTCTCCTCCTTGCTGCTGTGCACTCTCCTCAGGTAGCACAGCCCTGGCCACAGCCACAGTGGCTCTCACTCACTGTGTCCTTAATATTGATAGCTTGAAGGTTACCAAATGTTTATCCTGGCTCATAGCAATGGCCAGGGATCTTTACAAGCTTCCTTACTGGTTGGTGAAATAGATATTCTGTTTGTCATGAATCATTTGACATCGTTCACCCCACCAGCCTCCTGCCTGAGGTCAAATGCCAAGGTTTCCCCAGCCAAGGTTTCCCCAACCAAGCTTCCAGGTGTGAAGGAGACAGCCCTTCCAATCTTACTATTCCTCAAGTCTTTGGATTGACTTTGCTGTGTGGATGCAGTCCAAGCTGGGCCTAGCAGAACACAGCAAGCACTTGCTGCTCTTTGTATCACACAAAGCTCCTTCATTTACAGTTCCTGCCATGCAATGTCATTTTGCCATTCAGGGTAAGAATTTTTTGTGAAAACGGATTAGTCCTTTGATTTGCAGTACTCCCAGAGCACAAGAAGAGGGATTTGATAAAATTGAAGGTCTGTGGTGGTTCAAAAAGCAATTTGATGTGCACCTTGGCTTTGCTAGACATTTATTCTCTAGCCATGGAAGCTGCATTGCAGCCAGTGTAAGAAAAAAAGGAAAATATGAGTGGATGTAATAAGGCAATGGCAAATGGGGTGTGCAAACACAGAGAACCCTTTCATGTTCTAGCTTGAAAGATTTTTATAAGCAGAAGTAATGAGGCCTGACTGAGTTAATTTAAAGGAAACACTAAGCCAGTTGGACTAGATTACAGAGATGGTCCTGTTAGAGAGCAATGTTGATGCTGAGCAGTGTACTTACATCACATGGGATATTTTTCCCCCTCATCATGACACCAAGATTTGTTGTAACACCCAATAAATTTGATTTTTCCTACTGTGACTTACAGGCTGGAGACTTTGTATTGTTCTGATAGCAGGGTCACAGGAATAGTTTGGACTTGTCCCAGTGTAAGCTTATTTTAGGATGCTCTAGCAACAAGAAAACCAACTGTCACTTAACTTCGGCTTTTTTTTCCACTTTAGAGTAGTAACAAAGCGGTTTTTGTATGTGTTGTGTTGCTTGCACCCTTCCCCACCTCTGTGCTATCAGTGACCTGCTCCCCTAATGCTGCACACACAAGGCTTCCTGTGCAGGACTTGTCACTCAGGCCAGAGGCACTGCACTGTCACTCACCACCCTGTCCTGCAGTGTGCAAGTCTCTAGGACAAAGCAGGGAAAGCAAAGAGCCTTGTTGGTGTATTGGTGTATTGAGAGTTACCTTGTTGGTGTATAGGCACCCTCACAGATGACTGCAGAGCCCCTGAGGGCTCCTCTTTGCTCCAAACAGGGACAGAGCTCTGCTGCCCTTGCCCCTGCTGCCACCAGGCATGGCAGCTGCGCTTTGCTGCCTGCAACACTCAATACTCAGTAAATTTATTACTGCCAACAGGTTGGGTGAGCAGCTCAATCCTCTGTCTGCCTAATTCACCTCCTTTAACCCAAACACTTCAATGCTCACTTTATTTAATTCAGACCCCTCTAAATATCTCCTGGCCTGCAAGCCATTTTCAGGTAGCAACACAGTGCTGGTAGAACTTGGGCTGTTGTCTTTCTTTGACATCAAAAGGCTTTTGCAACTTGAATCTGACTGTTCTGGCACTAAGACTACAAGGCAAGACATATGACTCTACTGAACAAGCAAGAGCAAGCCAAATAACTGTGCACATGGCTGCCTGTGAGCAGCAACCCCTGGGTTTCTGCTAAACCCAGAGCACAGCTCCCTTGTGAACAGCCACTGGCCATGCAGGACCTTCCTCAGCTTTTCCTGCACCCAGTCCCCAGAGAACCACAGCAAGTGAACATTGCAGAGCTACTATGGAAGTGGGAGATCCTGTTGTCCAGCTAAGAGAAGTTTTAGGGACAACAATTAAAAGAGAGCATGAAAATAGAATGATTAAAAATAAACCAAACAGGAGCTCAAGACTAAGGAAGAAATAGCTGTTAACACTAGGCACCTCTAGCTAAAAGAGAGGAGTAAATACCCACTATAATCAGCACAGTCCTCCTGGAGAAATCCAGAGCACCCTGGCAGCTCATCACAGCCTTCTCCCCTAACACAAAATTTTCTGTATAGCATTTTAAAACTGTGTTGATGAGGTTTTTCTGTACTATTCTGGATTATGAATGTATAGTCTTGTAGCAAAGCCTACAGGTAAGATCAGACAACAGTTAGAACAATTGCCATGGCCATTCTTGCCTGCAATTTTTTGGTGTGGAGGCTGGAGACAGTGGCAAGGTTTGTTCTCATGACAGGGCTACAACACACTGACCAGCTCAGGCTTTCCAGGATACAAGGGCCAGATTTTCACCTTTGTATCCTTTTCCTTTCCTAATGTCTTCCACAATTTACTTGGACATACACCACAGGATTTGGCAGTTTTCAGTCTCATTCCAGGAAGAGATCTCTGTCCTTATCTGTAAAGAATGCAGGCATTTTCATGAACGTCAGATAATCTTCAGAGTGTTATTGGTGTCTTAGCTCTGGGGCTTCTAAGAACTTTAAAATCACATTTCAGCCTTGAAAAAAGAAGAATGGTAATCCCTGAAATTATCTAGCAACTTTTCCCAATCTGATATTATTAGCTCCAAAGGAGGGGCAATTCTGGAGCAATGTGGTTAGAAATGAAATTGTGAAAACAGCTAACCTGGAATTTAATCCACAGCAAATCCCTAATTGTATCACTATAATTGTCATTACAGCACATGAAAAAAAATTCTCTTGTTCCCCCAATCCATTTCACAGAGCATAAACCTAAAAAAACCTCGCTTATAACAGACAAACCATGGAATCATAGAATAGTTTGGACTAGAAGAGAGCTTTAAAGCCTTTCTGCTTCTTCCTGGCAACAGTCTTAATCTTGATCCTAAATGGTTTCTGAATTTTCACATGCAATATGTCAAAACATGAGGAACGTGGGGATTTTTAACAACTGAAATTTAGATTGAAGCCTTGACAGAAGCAATAGTCTTGCATTAAAAGTACAGAAAATTCTCAGAAGAGTTTGAAAGTACCATTTTTCAATCTTGTATATAGGAAGACTTGAAGTGACAACCCTTTAATTTTCCTTTGTAAGAATGAAAGATGCAATTTCTGATCAAAAGAATTCAGCATCTCTAATTTGAAGATTTTCAGAAAGTGTTTTCTCTCAGTACATTTCTGCCTCAGTGGACCAAGGGAGAGGCTAATTTTTAAATGCTTAAGCTTTCCAGGGATGGAAGCTATTTCTGGACCAGCTCTACTGAATATGTTTGTGCCATTTGATCTTTGTGCCAAAAAAAAAAAGCTTTCAAATCACCTTTCAGATATACAGAAAAAAGCCAGCCTAATTCTGCTCTTTGGTCATGGAGTTTAACATCACACAGAGCTGCCACCAAACTGAGAGGGCTTACATCAGAAATGACAGATGGCAGGATGGTTGCCACCTCTATCAACCCTGTCCTGTCACTGGTTCTTGAGTCTGAACGTGCCTGACAAGGACAGCCCCAGTTTATAGCTGTTAAACTGAAAGGATGTATTTTTCATGTCAACAGAGTGGAACAGTTGGTAGTTTTTCCAGAGGAGAGACTGCAGCAGGCTGCCAGGCAGCCATCAATTCTGACACACTGTTCAGAGAGCCCCTGTTGCTGCTCACCAAATGTCTAATCCACAGCTCAGGAAAGAGCTGGAAGGTGAACGAGCAGCTGACATGGGTAGAGCAAGCTGGCAGTCCTGCAGCACAGCCATTTTTCTAACAGTCCTTTAAAGATCATAAAATATGCCTAGCCATTAGCTGAAAATGCTGAAGTTCAGCCAGGATTTAGTCTCACATATACACTGCTGGGAGGTGAGCATTCGTGTTTATGCATTGAACAACAAATGCCATGGACACTTCAATTACTCTGAAACATTTAACACATTCAGGTTTGGAGATTGAAGGGCAATCTCATCAAAGAGGAGCACAGCAACTTTCTGCCCTTTTCCTCCTTTGCAGGCGGGGAAACAGTGAAGGAGGTTTCTCATGAAAGGGCGAAAGTGGGCAGGGGGACTTAGAGAAATCTACAGGTTTGGATAGGGACTACTAGATGTTAAATCAAAGCCACATCACCATGTCTGGAGTGAAGGCTGATTTCAGCCCTGTTGATGAAGTGCCCTGGTGCACTCCAACCCTTGGTGAGCAGGTTGCAGAGAAAGGAGAAGGCAGCCTGCCTAAATAGCAATCACCCCTTCCCTGACTATCCTGCTCCCTCATGAAGGCAGCACTGCCCTTAATAGGTCACTGGATCCCTCTCCCAGGGAGAAAAAACATCCCTCAGGAAGCAATGTTTTGGCCGTTTGTTGTTTGGGCACGTGTACAGATAACTCTCCTGCTCCTACCCTCAGAAAGTCTCCACGAGGCTGATCCCTACTGTTCTGAGCCATCTGGATATATCAACTCCAAAGTACTGCAACAGAAAAGCAGTCCATAATGTACTAGAAGAAAATATTCAGTGTTAGCTGGGCACCAGAGATGGGGGTGGATTAAATATTCCTCAACAGCTGTCCTGTGCCATTTGTACTGTGCCTGTAGGATGTGTGAGTATTTAAGAGACGGTGTTCTCACTTGAAACAAGACCTCATTGACCAGTGTTTTACAGTTAATTAAAAACCCAAATCCATGTAAACCCATGTAGTTCCCTGCTGTGAGAAAAATATTAGGTTGGATAGGTCACTTGCTACACTTCAAAGGTCTTCTAGCAAAACAAGAGTGCAGGGCTCTCTCAGCCTTGGTTCAAGCCCTGCCTCTGGCAAGGCAGTCTTGGTAACACTGGGAAGGATAAAATTGCTGCAGCTATTATTTTTCATTCTTCACTTAACAAAATGACCCAACACCTAAAACTGGGCTAAGATAGCTTCCCTTGAAGTACAGTGCATTAAATAAACGATGTAGATTGCACGCCTGTCTTTGAGGAATTCATGTCTCCTAAGCAAGAAAGAAGGGCGAGGCAGCTCCTGCAGGAAGTTAGCTCTTACTCTGTTACATGTCTGAGGCAATTCCTCACCTCTCTTACAGAGAGCAGCATGAACACACCCCAGGCTAATGCTCTTTGTGATAAGAGTTCCATCCAAAAAAAGAGAATTATGAGATTATGCTAATGCAAATGCATCAGTAGGAAAAAGGGTCATCTGCTGACTCGCCTACCATTTCCCTCACAGCGTTCCTGTCACCCTGATTTGCTGCTCTTCTTTCTACAGAAGCAAAGGGTAATCCTGTTGTGCAATTACCTCTTCCTCCCATAATTAATTTGTTGCTTGAAGGAACAAAGCTAAATGGCTTTTAATTTTATATTGAAATAAGCTATGCTTTGCAACTTCTTTTGCAGAAGTGAGAAAAGAGCTGATTTTCTTCTGGATTGTATTGTTCTTCCTTAGCATTGTGTGCTTGGTAAATTATATTAGCACAGCATGAAGCTGGCACAAGATACGTGATGCAGTCTCAACTGAAAAATCAAAACTGCTTGGCTAGAAGAATAAAGGATATTTCCTCCTCCCCCTCTATCCACAATATTCAGGGAAGAGGAAAAGCATAGCTTGGCTACGTTACTTAAATTGCCATTAAAACATCCAGATGTGTTGTACAGCAAATTCCTTTTGACTGATGCTAAATGCCTGACTAATTCTGTGGGCTGAGATAAGAAGTGACAAATCTACAAAATTTTCATTAACTCGGTTTTAACATGACATATATTGCACTTTCCTTCCCTAGACCAGAAGCAGCTCACAGACATCACTTCAAAGAATTTTCCTCAAACACTGCAAAGAGTTCTGCCAACTGTATTGACTGGATGGCCAATAAAGAAATCCAAGAGCATTGATTCAGGATCTAGGCTCTATATATTCCCTGTCAAAAGGAACAATTTCAACACTTTTTAAAGGGAAGGATCTCTTTATTGTGCCTCACTGAATAAATTTGGCCAAGACACTCAATCCACTCAAGAGGCATGTTGCCACGAAACACCTCTTCTTCTGTTCCCATAAGGCCTGTCTGGATTTCAGGAAAGCTTAGAAGCCCCAAAGAAAAAGATTTCCTTTTAAATAGCCAAAATTTTCTTTTGGACCAATTTGATGTTGAATAAGTGTTTTTCCTGTTCGAGTTTTCAATGGACAAGAGGATTGGATATGATGAAATGCCAAGCAAAAAGCATTAAAGGAGCTTTATATCATTTTTTGTGAAGTTGTCTTTGAAATCCTCTACTCCATGTTTAACTCCAACTTTGAAACTCACTTAATGCTGATTATTTCACATGGCAGGGCTTCATTCATGTTGAAGATCATAAAAATACAGTTATATTAAAGGGACTCTCTACCTTATCTTTCTTATCCTAGCAATAAGCAAACTCTAGGAAACTATTAGCTGAAGTTACCTATGGCACTGAACCTCAAATTAATCTGTTTTAGCCCTGAAATAAGCTCATGCTAAAGAAAACCTGCAATTTTTGGATTTGGAGGAAGACCTTTAATATCTTCTTTCTATATCTTAAACACTCATGGATAAAAACAGAGTAGGGCAGAAGACTCCCAAATTTGATGGAAAGAAGTGAGGATTTGGCTTCACTTCAGGTAGCACCCCAAAAAGAAACTTCCCCACTTTGGGCAGGGGAGCAAAGGTGAGTCAGCCCAAGGTCCCTGACAAGCAGCTTCCCTCCCACAGATGAGCATGAACCTGGTGGTGCTTCTTCCTAAAAGACAACAACCTGGGAGGGCTTTTTGGACAGGAAGGCTCCAAGATGTCCTACAGTTCTGACATAGCAATAAGGATATTAGGGGAAAAGTATGGAAAGAAAAAGTGGATGAAATAGGAACACAGTGGCCAGGGTAAGACATTTCAATAGCTACAATGTGGAGGCAGTGAGGTGAAGAATCTTCTTAAGCACCACAACTGTAAAAAGTTGCAAGAGTTTTAAGTCCACTCAAAGACAAGCAATAAAAAAAGGAAAAATAATTAAGGTGTGTGTAGTCATAGAGTTTGTACTTCTGCTACCAGCTAATATGATACACTCAGTGGATGGGTGATATCTAAGTCATAAAAGACCTTCAGAACAAATGAATTAATTTCCAGGGAAAACAGTTAAAGAGTACACTGAAGTGGTCTAGAATTTCCTAAATGTCNATTCTTCAAGTAAAAAAAAAAAAAAGCCTCACTTATTTTGACAGTCTTACCCTTATTTTTAAACCTCATCTTATTCACTAGAGAGGAACAATTAACCTTCCAGGACAAGAACCAATTCATATACTTAAGAAATTGCATCGAATGAGTGATGTGCAGTCTGAAATGAGACCACACAAATGTTTTAAGCTCTTCAACAGACTAATGAAGGCAATTATTAGGACAGAAAGGCATTCTCTGAGGGAGCCTGCTGAACTGAAGGCACCAGCCTAGCCTCCTCATTATGTACCACAACATGGCACAATAAACTGGCACACACTGAAGCAGAGAACTTCAGCCCAAAATACTTCTAAAAGATGTAGCTTTTCTGAAGAACTGCTTTCAGACTATGTACCTTTCTATTAACCTGCAAAGCAACAAGGTCAAATAGCATAATTGAGCAAATGGGATGAGACATCTGACAAAACCCTCAATCCCACAGCAGTTTAGCAGTTTACTCTAACTTCCTGGGCAAGAAATACAAGGAGCTTAGCCACTATCTGGAGTGCAGGTTTGGCTCTCATCAGCACAGCCAGACAGGGCATTTCCAGAAAAACTTTGTGGTACATGTACTGCAGGGACCACCAGCAGCAAAGGCATTTTTGTCCTTCAGGAAATCACTCATGCTGCTGATGTGTATGCTTTTAAGAAANTTTTTTTTTTTTTTTGTGTCTAGTCTTATAGCAGCACTTTCCCAACAGTGTTATGCCATGATCAGGGGGAGTTTGAAAAAAAAATTCCATATCTGTTTATTTGCAAGACTTTTACAGAAGATTAGCAACAGCTGCATACAAAACCCAGAGGAATTTTGTGTCAGAAGGAGATCTAATAAAATACACACTGAATTTTGAATTCAGACAAGTGCATTTTTTACCTTCTCCAAGAGGGGAAACAAAGCTGCTGTGGCAGCAGAATGTGTTGGTGTTCCATTTCAGAGCTATATGCAGAGAGACTAATGTTATTTTTGCAGAAGTATCATTAGGAAGCTGCCCAGAAGACAGAAAAATAGACCTTATGTGGGGCTGCACACACAAGTAAAAATTCAGAGTCTTAAGAAAATTGGTTGCATCCCAATTTTAAGTAGAAAAATAAATTCCACAGACTAGAGCATTATTCTCACAGGCTGGAAATTTTTCTGTATTTTCATGAAATATTTTCTAAACTTCTTTTGTTGTTCTGAAAGATGACAGAGGGCAGAAATGTTTCAGCATAGTTTGATATTGTTATTAATGACGAAGAAACTGAAAAAAATACTACATTAGTGCATTCTGATGGACTCTCTGGGCATAATTAGGGTACCAATTTGATTAAAAGACTGAATCCTGGCCTAATTCAATTACTAGAAGGAATTTAATTACTCTCTCTTGCTAGAGAGGATATGCAAAAGTGTGCAACAGACTGTTATCTCCATACTCAACTCCCATAGCTAGGCAAGAAAACATTACCTAAAGTATGCCCTACCTGAAACTATATATTAATCAAAACCTGAAAATCTAGAGCAAGGACTAAAAGATACTGAACCAAAGAAACCTTCACATGAGTCACTGAAACTCTAGATCAGTCATATCAGCTAGATAATCCAGGTCAGTTGGGCTTGATTTAAGATACAACAGCTAGGTGTGAGCTATATGCAGCCTATTTAATGTGAGTGCAGAATTTGCTGTAATGAAACAAAGCAGAAAGTTTTTGAGGGCAGTAGAGGATTTTGAGACTCTGATTAACTTTTTTTCCTACTGCTGCTTTTACAAATCAAAATAATATGCTGTACCTTTTCCTTAAATTGAAGCTTCCCCAGAAACTCCTTTTTCAGAGGGAGCTACTGAGCATTTTAATGCCAGGTACCTCCTCTGCTCTGAGTTTTAGATACTTTTTACAAATCTTCAGATCAGGTTCCTTGAAAGAGATGTGACAGATAAACAGAACAGGTTGTAAAACAAAACAGGAAAATATATTTCTCAAATTTTTGGAAGTTGCTTAACAATCTCACTCACTCTCCAAGTACTGGACACTAAGTTATATTTTCATGGCTGTCAAATTAGACATATTAACTATATTCTGAATTTCATCTTCACTTCAGTTTGACTCATTTTGTGCTGATGCTTCTAAGTCACTCTATGCCTCAAACAGCAGCAGGCTCACCTGTAGCACACATGTCCAGGGAGGGAGACCCTCTCAGCACAGTCAGACAGCAGGACACAGAGCTGAGTGCCTGACGAGCTTGCTACAGCCAAACTGGGGTACACTCTGGCTTTGGGCACTTGGTTTCTGCAGCCACCTAAAGCTTCAGCCTTGGAGGCCAGAGGTGTATCAGCTCTTCTGCCCTGTTACACTGACTGCATGTTTCCCATTCTGGGTGGGAATTCAGTGCTACAGGAATACAAATATAAACTGGTGATGACAGGGATTAATACCACATGTCACACAGTCCCACACTTTCAGACACTCTTTGCAGTTAGAGTGTATTTTGTTGACCAGTGCTGGGACAAGGCAGGATGGAACAGCCCAGCAAACATGCCAGGATTAGTGGAATAGACAGAGCTGCTGCCTATCTCATGTGCACCTGAGTAAAGCTAGCCAGGAGGAACAGGGTGTGTGGAGGAGTAGGTCTTGCTGGGAAGGGGAAGAAAAGAGCATGCCTGCATCCAGGGATGCTACAAGAGCGGAGAGAGTGGGAGAGATTAGTGTTCAACACATGCACCCAGACAGAGCAGCCCAAAATGGACAACCTACATACTTCAAAGTAACTGTTTAAGTATCACTATCAAGGTCTACCTGTGCCTAACTTTTCCAATGAATGACAAGAAGGAAATGGATAACTCCTCTCTCTCCCCACCTGGGCAAAACACTGGCACCACTGATGGGAAAAAGGGGAGCAGGGTGGAAGACAGAGTCTAGTGTTTCTCTTGTTGGGTTTGCAGTGGAAATCACAACTGTTAATAAATGTGTTGCCAAACAGGCAATATATATTTACTAATTTTGGTTTATTTGTCTTCATGGAACCCATCAGAGAAAATTAATCTCCCAGCTGGAAGTATGCCACTGCCAGAGCCAAACTCCTCCAGCTTGCCTTCAGGGGATTCCTTGCCTCTCACTGTGATTGAAGGCCTGTGCTGCACAACTGAGCTGCACCTCATTAAATTAGCACTGAGCAGACTTCACAGAGCTGCTTCTTTCTAACACAGAGTCAGAGCTTGCTGCTGCCATGAGGAATGAGCTGCTGAATGTCATGAAAACATCAACATTTAGCTGTAACAAGGAGACAGAAGTAAATAATTTCTGTGCCTCCCTCCCCTAATGAATCAGAGATAATGGTCAAATGTTGGTTTCAGCAGCCTGGCTTGCTTCTGCTGGTTCTAGAGGACTTCTGTCAACTTCGAGAAAAACCGGGCACAAGGAAAATTTTTTGATTCAGACTTCGGTCAGCATGAAAAGCTTCCTTAGCAAAGCCCACCTCTTGCCAGAGTGTTCATGCACTTTGCAGTAAAGCCCATATTTAAATACATCTGCAGATTTCATTCCACCAATTTTGCAGAGCATGGTGTGAGGAAAGAAATGAAACTTTGGAGGCATAGCCTTCAAAAATATGCTTTTCCCTTACAAATAAAAGGAAAACAGGCTCATGAACAGCTACTGAGAGCAAGGATAAGGCAAAGCAGGTCCCTGGTAACCATGTTTCCAAATTCAAGTGTAAAACCCATCGTTTATGAGGCTGAGTAGCTGAAAGTAGCAGGTAAGAACTGTTTTCTCCAATTGCTATTCAATGTGTTGTCTGAGCTTAGGAGCTGCAGGCTTCCTCAGAGGACAGCCTGTAAGGAAAGGGATTTCAGAATAAGTGATGCAAGGATTATTGCTGGTCTTGGGAGTTTAAGCTGAGCTCTTATCACACTTCCTGGACAAATGCCCACACTTCAAATGGTGGTGCAAGCAGTGTGATGGTGAGGTGCTGATTATCATCATTCACTCCTGAGATTGAGCCTGCCATGGGAGTCAGATCAGTCTGTCAGAGCTCTGCAGCTGGTACCAAGCAGTTCGCTGCAGCTCTCAGTGCAGCAGATCTGGAGGCCATGCTGTTCACTTTGTGATCCCTTCCAAGCATACCAGAGTACACCACAGAGAGCTTTAAAAGGCACTTCTGGAGACAGAAAGCCTGGTGGTGCCATATCCCATGTTAGTGTCCAGTTTGCTTTCTGCTTTGACACTTGGAGCCCCCCAGTGTATCTGAGAAGCCTGTGAGGTGAGATGCTCTGGCACTGCATTCATGAGGCTCAGGAGGACTTTCTTCTGAAGGAATCAACTCAGCTGCAAGCAGATGTTTTCACTTGGCCTACAAACATAGCATTAGCATATCTCACTGCATATTGCTGCCTCCCTGCTAGAGCACAACTCAACCTAGAAGGTGTGCCATAAGAAATGCTAAAGTTTTCTTGCTGCTAAACATTGTCCTCATCCAATCAGAAAGATTAGAGAGGTATTAAACACCTTCAGAATACTTGGAGATTTATCCTTTCAAGTTGTGACATCTCCTTGAAATTAAGCTACCCTGCATTAGCACTGGTCACACCAGATCTTGCTGTACAGCCAAGGACAGACAACCAAAGACTGAGCCACATGTGAAAAATGAATGTGCCCTTTTTACTTCTACTTTGTCTGAAAGACCACATCCAGAACTCAAAAACTTCTCTTGCTGAACAGCCTGGCTGTTACCTCTGATCCTTTATCAGACCAGGCCTTCTGATATTTTTCCCATCTATTGGAAAGGAAATGGGCTGGGAAGGGCACCCTGCCTTATCCAACCTGCAGCAACAGCAATGCCTTCATGTGTCTTCCCCCCAGCTGAACTGAACTGAGCCTGTTAAACACAAATGGAAGCTGAGGAGTAGAAACAGACATTATGCATCAAAAAAGCACAGCCTCACATCTAAACAGAGCAAAGAAATGGCCATGGGAAGAACTTGACTCATATCCTGGCTTGTGGCAATTACTGCCTCTCTAGTGCTTTGGGAGCCCGTCTTTTTATATTACTTGAGATGACTTCTGCTGTTTCATTCACTTCTCACCAATTTACTGACTAGCAAGTAGCAACTTGAG
Organism: Dicaeum eximium; assembly: GCA_013396995.1. Taxonomy (NCBI): domain Eukaryota; kingdom Metazoa; phylum Chordata; class Aves; order Passeriformes; family Dicaeidae; genus Dicaeum; species Dicaeum eximium. The sequence goes on along the minus strand of VWZP01009871.1, from coordinate 3,382,723 downwards.
CACTTTCTGAAAATCAGCAAAAACACATTTTTGCATTGCCTACTACTGCTTAAAAAATAAAAAGAAAATAAATAAGAGGGACCTTTCAGCAAGAGTTAGAGAGACAGCTCAGCCAGCGTAGGCTGCAAATCACTTTTGGACCCACAACAAACCCAGCTGAATTACACTTATCTCTCTGCCTCACTGGCACACTGGTGAAGAGGGAAATTGCCCTGGTCTCATTGGGGCTGTTTGCCATTCAGAAGTTAGGACTAAAGGCTCATATTGAAGTTTTATCTTTCTCACTAAATTCCTAAGTGCCTTTGCTCAGCTCGTTCACTGCTTTCAGTAAATGAGCTACTTGAAACCAGCTGAAACTTAAGTCAGGATAAGGTTAAGGCATCTGCACAGAAAAGGCTTTGGGCAGATATATTTTTTTAAAAGCTTTAAACCAGTGTGTTAAATAATTGGTTCAATCAGTTTTCAAGGTTTTTGTGATGCTTCCTCAGTGGGGGAAAAGAAAAATCTTTCAGTGGGAAAGTGAGCCTTTTCTAGACTCCTCTAAAAAATATTGCTGATAGGAGCCACAGCTCTTTGGAGTCTCCTGGAAAGGAAGTTGTGAGCTTGGCTCTTCTCACCAGAGCCCTTTTCAGTATAAAGTGAACATCACACACAGGATCTTTCCTGCACTGATGTAGTCAGCCTTGGTAATTCAGGGTGTGTCAGCAGTACCCCCATGCACCATGGCCAGGCCACCAGCAAGGCACAATCAAATACAGAAGGTTGAATCCCCAGCTATTTTGGTGCAGCAACAGGTGCTGGGTCCCAGATCATCCCAGGTCCTCTGCTCTCATCTTCTAGTTCTTATCCTGAAGCACATTAGTTCAGCAATTCACTTGTTTTTTTTTTTAAAGCAGAAATCTCATGCTGTACTAACAATTTCACAGGGTCAAAACCACGACACCAGTAAAGCACATCCAATCTGGAAGCTGGAAGGTGAGAGCCAACTTCACAGCTGCAGAGAAAGGAACGTTTGCCAAGAGACTGCAGTTTTGAAGAGCACTACAGGACACAAGGAGCAGGCAGGCTGAGAGACATTACAGCTTTCCTCCAACAACCACTGCACAGCCAGCTGCACTGAGCTCTTTCTGCTTCCAGTCTGCCTCCTACCATGATATATGCCAGCACTTCCACAGAATCCATACAACCTATGGTACCTAAAATATAAAACATTTCATTTCTAGAAGTATATTTCTCTAAGGATGAAGACCCTCCCACAGCCACCTTCCCTAGTTTCCCTCAGGAAATGTATTTCAGAGACACCTTAAATACCTGTAATTAACTACTTTCCTATCAAAATCCATTGCTTTAAGTATGTGGAAAATAAGGTATAATTTAGTCACCACATGTAACATGCAGAACAAGTCCCTCACAAACACTAGGTAAAACTTATTATGCAAATCATAGTTTTATGAATTTAACTACCCATTCATACAGTAGTATATTTCTTACTGGACAAAGCCTTGATGATGGAATGAAATATGTTGGAAGTAGAAAAAAAATTTGTGCTGACTTTTAAAAAAAAAATAAAGAGAAAATTTGTGCTGAAATAAATGCTTCATAAACATGTGTTAAGCGGGATTAGCTAAACATGAAGAAAAAGATTTCTGAGAAAAAAATTAAGAAATACAAACATGTCTTAACACATGCTTATTATAATGCATAGTACACTCCCCAAGGTTATAGACACTCAAATCTTCTAGATTTGCAAGTATCTAGAAGATTTAACTGTATCAAAAGGAATATAATTGGGCAATTACAAAGCATTTTGAAAGACTGAAGTTTTATGACACAATTACTCTGAATGCTCTTGTTCTGTTCTTGGAATGAACATTTTGCTGGTCCTTTTTGACTTCCTAATTCTCCTGTATGAGGCTTCAGAAAAAATCCCTCCTCCCTTTCAGGTTTCCCATCTAATTGGAATACCACGCTCTCCCTGCATAGCCAATATTGGTTAAGAACAGATAACTACAAACACCAAATTTCTCAGTGAACAGACAAGTTTGGTTGGACTTGTCAAACCAAAGGGGAGGCCAGCTCCCATGACTTCAAATGGACAAGTTCCATTTAAAAAAAATACACAGGAAGAGACATCAGAGGCTTCCTTCCCTCACCTAATGGGACCATGGTGCCTACGGCCCATGGGGAAGTCTGTGATGACTTTGAAGGCTTAACTGACAGGCTACTGATTCCATATTTTCCACATCAGCTGCTTAAATATTTAATCTGTTAACACTCTTCTTAATGATATTGCTGACTGCTGAAGGTTTACTTTCTGAAGGCACTTACTGCTGCCCAGCACCCTGCTGTAGAAGTCCAAGTGGAATCCTGTGGGAAGCCAGCAACCCAAGAGTTAAAGCTGGAGACAGGAGTACACACACACAATAACTGTAACTAGCCCTCGTTTAGGCTGCTTAATGAGCATAGCAGATAGTTTGTGACACAACCTCAAGTAAGCAAAAAACCCCAAATGAATTTGATGCATTCCTATATGGCATGGCTGAGCAGAGGGGCTTTAGCAAGTTTAAGGAGAAATATGAGAAGGCAAATGGGGTTAAACAGCTTAGATGGCAGCTGTTCTTGTCCCTGAAAAGAAAACGTGTTCAATTATTCATGTTCAGCTTAAACTAACAATGAAGCCAGCTTCAACAGAGCAATTCTTCTGCATTATTCATACCATGGAGAGGGCAGAGTCCCTGCAATGAGGTGTTTTTGCAGATGGATAAAGCCTACAAATGGTTCAGAAGCTGGGCTTGTTCATAAACTCAGTGGAGAGAGACTGTGTGAGTGATATTTAAATATAACAAAAAAGAAAAAAAATCCATTGAATACTCCTGGGGACAAATAGATAAGATTTACATCATCTGGAAGCTAGAGAGGCTTAGAAACATTACTGAGGCAAATTTCAAACCATCACAGAATGGTTTGGGTTGGAAGCTGATCTAGTTCCAATCCCCCTTCCATGAGCACACCTTACACTAGACCAGATTACTCAAAACCCAATCCAACACTTCCAGGGATGAGGCATCCACAACTTCTCTGGGCAACCTGTTTCAGTGCCTCCACACCCTCACAGTAAAGAATTTCTTCCTAATATCTAATCTAAACCAGCCCTCTTTCAGTTTAAAGCCATTCTCCCTCACCCTACCACTACATGCCCTTCTAAAAAGTTTCTCTTCAGCTCTTTTGCAGTTCCCTTTAGGTACTGAAAGGTGCTGTAAGTTCTCCCTGGAGCCTTCTCTTCTCCAGGCTAACAACTGCAATTCTCTCAGCCTTTCCTCATAGGAGACCTGTTCCATCCCCCGACTATCTTTGTGACCTTTGGGCTCATTTGAGCAGGTCCATGTCCTTCTAAAGTTGGATGCAGCACTCTGGGGTGTCAGCAGAGCAAAGCAGAGGGGCAGAATCCCCTCCCTCAACCTGTCAGCTGCACTTCTTCTGATGCAGCCCAGGGTACTACTGGCAAGTATCATCAGGAGGAAGCAATGAAGTTCCCATCTCAGGTACCTGGTCATTGTATCTGCTATTCTGCAGGACACACCAGGGAAAAATCCATTTAATATAGTGGTTATTGCATCCCAACAGGTCTTTTGTGGGTCACTTATGCTTAACTGAAGGGCCAGGGGTTCCCAGTTTCTCCAAAGATCCCAGCTAGCCTTCAGACCAGCTTCAGCAGACAGCTGCATGTCTTTGCTATGTCTCAAGGAATTCTAACAGCTGAGCTCTTCTAGCTGTCAACAGCTGGAGAAACTGCTCAGGTCTCTGAAAATTACATGAGGGAGCAGTCAAGGTGGTACACCTGCAAAGGAAATTCTTCAGAGGTTATTTTGTGAGTAGGAATTTTAAAGTCTGTAAGTATCACATCACTTGCTCATGACCAGAGCAGAGCTGTCCTGCAACAATTACAGGGTCCTATTTGATGGGAGCACCATGCAGTTCTGAGGGCTTCATCACTCCCTCACCCAAAGTAGGACCTGCACCTATCACAGTCACCCCTTCCATTCCTCTCTGAACTTGTTCTTCAGAGTAACATCCTACATGGATGCATTCATTAGACCTCAAAGTTTCCTACAGAAGTTGTCTGGTTTAGCCACAGAGTGTAACAGAGAATGGGCTGGAGAGACACAGGAAGACTCTGAGCAAGCCAGACTGAGCTCTGCTCTGCAGGCAAATGCTTGGAAGTCCTGTCAGCAGAGCTGGGAAGACAGTTTTTCAGGGAACCCCAGCTAATATCCCTCCACATGGTGTACACTGAGATGGCTTCCTTTCATTCCAGCTGATTTTTCCAAATGCCACCATAACTCTGGATGGAAACCCTCCATTTCTAGCCTGATGAAATCAGCAGTATAACAATACCTGATCAGTAAATCCCACCACTCGTTGCAAGCCAATAGAGCCTCTCTGGGATGTGCCATTCCATTTATTTATAACCACAGGTGTGCAAACTCAGCTACAGATACATATCTGAGGCAAGCAAGGAGCTCTGAACTCTAGAAAGGAAGGAAATGTGGATGAAAACAGATCACTGAATACAGTCATGTGGGACTCAGCATTATCACAGACCTCCAGGTGCATGGAGAAATACATGTCCTTCCATGCACAGGCATCCAAAGCAGTGAGCTCACAAAATCTTACTTGCCACTGCAATGGAGAGAGAATAGTGCCAACCTGTAATGACACACCAGACCACAGATGAGAGCAGCTCCCTTTGCTACCTCATGTTCTGTGAAAGACCAGAGCCAGAGACAGTGCAGGCCTGTAACCCAGAGTGGAGATTTTAAGCTGACCTCCTGCAGCCAGTGGTGCACAGCCAACAAGGCACAGCAGAGACCTTGCACAGCCTCCCCTGCAATACTCAGCTCCAGGAACACCCCTGTGCACATGTTTTAGTGACTGCTGTCACCCCGCAAAGCTCATTTATCTCATCTCAGCCTCATCCACGTCACATAATCCCTTATTCCTACTCAGTTCCTACACAACCACACTTCTTACCAGCTCCAAAGTTGCTCTTCTAGAATTGCTTTATTTCAGAGGCTGAAGTTCGCCCTCTGCAGAGCCAACCTAAAATGTCTGTGGAAATTTCTGCATCCAGCCCAAGTCCAGTCTTCGGGATGCAAAGCACTTTGAGAGTGAGAGCCAGCATTTTAATCAAGATTTAAGTCACAGACCTCATGCCCTCCCTGCAATTAGTCACCCCATTAACCAATTATCCTCACTGCTGGGAGCTGGAACTCGATTTTTAGCCAGACTTTATCTCACTTCAGGTGCCAACCACTGTGCACCATAATTTTCTCTTGGGCTAGAGAGCCATCTAGCAGTGGACTCATCACCTTGCAGATTCCAACAGCACATTAATCCTTTCTCATATAAGCTTACTAAGCATGGATTTTGCTACATACATTTTTCTGAATCAACCTCAGACATTTTCTGAACTTTCCAGACCTCCTCCACCACCAATTATCCTTTTGGAAATGCAGGCAACATAGACTGATGAAATACAAGCATTCAGGGGCTTAAGAAGAGGTGACAGCATTACTGTTTTACAGGTTATCATTTTACTTGTTGTTAATTGCAGGATTGCCTCTTACTACCCAAACCAATAGATTTTCTGAGGTTTATGCATTTCACATCATATGTTCCCAGCAAGTTACAAAGAGATTGATCTATCATGTTTTTTGTTGGAATCACAGTACTATGGACGGGCTTTTAACATTCCACCTGAAGTTTGTGTAAGATATTTTAAGGAAAGTGTTTTATTGCCAAGAGGAACCCAAGCTAAACATAGCAACATCCTGTCTTTGCATGTGTACTGCAGGAAAGAGCACACCCTTCCCTCAAGGGCTTCTAGACCTGGCTTCTCCTCCCCTCCAGCCTTGGCATAAAGCACAGCACTGAAACACTGGGGCAGAGCATGATATGTCAGGAACAGAGGCTTTCATCCCCCAGCAGAACACACACTTGTTTTAACAGCATGATTACAATAGCAGGAGAGTAAGTACGAGAGAAAGAGGAAAAGGAGAAGGAAAATAAGTCAAGATCAAGAACAGAGCTGAGCCCTGGTGCAGTGAGAACAGGGTCAAATAAGTATCTGTTTTGTAGATGTATTTGTCAGACAAGTGGCAGGCCCCATTCTGGCTTTATTCCTAATCTTTGAACATACTCATTGATGTAGGTAACCCCAGACTTACACGAGCCAGAATCTGTCCTTGGACATCTAAGAGAGATTTCTGACAATACACCAGTGTTCAGGCAGGCACAGACCTGATGTGAACAGCAAAGCAGAGGGCAATGCAGCTCTTTTCCTCCTGGGCCCTCATTCACTCCCACACTCTCCCACATCCCTGCTTCCTCCACTACCGAAGACAACACGAGCTGGCAACGCTGCCACAGAGGAGAAGGGGACAGTGACTGGAGAAAAGTAAACTTATTATGGCCCCACAGTCAGAAGGTCAGACTCAGACTTGTGATTGGCATCCAAGACACAAGTCTGGGCTACTCTGACCTCAATTTTATTATTTATTTTAACCAAGAAAGATTTTGAATTTTTTACGGACCAAACTGATATTATGATGGAAGATTATGGGTCCAGGAAATAGAAATATTATTTTAAAATTAAAAAATGTGTAGGGTGATGTTTAAGCTGCTCAGAAGTTTGGGTTTTTTTCTGATGGAGGTGATGCTCATAATTTTTTTGCTTTCTTTGTTTTAGCTATTATTGTTACTACAAACATGTCTGTATCCCACATAGATCTTATAGATACCTTATAGATATGATATCTTATAGATATCTATAGATACATCTTAGTTATCTTTTGGATATGCTTCTCCCTCCACTTGGCTTATTAATGGAAAAATTTAAGTCCTTCAGATCACTAACAGGCCACAGGATGCAGGGATCACCTCTGTACCTGTGATTCACCTACTTGCATGGTCTTCTTGCAAGTATGAGTTACTGAATTTCCTTCTATGCTGAAGGAAAAAAACCCCACATTTCACACACAGAATGAAAAGTACTCTCTAAAGCATATTTTCTTCTTTGGGGGAGCTCAGATGACAGAGGTTTAATGCTTCAGCATCTATTAAAGAAGGAAACAAAGTGAAAACTGGCCTTTCCAAGGGACAGGTGCACACTCAGTGCCTGCCTGTGCAGCCTAGGCAGGGCCAAGCCCTTTGGTCCTGCCATCAGCTGTGCAATTCACCCCACTCACCTCCACGGAATCATAGAAGAGTTTGGGTTGGAAAGGACCTTCAAAAGTAATCTAGTCCAGCCCTGCCCTGCAATGAACAGGGACATCTTCAACCAGCTTGAATGCTCAGAGCCCCAGCCAACCTGGCCTTGAACCTTTTCAGGGATGGGGCATCCATCTCTGATCAACCTATTGCAGTGTTTTACCGCCTTCACTGTAAAAAAAAGTATTCCTTTTATAAAGTTGCCCTGTTTTAGTTTAAAACTATTGTCTCTTGTCCTGTTGCAACAGGTCCTCCCAAAACACCTGTCTCCATCTTTGTTACCCGTGCCCTGTCAGTACTGAAATGCTGCTACAATATCCCCTGGATCCTTCTCTGCTGCAGTCAGAACAATCCAGCTCTCAGCCTTTCCTCCCAGGAGAAGTGCTCCAGCCCTCTGGTTATCCTCATTGGTCTCCTCTGGACCAGCTCCCACAGGACCATGTCCCTCCTTGTGCTGGGGGCCCCAGAGCTGGGTGCAGCACCAGAGGTGGGGTCTGACCAGAGCAGAACAGAGGGGTAGAATCCCCTCCCTCACCCTGCTGGCCACGCAGCTCTTTGTTTTCCTGGATTAGCATCACTGTTTTCCCAGGATTGGCGATCCGGAAGCACCATCTAGTGGTGTCTAGAGCACGCAGTCTCTCGTTTAGTTGTAGGTTCTGAGAACTACAGAAACAATTTGTGTCATCTGCTAAGTGTGCACCCTCCACCTGCTTCCAGACAGGGAAGGAAACCTAACAGGATAGACACAGGATAGACAGGAAGCCCTGCAGAAAGAGGTTTGACAAGCAACTATTCACCCGAGTCACAGACAGGCTCTAGACTAAATTAAGCTTCATAAAAAGCTGAATAAAAAGACTCAGCTGGGTGTTCAGTTGAGGGAGCACAGCACAGGGGTGTTACTCCTGGACCCTGACCTGCCTCCAGAGCCACAAATGGTGCTTCTAGACCCAAGATCTCTACTGGGCTTGCAAATAAAGTGGGATTTTCATACCAGATCCTGACATCAAAACCCAGGTGGTTTTGTCAAAAGGAGCAACTCCATTTGATAATGTGGCCATTTAATGCAGAACTCAGTATGAGGACCATATGACTCCTGTAGTTTTCCTCTTTAACACCTACTTGTATTCCTCATCCTATCCATCTTCAGGAAAGCCAAAAAAGAAGATGCTGATAGGCACTTAGAAACTGCACCTCACATAAATCTTAGTATTTGCAATTTATATTTAGTTACAGGCACTCAAACAAGTTACCTTTTTCTTGCATCCAAAGCGCTCTACACAACAGACTTTTAATCCCCATTGCATTTGCCTTTTATAGCCGTGAGTATTTCACATACAAGCCTTTTTGAGTTGAAGAAAACATAATGCTCTGTAATTACATGATCCTGCACAGTACTGGAAACCAAGTTTTACAAGCATTTGTTTACATATGGTGTTCTCATATCATGCAGGGACAATAATGCCCAGATTCTTTCAGTAATGCTTGAGCCAAGAAAAGGGTGAAGAGGTTTTTGCAGGCCTTTGCCTTGCTTTGTGTCTCACTGCAGAGTTAAGCTGGTTTTGAGTTCTCCATCACTTTTCCCCTCTCAGTGGTTTAACTTTTGCTGGCACTGACATTTTGTACAGTCAGCTATCAGCACTATGCTCTGGCCTTTACTCTCCATACAAAGAAGAAAGCAGCTCTTTATTCTTTATACTGTCTCTCCAAAGACATTTTCATTCTGTAGACACATTTATTTAAGGAATATAAGATAAAGAGCATTTCCTCACCTGTAACAATATAAATTTTTCATTTCTTTTCAGTGTCCTCTGCAGATTCTGCACTAGAAGCACTTTCCCAGCTTCATCACACTTTTGTCNTCCTTCTATGCTGAAGGAAAAAAACCCCACATTTCACACACAGAATGAAAAGTACTCTCTAAAGCATATTTTCTTCTTTGGGGGAGCTCAGATGACAGAGGTTTAATGCTTCAGCATCTATTAAAGAAGGAAACAAAGTGAAAACTGGCCTTTCCAAGGGACAGGTGCACACTCAGTGCCTGCCTGTGCAGCCTAGGCAGGGCCAAGCCCTTTGGTCCTGCCATCAGCTGTGCAATTCACCTCACTCACCTCCACGGAATCATAGAAGAGTTTGGGTTGGAAAGGACCTTCAAAAGTAATCTAGTCCAGCCCTGCCCTGCAATGAACAGGGACATCTTCAACCAGCTTGAATGCTCAGAGCCCCAGCCAACCTGGCCTTGAACCTTTTCAGGGATGGGGCATCCATCTCTGAGCAACCTATTGCAGTGTTTTACCACCTTCACTGTAAAAAAAAGTATTCCTTTTATAAAGTTGCCCTGTTTTAGTTTAAAACTATTGTCTCTTGTCCTGTTGCAACAGGTCCTCCCAAAACACCTGTCTCCATCTTTGTTACCCGTGCCCTGTCAGTACTGAAATGCTGCTACAATATCCCC
>VWZP01009871.1:3181077-3370382 GCA_013396995.1 Dicaeum eximium | reverse complement strand
ACATGTCCTGAGTCAGACTGGCCTCCCTACCAGAGCCTGCAAGGAGCCCTTCAATGTCAGCCACTGTGATCAGCAAGGGCAGGATCACAGCACAGTCAGGCTGGGAGGAGTACAGAGATTCTGGGCAGTGCCAGTGTGAGAGCTGAGCCCAGGGACTGACTCCAAACTCAAGACAGGATGAGGACAGACTATGGAGTGGGAGCTTACGGCTCCATCTTTGGCTTGTTGACAGCCACTAACATGGCTTTCATCTCCACACTATCTTTTCACTCCACATGATCTGTCTGGCCCCTGGTTATACTGGGAGCCCTCTTCTGGTATTAACCTGTGGTCAAAAGCAGGACTACTTCAGTTATTGTGGGTGTCAAAAATAATAAACAGCTTTACAGGGCTATATCTTTAAATTCAGATTTAAAATAACCCAAACCCCAAAACTGAAAAAAGAAAAAACAAAACAAAACACCCAACAAATCCTGCAGATGTTTTCTTTAAGAGGCAAAGTACAGGTCCAGGATTGCCTCCCCTACTCTTCTGCAAAGGAGTTGAAATAGGTGAGCTGATTCTGTCTGGAGTATATCCAGCCAGAGGCAGATACCCACCACAAAAAACAGCAGCTCAAACAACCTTTTGATACTGAAAGCAACAGAAGACGTGCAGATGAAAATTTTAAGAAAACTTAACAATAGCTGTTATTTCCTGCACAGCCTATACTTAGACACTAGGGTAGTACCTTATACATACTTAAGATCCAAGCCAGAATACATTTTGCTTATTTTTCCATCTCTGCATTCCCATCTGGGCTCCTTGTGTTGATGCTTGCCAGCTTTCTGACAAAGCAATATATCTGTGGCTGATAGTGGATAGGAACCATTGTGAAATATGTTTGCTTCAAAACCAAAATGCTATTAATTTTTTTCTCTAAATAAGTGCTGAGAACAGTAAGGTTTAATTTCCTACCTCCTCCCTTTGCTGACTTCTCTTGTTAACCTCAATTTATTTTTTCACCTCAGCCTGTAAGAAAGCTTTACAAACCATGGTGTTATTTCAACACCCATTTTTCATTCTGGTGCCTGGCCTGGGAGGACATCAAACTGACTATTCTACATTTGTTTTCTAAAAAAGACCCTTTTTTTGATGCCTAAGCACACCCTGAGAAGCTTGACTTTAGACAGCCATTTTTGGATACCATCCCCTAGAAAAGCCCTGCTCAGACTCTTATATCTGAGGGATGGCTGTGGCCCTTCTTGGATGTCAAGAAACACAGCCCCTGTTTCAGGGCCCATTTTCAGTCCTCTCTCTAACCCTTCAGTAGGGAGGTCCCAGGAGGTGTGTGTGGGCCAGGGCTGCTGCTGTGCACAACCCACAGTGCCCCTGGCACTGTCTTTGCAGATGAGGGCAAAGGGAGAACCTGGCTGGAACCTGCTTGTACCTGCCTATCCCCAGCTGGGATGCTGGCCTGAAAGTGCCTTGGGGAGTCCATACAACATCCTATTGCCAAGTTAGTGACAGCAAAATGGCATCAACACTCACAGGTCACTGCTTGGGAAAGTGGGTGGTGGCCAGGCTGGNCCTCCCTCACCCTGCTGGCCACGCAGCTCTTTGTTTTCCTGGATTAGCATCACTGTTTTCCCAGGATTGGCGATCCGGAAGCACCATCTAGTGGTGTCTAGAGCACGCAGTCTCTCGTTTAGTTGTAGGTTCTGAGAACTACAGAAACAATTTGTGTCATCTGCTAAGTGTGCACCCTCCACCTGCTTCCAGACAGGGAAGGAAACCTAACAGGATAGACACAGGATAGACAGGAAGCCCTGCAGAAAGAGGTTTGACAAGCAACTATTCACCCGAGTCACAGACAGGCTCTAGACTAAATTAAGCTTCATAAAAAGCTGAATAAAAAGACTCAGCTGGGTGTTCAGTTGAGGGAGCACAGCACAGGGGTGTTACTCCTGGACCCTGACCTGCCTCCAGAGCCACAAATGGTGCTTCTAGACCCAAGATCTCTACTGGGCTTGCAAATAAAGTGGGATTTTCATACCAGATCCTGACATCAAAACCCAGGTGGTTTTGTCAAAAGGAGCAACTCCATTTGATAATGTGGCCATTTAATGCAGAACTCAGTATGAGGACCATATGACTCCTGTAGTTTTCCTCTTTAACACCTACTTGTATTCCTCATCCTATCCATCTTCAGGAAAGCCAAAAAAGAAGATGCTGATAGGCACTTAGAAACTGCACCTCACATAAATCTTAGTATTTGCAATTTATATTTAGTTACAGGCACTCAAACAAGTTACCTTTTTCTTGCATCCAAAGCGCTCTACACAACAGACTTTTAATCCCCATTGCATTTGCCTTTTATAGCCGTGAGTATTTCACATACAAGCCTTTTTGAGTTGAAGAAAACATAATGCTCTGTAATTACATGATCCTGCACAGTACTGGAAACCAAGTTTTACAAGCATTTGTTTACATATGGTGTTCTCATATCATGCAGGGACAATAATGCCCAGATTCTTTCAGTAATGCTTGAGCCAAGAAAAGGGTGAAGAGGTTTTTGCAGGCCTTTTGAGGAAACCCACCCTATACCACTCCAAAACAGCAGGCATCAGGCTGTCTCTCATTTCTTCTTCTATCTTTTAACAACCCTCTTTGGATAGTGTAGCTTGAAAGGGGGAATTTAACCAGCTAATCAAGTGGTACAACTTGTTGGCTGAAGGCTACCAGATGAGACAAGATGATAGAGTCCTACGGTAATGCAAGCACTTATTTTTCAAGTGTCTGAGTCATGAAACTATTTTACCTGTCTTGGTTCTCTCAGAGTTGGTACAGTAAAAAAATGCTAAAAGGCATCTGAAAAAGTCACTGCACCTAGAAAAAACTGTGGTGCTGTTTTGGGGTAGTAACAGAGAGTACAGCAGGAACTGACTTCATATTCAGCTCACAACCTGCTAAAAAGCCAGTGAGCACATAGAAGATCTGACTGAGCATTTTCCCTCTATGTGACCTAGTGTCAGGTACAAAGTTCAGAGAAGCACACCATGGCAGTGAAGATGGATATTTCCACACCAGTCACAGCAGTACAGAAAAACCCCTCAGTGCCTTCACTAAAAATCAGTGGATCTGTGCCTATGCTGGGCCATAAGCTTTCATCTAACATTAAAAACCCAGCACTACCTAAAGCAAGTGAAGTGTGTGTTGAAGGACAACACTGCTCTCTCCCATTTCTCAGAAAATCAAATCAGTTCTGAGGTTGCTTCACACTTGATGGAAGAAATCTGCAGCCAAGCCCCAGCCCAAGAGCTCTGTGAGACCCACAGAGGCACAGAATGGCAGAGATGCTGAGTTTGGGAGGTGCCTCTGCAGACAGTTCTGTTCAGCCTTCCTGCCCAGACCAGAGCACAAAAGTTTCTCAGGGCTGTGCTTGATGGGGTTCTGAACATCTTAACTCTACAACCTGTCTGGGCAATCTGTTCCAGTGGCCAACCACCCTCACAACAAAAGAGTAGGGTAGAGTTTGGAAGGGACCTACTCCCATCTAGTCCAGTGGCAGGGTGTAGGCCATGTGTCCCACCTGACAGATGCTGATCTCTGCTGTGATGAAGCAGCTGTAGGGCTGCCTGTAGGAAAGGCTGGCTACAGCCAGAGTAGGTTCTGATGACACCTCCTGGCAGACTTCATCTGTGACACAACTTCTGTTGAAGCACCATCACCAGGCTCTGGATGTGATTATTTTGATGAATAACATTCATACATCACCTCCCTGCTGGAATTTAATTGACATAAGGAACAGAACATGGAAGAAATCTGTGCTGCGCAGTGACCCAAAGATATATGGGGGCCTACTTACAAGCTCAGGTGAAAAATGGGAGAATAATAACGCCTATCTCACAAGGTATTTGACTTATAGGCCTATAACTCCTAAGTCTTGGCAAGCATGCTCCAGAATGAGTTGGAAATATGAGAAATTTACTGCACACTAAGCATTCTCCCCCTAATGAAAGCAGTGGGGCTTCCCTATTGCCTCCTCCTGCCATTCATCACCAAGCAGAGAAAAGACAGAAGCTCCAAAGCTGGTAGGTAGAAATATGATCCTCACACCAGATTTTACACCTCAATGTACCCCTTATTTCAGCAAAGGCTGCTTTACACCATCAGCCTATCCACCAGTCCAGTTCACATGAGAGAGGACACAAAGAGGAGGGAAGAGACAGGATGTCAAGAAAGGTCTGTTTCTGAGGAGGTGTGAGGGAGGAGTAATTTGGGCAAAGCATTTTGTAACTGTGGTGCAGGGCTGCTGTTGGTTGGGGGCTGAGGTGACACACACCCCAATCATTCATGCTAGCCAAAAGCACAGGACATGAAGCCCAGTTCCTTTTGCTGCTGCTGCTACCACCACTGGCTCCTCAAAGGCGCTTCAAACACTGCCCTGTGTTCCAGGGATGGCACCCAACCAAGTTGGCTGGGTCTAGAGAGGAGAAAGATCTGTGCTGGGAGACAGCCAAGGAAAGTGGTCTGAAAAAACTCTGTGAAGGCATTGAGAGATGGAAAAGCTATAGATACCTCTCTGGAAATTGGAACCAGTAAAAGTGAGATGTGAGGCCACAGTGAGAGGAACAGAGCAAAAAGGTGAGCAAGTGCAGGCAGAATGAAGATTTGTTTGCTCTGAGTTAATGAAGTATTTTGTCTGCACAGAGGCAAAGGACTATAAAGTTTCAGTCTGCACTTGTTTTTAGCGCTTATTATTTCTTGCCTTTATAGCAGGAGGCCTTTATAGCTTGACAGCAGAAATAAAGCAGTCTACCAGAAAGCAAGCGAGGCGTGAACTGCGATAAGAACAAGGGGAGATCTGTTTACCAGGCAGGATGAAAACATAAGTAATTAGCTTACCAACAGGCAGGGACTGCACAATCAAAAGGCAACATGATGCACAGAAGACCTTTACTAATGGACACATAAGAAACTATTTCAAGGAGATCAAATTTAAACTCTGCTAACAAGAATTTAATGATGCTGTCATTAGTAATTCAGATAGCTCTTACAAAAGACACCACTTGCATTATCCAAACTTTTCCAAACCATTTTATTATTCATAAACTATTCATCGGGCCATTTGCAGTGAACCCCAGGCTGACTGGAGATGCTACTGGTTAATGAACATCCTGTTCAGACTTACTGTGGATGAGAGACGGCCTTAGGCAAAGTCACAAAAGCAATGCTGTGATCTTAAAAAGGATTTTTTCAGCTCAAAAAGAAGTGTGGATGGAGGTCAAAACACAGGTCAGAATGTAGAAGTTAAGAGACTCTATTCTGATCTACCAACGTTCTGTTTGATGCTCAGTAAAGTATGATCTCTGCATGTATTCATTCAAAAAGCTGAAATAATGGTAACAGGTACTTAATTCAAAAGGCCACTATCATGACTAATCACAAAACAAGTTTATAGTACACTATTAAATTCTTGAGCATAACACATCAGAGAAATGCCAAGTATTGTTTACAATCGCAGAGAAAAGACTACGTTAAAAATATCGAGGTTGCAAATTCAAGCATTTGAAAGCTGGAGATTTTCAAAACTAAGGGTATAGCTAAAATCTTAGTTTGACCTCTCTATTTGCATGTACAATCATAGAATCGTTAAGGCCAGGAAAAAAAAGCCTCCAAAATCATGAAGTTCAACCTTTAAATGAATACTACCACACCAATTAAACATATAGTGAAGTGCCATATCTACTCATTTTTTGAGCACTTCCAGGGATGGTGACCCCACCACTTCCCTGGAGAGCACATTCCAATGTTTAACCACTCTTTCAGTGCAGAACTTTTCCTAATTTTCCTAGACTTGAACCTCCCCAGTGCAACTTGAGGCCACTTCCCCTTGTCCTGTCACTACTTGCCTGGGAGAAGAGACCGGCCCCCACCTGGCTACAGCCTCCTTTCAGGGAGTTTGGAGAGTGATCAGGTGCCCCTGAGTCTCCTTTTTTCAGACTAAACACCCCCAGCTCCCTCAGCTGCTCCTCCCAGACCCTGTGCTTCAGACCCTTCGCCATCTCCCCTGCCCTTCTCTGGACACCCTCCAGCCCCTCAATGTCCTCGCAGTGAGGGGCCAGACCTGGACACAGGGTTGAGGTGTGGCCTCACCAGGGCTGAGTACAGGGGGGCAATCACTGCCCTGCTCCTGCTGGCCACATTATTGCTGATACAGGCCAGGATGCCACTGGCCTTCTTGGCCACCAGGGCACACCTGGCTCATGTTCTGCTGCTGTCAACCAGCACCCCCAGGCCCTTTCCTGCTGTGCAGCTTTCTGGCCACTCTGCCCCAGCTTGTAGCACTGCCTGGGGTTGTTGTGACCCAGGTGCAGGATCTGGCACTTCACCCTGATAAACTTCACACAAGTGGCCTCCTCCCATCAATCCAATCTGTCCAGATCCCTCTGCAACACCTTCCTGCCCTCCAGCAGGTCAACACTCTCACCCAACCTAATGTCTTCTTTAAACTGACTGAGGGTACACTTGATTCCCTGTCTGGATCATTGATGAAGGTATTAAACTGGACTGGCCCCAAAGCAGCCCTGGGGAACACTCCTCATCACTGGCTGCCACCTGGATGTAAGCCCCTCCACCACAGCTCTCTGGGCTCCAGCAGTGCATTAGAAGGTACTTTGCAAACACCAGTCATTCCAGGACAGTCCATGGCAGCAGCAGAGCAAACGCTCTCCCTCCATCACCACACACCCACGAGCCATCGCGTACATACACAGGGGACAGACTCACTCGTGGGGTGTGAGCACAGCTGGCCAAAAGCCTGAACAGCCACAACCCCCACAGATTTCTATAGACAAAGAATGAAGTATTTAAGGGTGTGTGATAAAAAATGGTGCTGGAAGTATCCACCCTGGAGAGTGTATGTTACACCTACAGAAAAGAACACAACACTCACTCAGTGTTATGTACAGTGACTGCTAGCACTTCGTCATTCAACTTTGTTAGAATTTGGGTTTTACTACCTCATCCTGATGTTGCTTTTCCTTCTATTGGATCACTTCTTTTGCCTTGTTTGTGGCATCCCATAGTGCTGTTTTTTGATTTCTATATGTTTCTGCTTCTACTCATTCCATCCCTTCTGGTTGTCCTTCCTCCTTTTTCGCTTTGATTTTTCCTCACACACACTTCCAGTTTTTCCTCAAAAAAAACAACTTTCTCCTCTCTTTTCCTCACATGCATTTAACTGTTACTGTGTTATCTTACTGTCATCTCTGCAAGAACCCCATGGATGCCCTTCTACAGCCCAATACCTTCAGTTAAAAACCAATTTACTGGCAAGAACTGAGGCAACAGATTAGCATAACTTTGATTACAAACTGCACTATGAAACTGAGAGAAAATACGAAATATAAGAGAGGAACAAACAACAAACAAACAGCAGAGGCCAAGAGGGTTTGTGATTACCACAGAGCTCAATGAAGCATCTACCTGCAGCCCTGGCAGTTGTGCAGCCTAAACAACTCTGTGGCAGCCTGTGCAAACTACAAGGAGGCTGCCCAGAGCTCTGCCTCTTCTTCCTCCTCAATAAGATTTCTGTATGGAATTACCCAGAGGAAAATTAGGCTCCTAGAGAAGAAATACAACTCAAAATTGGGTGTGTACTGAGTAAACTTGATAAGAAATATTGCAGGGGAAATGAAATTTTAATGAGAGAAATGGGTTAGTGATAAACCTCTCACACCCCAGCAAATTTTTCAAGTCAATTAAACTTGGGATAGGTCTATTAGGTTTCATTGGAGTTACAACACTGTACATGCGATCTGAATTGTCCTATGTTATTTTAATTATTATCTCCTCTTCCCTGCCCTGTTCTCCCTACAGGATGAAAGTGTCTGTCTAAAGGACAAGAGTCACATTTGCATGACCCAAGTAAGAGGATTCAAAGTGTGCTAATGATCTAAGCTGTTGCATTTGGCATTTTGAAAGGGCAATGCTAGGATCTGAGATTATGGGCACAAAGACAGATTTAAGCGAATCAAATTCTCACAACTATTCCCATATAGCCCACTAACTTGAATTACAATGTTTCCAGAGGTGACATTTCACTATAGCATTTGGAGCACAAGGATATGCCTTCCTAAGACAACTTTTTCTTTGTCCTCCTGAAATGATAGAGGGATAGAGAGCCCACTGCGATAAATGAAGTGGAAAGTTCAGTTTAAAACATCAGGTTGTTTCACATAGAATTAAACATTCCTCTTTTGAGAAGAGTACTGACTTTTGTGCAGGCAGAGAAATCAAACTGGGTCTGAGATAAAACATTGATTACACTGGGCCACCTGCAGAATTATCCAGGAACAACAACAGCAATTTAGATTCACAGCCTGTCTTACCTCAGCTTACTTACTCCAGGCATGCAAGTCACTAGAGAGCAGCACAAAGCATATTTACATTCCCAGTCTTATATGCCCTTCAGCCAAGCCCATTGCAGAACTCTTGTCTTTCAATCATGACTAAAGTTTCTGTCAATTGTACAAGCTAACCCAGCTGTGCTAGATACAGTTTGATTTGCTCTGGCTGTGGAGACAGCAATTAGTTCATGTGGCGGTTGAAAATCCCAAATGGCTCAGTTTCCCCCAGAGCATTTCCACAATAACCTGTGTAAAACATGTGACAATCACTGCTTAAAGTACCTGTAGCTTTATGGTGTCTGCAGATAATCCAACCAACCGAGATGTAAATGATATAAAGAGCTTGGGACACCCTGACCTGGAGAGGTGTGCTGTTCCTGTACGTAAGACAGACTGGCAGGCAGAGGGACTCAACCTGATCTTCTTTTCTTTTTCAGTGAGAAGAAACTGAGACAAGGCTCTGCAAAGTCTTTCCCAGTGAGCTGTCACACTGGAGCATGACACGAATCACAGAGACACAGCAAACTCTAGCTGGGGAAAAGGTGAAGAAGAGAGAGTTTTATTTTCATTTTCCCATTATATAGAGTTTTGGGAACGGTCGTGGATTGGAGAATGTCACCACCTCTCCAACCACACTGGTCAATGAAAAGGTCCATCAAACCTTTCTCCTCCCAGAAGAAAGGAATGAAAAACAAAAAGACAGAAAAACATCTGTGTGCTTACAGAAAAGCTCGTGAGAAACTTTATCACAAAAATTAAAACATCAGAAGGCTAAAACTCAGGGCGACAGTCAGCACATCCTGAACCCCATTTCTAAGTATTTCCTTATTCCCACAAAAAAAAGGCTCCAAGCTAGTGGCTCTCAAAGGACTTGGCTGACAAAACTTCAGTTTAGTCTTCTCCCTTTGCTACACCACAAGAAGCAGCAGCACAAACTCCCCTGGTTACCTCATCCCAGAAACATCCTCCTTGTCCTGGCACAGAACTTTCCAAAGGTGACAGGTACGGGACTGGCACCCCATAATGGGTACAACTCCCAAAGGCAGAACTTGTGTTCTCTGGCCTGAGTAAGTGGGAAGTGAAGGATGCAGTATGCTCTGTGAACTGTCCTGCACAAGCACAAAATCTCTGAAGTTCACTTCACCACCCCCGTGCTCCAGGCTGGGCTTCCCAAGCTACCAGTTATTTGAGAGGAAGCAGGCCCACACTCCCAGAGGAACAGATGTTCAGTCCCTGGGTCCTTTGCAAGGCATGTCTCTTGGCTAACCTTATCTCCAACCATAATGTCAGTCTGACATATAACTGACCCTCTTCCGAGTGTTTCCAATGAGTCCTCAGAGATTTCGCTACCTGATACAGACTTTCACCTTGTTTGAGTTGTTAAACCAGTTGTAACTGCTATGAGGTACTCAGGAAGGTGACTGATACTTTCCAGGAGTCTCTAGTGGCAGAACAGTGGCTATAATTAACCATAACTTGTTTTTCCTCCTTCTGCCTCTCTCTCTCTGAGTGCATGCAGCAATCCATATCACAAGTGTGCACTGAAGCGTGACTCCAGATGAAATTGTGGTCTCTGCTGAAAACAAAAACCAACCCCAAATGTAAGACAAGCAAAGTTTCAGATGAAACAAAACACCCCGTCACACTCATGATTTCCCCAACAGCATAATTTTCTGTTCCCCAAGGAGCAGCTGTTTTCTAGACTAGATTAGCATCACACTTCTGATGACCCTTCAGAGTAAAGTTTCAGGCAGCAGCTTCTCAAGTTCTACACGATTTACCATCTATATTTTTGTTGTTGCCAAGCATCTTTGCAAGTGCAAATAACACTGCTCATTCCTGCTCAGCATGAGAGGAATCTCCCATCTCCAGGCATCCCCATCACACAGGCAGCCATGGAAGGGAAGCTAAGCTGAAAGCAGTACAGAAACAGCAAAATGCAATGCCTGAAATGTTATATGGAAAGAGCACTAAAGACTCTTCTTAGGGTTGTTGGGGATTTGAGCTTTGTTCTTATTTAATGTGATTCCTCTAAAGGCCTGTGCCCATAGGGAATAGTGTCCCAGGAACTTAGGCAAGAGCAGAAAAAGTCATTAATCAGTACACTGTAAGTAAGTAAAACAGGAAAAGCTTTCAGCTTCCTGATTCTTTCCCTTCAAAGTGCTCCTGCCCTGTTCATCCAGCACTTTACACTGCAATGGTTAAAATTTGCTGGATGACTTGTTAAAAACACTTGCTAGTATTTCCACACAGTTTCTATCACAGTACCAACGATGGTCCTTACACAGAGGGGCAATAACTTCTGTATTGAGAGAGAAAAGAGGAAGACAAGGCCACAACTACCCCCACAGGAGAAAAGTAAGTGGGAAAAGGTGTCATATACAAAGGGGTGAAGTGGCACCCTGCCCAGCTGCCACCAGAGGAGCAGGAAAGCACAACTGCTGTTAGGCTGCGTATCATAAGGAGGGAAGGAGAGACTGAAGAGCAGGACAAGAAAGCTGGCAAAGTCTCCCTGTATCACTCCCTGTGCCCATCATCACCCACTCGGGGCAGCAGCCAGCAGAGGGCAATGCCAGCCCAGGTACACACAGCTCCAAAAGCAAACAGGGTGGCCCTGTCTGCCAGCCAGTGTCCCAACACTGTCTGAAACTGTGAATTAAATAGGATATTTCCCCTTTGCAGACCTGTGGCACTCTAGCAGTGATTGTGCTTGCTCTTTCACTGATGCAGCCCCGAGCAGCTCTGTGTGCCATGGCATGGGGAAACAGGGACCTGAAAGTGTGTGTCTGGCCCATTCAATAAAAAACCTTTTTATTTTTCATCAGCTTCACAGCGGTGCAATTGGCTTTCCTGAATCACTTGTTATGCACGATGGTCTGAGCTGCCTTTCAGCTGTGAGGCAGGTAAATGATAAGCAGTTCTGTGCTGCATGATTTCTCTGTGCTTTAAAGTGCCTGGCTGAGCCCTTGACACTGGACTGCAGCTGGACATCCTTAATGCCTTCCAGAAAGGTGCCAAGTAGAGCTGCAGTCCCAACTAACACGGCACAGAACAGAGGTGGGTGTGAACTCACTCACCTAGGAGCTACAGCCATGGTCAGTCTTTCAGGCTATTGCCTCTCCTGTCAGTTGTTCCCAAAAGTAAAGCAGTCAAGTTTTGTATTGTTGCAAGGGTTTTCAGGCATTACAGAATAAAATACTGCCTGTGTCTCACCAGAAGCTTTAGGTCATAGCAATATAGACTGCTTTATGCAGTGATAGGAACAGAGCACAGCTAAGAGAGACAAGGGCAGAGACAAGGGAGAGCTGGTGGGCAGGGAGAGCACTTGAGAGAGCAGAGGAGCTGGGCTGGACTTGGGCCTTTGGGTTGTTCCTGGGCTTGCTGGGCTCGCAGAAGGAGTTGGGACTGAGGTGCCAACAGAGAAGTAATTCAGGCAGGTGCTTGGGCAGAGTAGAGTGGTGATAGGTGAGACCTGCAGGAATTTCTCTATGGGTTGGATGACTTTAAATTAATCAAATAATTGTTTGGGTTGGAAAGGAGCCTAAAAGGTGTTTAGATCTAGTTCAAACCCCTCTGCCATGGTTTGGGACACCTTCCACTAGATCAGGTAGCTCAAAACCCCATCCATACTGGCCCTGAACACTTCCAGTGATGAAGCATCCACAGCTTCTCTGTGCAGCCTGTTCCAGTGTCTCACCACCCTCACAGTTTGCAACCACAACCTCAACTTGCTTCAGATAACTCAGCTCTAAAATGGGCTAAGCCCTATTTCCTATATCAAGGACTCTTCACAAAGGATGAATGTTCAGAGGACACAAAACATTACAGCCTTTAGTGTAGGATTTCAGCATTTGCTTCTCGCCTTGATCCCATCTCCTGAACTCTGCAGTTGGGATAGGTACAGGAATGAAAGTACCAACAAAGTCCCCCTCCACAACACCTCCATCTTGGCAGGCAGCAGACCACTGCTTCTTGGAAAATTTGGCATGGCATCCCTTCCCCAAAAGGAGGGACCCAGCCATGCATGTCTCATCTTGTCACAACACATGAACATACACAGCCCTGCACCTCTCTCTTCTAGTCAAAGTCAAGCAGAGATGTGACACAGGCTGAAATATTTTCCCTGTCAATAACCAAATGCTCCAGTTCCTGTGCCTTCAGCCTTGCAACAGCTTGTAAAGCAAACTGCATTGACTGCTGAAATCTGCAGTAGAATCCCATTTGATTTTTTTTTCCCACAGAACAGCTGGGTTAAAAATCTTTGACTAACATGGTTTCAGTGCCATACTGATCACTTTTCTTAATCAAATCAACGAACCATCCAATTTAAATCTGTTTCTCATGAAACAGACATTTTGCAAAGATTCAGGTGTGATAAATAACTACAAAACTTGAGACACTGAGCTGAAAGGGGCCTCCATCTCCCAGTTCCTGCCTTTCCTGACAGCCAGAGATGTGAAGAAAGCAGTCATCCAGCTCAGGGTCAGGGCTGTGACTGC
Source organism: Dicaeum eximium (assembly GCA_013396995.1). Lineage (NCBI taxonomy): Eukaryota > Metazoa > Chordata > Aves > Passeriformes > Dicaeidae > Dicaeum > Dicaeum eximium. The sequence continues at coordinate 3,357,490 of VWZP01009871.1, read as the reverse complement.
TCCTCAGTGTGCAGGGAAAGGGCAGATAAACTGCTGGGTCTCTGCTGTGTTGTGTTCTAGCTGAGGAGAGTAGCTGCAGCACAGCAGCAGAAGGACTTTTAAAGGCTCCAGATGAAAACTGAGCATCTTGTTATTTTAAAGGATGTTTGAAGTTAAGGTCCTATGCCTCACGCTCAGCTGCAGTGACCAGAACAGGTGGACTGTTTCTAAAACCTTGCCCTCACTGCAGGGGGAATACAATGAAATTAAGCCAGACCACACATAGGCAGATGTTCCTACAGCAAGGCAATTCCCAGACAGAGAAGTTCTGATCCATTAACTGCTTCAATGTGTGGCACCCAACCCCCCCATCTGTGCTGGAGAAAAAAGCATGATGCTGCTGTGTTAATGGGTTCATGTATGGGAACACAGTGGCACAGGTTTGTGCCTCTGCTCTCTCCCTTCCTCGTAATCCTAGGGAAACCATGGAGCCTCACTGAAATAGCCCAAGGTTTCCCACACTCTCTGCCAGCCAGCAGCACCTCAGAGGGACATTGAGCAAAACCCACATCTGTGAGTGCAGTAGCACACAGAGCAAGGAGGAATTTGCAAGGAGGAATGGCAGTTCTCCCCAGCTTGAAATGTCCTGTGGTTTGTAGGCTTGCAGCTTACCCATATGAGAGCACAGCCTCACCACCTGAAGAGCCACTGCTTAATGGGAAAACAAACAGAAGTGAAGAAAGGCTGAAGACAGCACCACTAAAGCAAGAAATGAGCTCTAAGGAAGAATGTTACTTAAGGCTTGAGAATAGGCAGTGTCAGGTTCAAAATATTTTAACAGATGAATCAATAAATAAATGCTGTCACTACAAAGTGACATTTCTGGTCCTTGAAAGCTGTCTCTACTGTTTGATGGAGCACTGTGGCAGCCCTCTGAGTGTGATGCTTGTACACTATTACGACTGTTATTTTGGAACTGAGCTGACTGATTTGTGTTAGGGGAGCATCTCATCTGTGTTTCCTTTAGCTGATCCTTTGAGGACTGACAGACACACACCTATGATGAGCCTGCAGTCTGAATCAGTGGTTTGCCTGTGAGTGTCTTGAGGCTGCTTTGTTCCTTTCAGATTCCCTTTATGGGTTGTCCAGGCAATCCTGATGGACGAACCCGACTTGACAAACTTCTTCCAGATTACTACAAACCAGCACATCAGTAAGATACAGCAGCAGTACACATCTCCCAATTTCTTCACCACAAACCTAAGTAAAGGTCCCCCACTTGTTGCAAACATTGTCCAAGCTGAGAAGGTAACGAGCAGATGTGTGGGTGTGCACATGTGCTCCCCCAGAAAGGAGAAAGAGGGACCAGGTGAAGAAAGGACAAGGACTTGTGTCTCTCCAGGAGCAGTGATGAGACTAACAGAGTCATAACAGGTGGGCTGCACCTTGAAAACAACATGAAAGAGCTCTTCTCAGCAAGAAATACATGGGAGTTCCCCAGTGCAAGACAAATCCAAGGGCACGATAAAGGAAAGGCAACTGTATATGGATTCTCACACTTGCAGTTCAGGAAAGAGGAACAATTGCTTCTAAGAAACATTGTTATGCCCTGAAGCAGAGGATGGATTGAACCCATTAGAGTTGTTCAATCTTCTCTCTGGTGGCCACTTCAAAACAGTGGCTTTTGTTTAGCAAAATGTGTACAGCAGCTATAATTGCAAAATTAACCTTCAAAATCAGAACCCAGCATAACTGAAGGTGCTGTATCAGCAAAAGCTTGGAACAAGAACTCTGAGGGGTTGTTGCCATTTACCACCTGAAATTGCCATCTCTGGAGCCAGACTGGGGGGGGCTGAATGTCAGAAAATGCCATTTCTCTCAAATGAGAAACAAAGTATATGAATATACCAAGGCTATTCAGTGACCAGCTAACACCTGTGGTTTCACCACAGGCAGTATTGGGGTTTGTACAACTGACACCCCCTTTTTCAGCTTTGCTGTGAATAAGCTATGCTTTTATTTATGCTGTAACACAAAATTACTGAGGCTCAAGTTTTGAGGACATCCCAGCATCTGGGTTATGAAATCCACACTTTGGCATGTGAATGAGGTTTTGATTTTTGTTTTCCACACAGGCACTGGGTACCTTACCATACAGGTCAAGGTAGAGCACGTGACCCATACTACCACCATGTACATTATTCTTGGGGTACAATTTGGGCAGGGGGAGAAAGGAGGGAAATCGTAGACTGTGCTGCTGTGTGGCAGGAAAATGAAGGAACTGTAATCAAATTTGGTCTGTTGAAACTTGAGATGGAAACTCAAGTGGCAAATTAGGGAGATATATAGCCCTCTTTCATGCCACTTTAATGGCTAAATGTGTGGCAGAATTCTCATCAACATCTCCAGCCTCACACCTGGCTCTTGAACAGCATAACATACCCTGAGGCAGCATGCACACACACATCCCACATCTGTCTGTCCCTGCCAGTCACCAGCTAACTCCCCTTTTAAAACAGCTTGACGATGAATGTAGTTACACAAAACCCACAAGAAATCACACAGACACAGAGAGAGAGCCTGGAGGAGAGATGGCACAGAATGCCCCATCACTACTTCAATCTTGGGAACTCAACTTCCTCTTCTGATGTAACTTTTGAGCCCAGGCTAAACACACTGTAATCTGCCCTACTGCACCTGTCCTGGAGTATTAATAACTACCATAAATCCTAAAGGAAGCACTGTTCTTTATTTCTGATTTGTCAGAGGTGGATGGATTGGAAGGGCTGTGGGTAATATGGAAATGGCATAGGGAGAGGATCCCTTCTGGGAGGCCGATTATTGAAAAGCAGCTGCTATTTACACAGTTAATGCCATTCACTTCCTGCACCTGCTCAATCATTCATTTCCCACTGCAAGCCAGCTTTGCCTTGCTGCAAAGTCAGGGAATTTAAGGGAGTTACACCTGCAGGTTTTCTTTTTCTCTGCAATGATTGTGGAGTTGAGCTTATAAAACTCCAATTTGTACTTTTCCAGTCCTTCATCTTCCTTTTCTGTCAATTCTTTTCCCACCCACTTACATGTGTATATGCTTCTCCAAGTATTTATGTTTCCAATAACGAATCCAAAGCCCTCTTTTTCTCACTCCTGTTGGACTCACAGCCTATTCATGTACTACAATAAAAAACCTATTTCATTCTGCAATTGTCCAAAAACACCCAAAAAATTCAGCCAACTTCCCCACTTACACTAGTTTTTCTTCATATTCTATCCAATGTTTGAGAGAGGCTCCACGTCCTACATCCAGGGACATCCAATTTTTTATGATGTCTCTATGAATGTAAATTGTGTGTTGTCAACCCCAGCAAACATACTTTTATAGTTGAATCTACTTTGAATTCTGGTTTAAAAGAAGACCAAAACAAACCACAAAGAATTATGCAGCTGACCTTTCTTCCCATTCTGGTCCCCATCTCCTTTCTTGATAATGAATATCTGCAGAGAGGCTGGAGGCCACCAAGCAGAAAGGAAGCAAGAAGGGAGAGAGTTGTAGCCCCATGGTTCTGCTTATTAGTGCTTAAGGATACACCAGCTGTAAGTTACATTAGGGGAGGGGCACTTGCAACTCTGAGCACCTGAAAAACCCATCAGCAAGGGTTAAGTAATAGAAAAGTGAAGGCTTCTGGCTTTTGGTTATTTTTTTTTTTTCCATTATCAAGAGAAGGACTCCTATATAATGTAAAATCCATGCTGCCACACAGCACATGAAGCCTTTGCAATACTAACCTGTTAGACAGATTTGCTGCCATGGTGGTGGTGAGCTGTCATCCATTGCAGAGTATCCATCTGCTTGTTGTCATACTTACACAGGAACTGAATAAACTGCCCTCATCTGCCCAAGTTTTGGCTTTGGTTACAGAGAGACAACAGCAGGAAGAAGGTGAAGGTCAAGCAAAGCAGATAAACACGATTAACTCTAAGCAGAGGATAACTCACCTGTCTTCAGTGGGAACAGCCCAGTACTAACGTCTCTGATTGAACCAGGGTTGGAGGAATAAACCAACTTAAAGGGAATGACAATGCAAAAATTAAAAAGTAATAAAAAGCTTAAAGTAAAAAGCAAACCAGCTCATGACCTCTCTTTGTTCCCATCTGAAGAAACAACGGTATGCTCTTAAAATCAGCACGTGTGAAGTCAGACGCTGGAAAAGAACTGAGAGGTTTATTTCACAATTTTATTGCACAATTGAAAATTAACCTTTTTTTTTTTTTTTAATATTTACAAGCCATTTACTTTGCACACACAATCTAAACAGCATTTTCCCCGATAAAATTGTCACCTAGAAAACTTACACACGGACTGAAGTGTATGTGTAAATTAAGTGGTTTGTGTTAAATGCAAATTGCCTCTGTCTGGAGGGGGAGGTGTCTGGGAGATGGGGCAGCATAAGGAAAGAAGATACATTTTTCTTTTCTCTTTCCTGAAACATTACTTTAAGATTTTTCCCAAGCTGGGGAGATAAACAGGACAGCCAGTCAGGTAATATATTGGGAAACTCAAGGCGCTGAGTTAGAGTGTCAAAACCTTCAGTGCCACAAGCCTTGCAAGAAAATGACAAGTCTTGTTTCATGCATAGCTCACCCTAAAGGTCATGGCACTCCAGTTTTCCCCTGGAGAATGTAGAATCACCTTGGCCATGAGAGAAAAAGAATGAGGTTTGAGTTAAGAAGAAAAACACATGTGAAAAGCCATTGTTGGGGGATTTTACCCCTTTCTCACAGTTTCTTAGCTGCACTGTTGGAAATGTGCTGGCTGACACACTGCCACAAACCTAGCACAACCTGACCACCAGTGCTGGGGGTAATATCTTACCCACCATTATGAAGCCCACGGTTTTGGGCGGAAAATGAGTGTTTTCCTGGCTGTTAGCACAAGCTGTCTGACACAACACGCAGCACAGTCTCTGGAGTCCACAAATCACCCCCTCCTGTGGCTGATCCACCCACACCTTTTCTGTCACACGGATTGTTGTTCTCAAGTTTGTCAGCTAATAGTGAGTATAAGGCCTTGTAGCACTTACTGCTTAGTTTCCAGGGGATTTTGACACCTGCAATCTTAAATGAGTGGGTGGCAGCTCTAAAACTGATGCTCACCACCAGCACAGAAACCTTTTCTGCTGCTCACAGAGCAAGGGGTGATGTGGTGCTGAAGTGAACTGAAATGCCCTCTTCTGAAGTCCTGCTCACTCCATTGGCTCTCAAAGGAAACCAAGGGGACTGAAAGGGATGTCAATCACCAGAAAAGGCTGCCCAGGGAAGTGTCACCATCCCTGGAGGTATTTAAAAGATGAGTGGATGTGGCACTTAGGGACATGGCTTAGTGGTGGACTTGGCAGTGTCAGGTTTATAGTTGGACTTGATCACAGATGTCTCTTCCAATCAAAATGATTCCATGACTCTATGACCAACTCCCACACCATGGGTCTCAAGACAGCTGCCAAGTTGCATGGGCTGAATCAGGGCCTGAATGGTTCTAGCAGTATTTTCTTGGAAGGTCTATGGATGCAGTAGACAGAAAAGTTTGAACAAAATGAGTATGTTAAAAATAAACCAAAACATAGTAAACCCATTTTTACAGCTTCAAAATTATCAATTTTTTATCAGGTGTAGCTTGAAGATTAAAATTGAAAAAAACACCCACAGAATAAATTTGTTTGTGTTGAAAAAAACACCCACAGAATAAATTTGTGGAGGTTCAGGTGCCATGTGAGAAACATTGCTCCAGTAATGAACTCATGCAGTGGTCTGATATTAGCCAGCAGACTTTTATATTTACTGGAAGAGACACCGCTAAGGTAGAAATAAAACCTGTGAGAGCACAAACTAATAAAAAAATCTCCCAGACTACAGGAAGGATTTTCCCTGCACTAACATGAAGGACAACTCAACGACCCCCAGTTCTGTTCTTCTCCACAGACAATGCTGTAATGTTTTCAAGTCTGACAGATGCAGAAGAAAGCTGCAACATATTAAAATAAATAGAATAGAATCACAGAATGTCCGAGCTGGAAAAGACCCACAAGGATCACCAAGTCCAACTCCTGGCCCTGGACAGGCCCATCCCCAAGGGTCATGCCATGTGCCTGAGAATACTGTCCAAATGCTTTTTGATCTTTGTCAGGCTTGGTGCTGTGACCATTTCCCTGGGGAGCTGTTCCAGTGCCCAAACACCCTCTGGGTGAAGAACTTTTCCTGATATCCGACCTAAATCTCCCCTGACACAACTTCAGGCCATTCCCTGGGTTCTCTCACTGGTCACAGAGAGATCAGTGTCTGACCCTCCTCTTTACCCTCATTAGGAAGTTGTAACTGCAGTGAGGTCTCCCCCTGAGTTCCCTCTTATCTAGTCTGAAAAAGCCACATTATCTCAGACACGCCTCCTATGGCTTCCTCTCTAAACCCCTCAGCATCCTTCTGCATGGTCTCTAAGAGCTTTAGATCCTTATTATATTGTGGCACCCAAAGCTGCCCCTAGCACTGGAGGTGAGGCTGCCCCAGTGCAGAGCAGAGCAGGACAATCCCCTCCTTTTCCCAGCTGGTGATGCTGGGCCTGATGCCCCCAGGACAGGGCTGGCCCTCCTGGCTGCCAGGGCACTGCTGGCTCATGTTCAGCTGTGAATATAAATATCTAAATTGAACAACATGAATAAAAAACACATCTTGCAAACTTTTAATTTCACTTACGAAAATGGAAATGAAAGCAATAAAATTTAGATAGTATTTGTGTCTTGGGTGATCTGATCCAGAGCTGCTTTTTAGTAAATGCCTTTTTTTGGCTCTATGAAGTGTAAACAGAAAGATGATAGTGCCTGTATTCTCTGCATTTAAGACAGAAGCTGGAAGGTTAACTTGGTGGATATTTTATATTGATGACTCTCTGTGAATGTTAATCCTTGTGGGCCCTTACAGTACTCCATAGTAGGTTTTTTTTTTTAAATTGCTTTTGCTGTTCTTTGAATAAGCCTTAACAGTGAAAAACACAAGATGTAAGCTCTCTGTGAGCCATTTGAAGCTGTATGGAAATATTCACTGATGTTATGGACAGAAAACATAACTTTGCTTATCTGTCTATTCTCTTATCAACACAGCAGAAGCTTACTGTCTGGCCTGAACACTGAGTCTCAGGTCAGCTGGATTAATTGGTGCTAATATAATTAGTAAACATTGGGCAAGGTGTCAAGGGAAAATACACACATCTCTTGTTCTCATTCTGGACCAGCAAACTGCTGAGTCCCATCTTTTCCTCACCCTAAGGGGCCTCTGTCACTCACAGCAAGTGTACATCTAAAATGCAGAGAAGCTCAGCAAAGTCTGTCATCAGAGTAAGAGATTTCATGCTGAACTCACTATTGCCATCTAAAAACAGTCACAGGCAGTGGTGCCCCTTCTTTGCTGCTGCTGGTGGTTAGGTCTGACTGGATGAAGAGTTCACAGATCATTCTGCATTGGACAGCTCTTTCTTCCCCTATAGCACCACTGGCGAGCACTGCTGGAACAAGAGCTCCACAGGCAGATCAAAAGAAGAAATTCTATGAATCTCACTAACTCTAGCTTTGCCCCCACCACTGACCTCAGTGCTGACAATTTAAGAAAGGCTGCATAGTCAAGACTCGTACCGTTATCAACATGCTATTACCTTTTTTCTTTTTTTCCTTTTTCTTAAGGGCACCAAAAGATCAATGTGGAAATCCAAAGAATTGAAACAAATTAAATATCTTTGAGTTGAGAATGGTTTAATCTCAGTGCTTTCAAGAATTTTACAATCCACAGAATTTACTGCAGGTGGGCCACATTGGCCAGTGTTCATTAAGAAATGCCACAAATCCAGAATGGGGTTAGTCCAGCCCACACATCCTATGAACATATCTTCTGAGGGACTTCAAAATCTTGTCTTCCTCATTCCTCTGGAAATCTGGCTACTTGAAACAAACCCATCATACCCCCACCTGCAATTATTTACTCCATTTTTCTTTGCTTATGTGACAGACTGCTTTAGTCTTTAGAGTGGTCCCAGTGATGGAGCAGACGTGCTTGGACAGAGCTGGGATTCATAACTCTTGCAAGTTCAGCTGTTAGCACTGCTAGGCTGGGGGTGAGTGCTACAAGGCCTCTGAATGTGTGATTTCCATCAGCTCCATAGGATCCCCTCCACATGAGAAAAGCCTATAGAACAGAACTGCAGGTGTTCTGCTCAGACAGCCTGAGAGCATGGGGGATAACTGATTTTCCTAAATCACAGTTTATACCTATCCTTTGGGGAAAAGAAAAGTCTGTCTTTGCTCAAAATTAAGACTGCTATCATATTATGAAAACCTCAATGAAACAAAAAGTAAAAAGAAGTATCATACACCCAGCTGCTTCATTCACCCAAATAACATGTACTCTGTGCAGAGAAAGAAACGAGAACTCCCTCAAAAAAACCTGAATGAAGAATTGTGCACAGACTACATCCTACTATATATGTGTGAGGGGACAGAAAGAAGTTTTATGAGCAAATCACCAACTCCATCACCAACTTGAAATTTCAGATCCTCTAACTTCCATGTGATTGAATTTGCAGCCTTATCACAAGCCTTGTGATGCAATGGTTAATGCTGAAAATTCATACTTCCATTGACTCACAATTATGTTGCCTTAATACTCAGAAGTAGGCTAAGCTTGGCTTGAATTACCTGCCTAATGTGTTTGGGGACCTCTTTTTGAACATATCTGGTAAGGGTAGGGTGTCTAAATCCCTGTCAGAGAATTACCCTCAGGTCAGAACAGTTTCCTTCATATGAAATTTTGTGTCTTGTGGCAGTGGACCATGGAGCTCTCAAATGCATCCTGTGCTACCTGTGCCGTGACTTCCACAAATTCATGCTGCAGAGATTTAAGACATTTTAACCCTGCAGAAATTGTAATTTGCTGGGATTGAGGAAACTGCTCTTACCATATGAGGAGAAGCTACACACAATGACTGAAAAGATACTAAATTCTAAGCCTGGGCTTTAGATTGTTTGCATCCTGACACTTTCACTGACCTACACTTCCACTGGAGTATCCACTAACACGTCTGAACAAATATGTTCATATGACTGACCACATAAATAAATATTTGGCTGGCTTTCTAATTCCCAGATTATTTTTTCAACTCAACATTATAATTCTACTCTGTAAACAAACCCCAAATCCCAAGTAAGGTTAAGAGAAAAATGTTCCAGCCAACTGAAGCATACACAGCTCCTTTTGAAATTCTCAAGGACTTCATGTTCTGTTTTGGGAATGTGTAACTACTCATAAAACCAAACTCTTATAAAAGCAAGGTTTTTCTAAATCCAGGTTTATAAGCATTTCCTGAGACATAATTTGCTGTGCATAGCCAGCAGCTTTTCCAAGCAATTTTATATTGTGAAACAATATAACAATCTTCAAATAATCCCCAATACACCTAAGTGTTTGGATGTAAATACACCATCTAAATATACATTATTAATTACTACTGTAAAAATGACTTCATTGAGCTATCAATGCTTCTGCATTTTCAATACTGCAGTGGAAATACCTGATTATTGGCTGGCATTTTCTACTAGGGACTTATTTGTTCCAGTCTTACCTAGTGGAGTCGCAGAAACTTAGCTGCTTTTTTTCCCTCCTAATATTGAAATATGTTTTGAGCTAACAATGATACATTCTCTTTCCAGCACTCCCACCACTGAATGTGTTAGACCTGGTTGAAGTTCATAAATAATGACACTCACACCATTTGCTGAGCTTGCTGTGTTCTGCTGCTGCCCTGAAACCTGAGGAACACCCATCCAGAGTCTGGCAGAGCAGGAAGGAATGTCCTGAGCAATGCCTAAGAGTAATATCTCTGCTGATGTGCCAGGACTCCCAGTGCTTCTGGCCATTAATCCTTCTCAGCTGAAAACAGATGGGGCTATTAGGCAGGCTGGAGTAATGGGGGAAACTGGCACGACAGAGAAGGAAATGCATTATCTTCTGGGTAGGACTGCACATAAAAATGAGAACATTAAAAATGTATTTTTCATATTTAATTGGACGATGTATGATTATACCTACCAGAAAATGATGTGCAATGTGCTTTGTGCAGGGCATTTATAAAACTGTTCAGCTGTGCTAGGGCCTTATTCTCCCCTGTGGAGAGAAACAGCAGCTACAGTTCTGACGAGGTTTTTGTGCTTTTCCCTCCAACACAGGGCTTACTCTGCTGCAACAGCTACTGCAAATAACACTACAAAGTGCCTCTGTTTGTTGCAGTAAGAGGAAAATGCAGCTTACAATTTACCAACAAACCACATGAAGCCAACCAGGTAAAAAAATCAGTACTTTAGGAGTAATGGAAGCATTTGTCATATTCAGTCTAACTAAGATGATGGAACTGCAGGTACAGCTGCTAATTCCTTTATGCCAGGCATCCCAGAAAATGATTACAAATAGAAAAAACCCAGCAAATTATGAAGTGGGACCAGATTGTTTACAGAGGAAAGTAGCAAGGCTGGAAGGAATTACTACAACTAGGACTTGGGAAAAAACCTGATAGACACTAAGAACTATCCCAGATAAACAGAGAAATTTTCTATGTAGGCAAATGGTAGATGATCCTTAGCTAGAAGCTGATAGGATGGAAGCTACAGCCAAACTTTTGAAGGTGTGTGTATATACATGTGTGAGGAGTGTATACACATGTGTGTGTGTGTATCTTATATAGTATATCTAGTGGAACAACAGAGAAAAATCATGGAAACATATAAGAAGAGTATAATAAGGTATCAAATAAGTGTTCAGCCCAAACTTTGGACTTGCAGAGCCTGTTACATCACAGGAAGAAGCAGGGAAACAAAAATAGGAGGACTAGGTGCCAGGCAGCAGGTTATTATTTGGAATAATAATTATGTCTGAAAGTGGTGGGATGTCAAAAGGTGCTGGAAAACACACAGTTCTGGCTTTGGGACTTGAAAAGTTTGCAATGACTCCTAAATGTCAATGTCTTGGAGTGGAGAGGGGAAAGGGGGACACAGAACAAAATGTGTCAAGATAAGAGCCCAATTTCTGTAATACTTTATTTCTGATCCTCTAATCAGGAAAAGGTGACCATTTAGGAAGGTTAAAGAGGAAAATACCCTCAAAACCCAGTAGGGTGACAACCAAGGTAAATTTAAAATCAAAAACCTCTTTTTCTTTTTAAAGAATCAATGGCTAAATAAAAGGACTAGAAAAACTGAAATCCTCAGATTAAAATAGAAAGGGCTGACAGACAGCCATGGAGTATGGTACCCCTTGAATGAATGGAAGACAAAGACAAGGAAATGTAGATATGACTAAATGGAAAATTTTAGAAGTTCTTCAGGCCAAACAGGAAACCTTCAGAGAATGGAAATAAAACTGTGTAAAGCTGAAAGGAAGGTATGTAATAGTTAAGATGGAGTTTGAGGAAGCTAAGAGGGATTCTGAAGAGCAAACAGTAGGAAGTTAAAACTGAAAATGAACATTTGCTCAGTACACCAAAAGCAGAAAGTGGAGCTAACAGGCAGGCCACCCCAAATGAGTAGAAGAAACAATTAAAGACAATAAGGACATTGCCAGGAATCTAAATGATTTATTTGCATCAGTCTTCACTGAGAGGGTGCTGGAGTGGTATCTAAATGAGAGACTCACACTTTCCAAATATCAAAGATAAGGAGAGGTGATAGACTAAACACCCAAGAGAGAAGTTGGTGGAACAAATCAATAAATCAAAGGCATTAAGTCACTAGGTTTATCTGCTACTTCTGGAAGATATCAGGAGGAAACTGAGAATTAAGTAACAAAGTTCCTAGCAAATACTTACTACAGCAGAGGACTGGAAGACAGCCAGTGTTGTAACTGAATCGGGAATTTGTTTTGTAGTCGGTGGTGGATTTTTTCACGGTGTTGGAGGAGCCCTGGCAGTTACAGACAGATATGTAATCCTAACTTGCCATCAGGTAAATTGTTTGAAATGTGCTAAAAACCCCCATGACCCACACCTCTCAAATTATGAAGCACAGAGACAAATATGACATGACAGATACAAGTCAGTACAGGGTCTATAAGGACAAAAAAAGGGACTCTTACACCAGCCAGCACATCCAAACCTACTCAGGGGGTCCCGAGACTCACTGTACAGTCAGGCAAATAGCAAATCATTACCTCCCTGCTCCCTCATCCTTTACCCCTGAGAAGACAATAATGAGAAGAATGCTGATAATGGTACAGCTAAATAATGTACAGGTTATGCTGCTGTAGGGCAATCCAGTCCATCTTTGGGCAACGTTGTTAAGCCAAGAAGAAATGTACATCTGGAAATGAAATTTTTTAACATATATGGAACATAATGGTGGCCACACTGAAGCTCTGACTGGAGATTTCATGTAGGTACAATGAATGTTAGCCTCTCTTGGGTCAGCTTTTGGGGTCTTTCTGCACACTGGCTAATCAACAGCCTCTGTGCTGCAGGGTTCTTCTCCTTCTCAATCAGCACAGTGACCTGTGCCTTTAATGGTAATACAGGACTTGGGGAGTTAAGACTTTGATGTTTTTAAAAGAATGTATCTTAGCCAGAACTGAGCACTAATTTCACTTCTTCCCAGCTCTCTCCAGCTTTTTATGTAAATCTTTACATAAAGCCATTAAGAACAGAAAAAAAAGCTCTTTGGAAAATTATGCAGTGATATATTCTTATGCAGCCAACACTCCCAGGGGAAAAAGTGAAAACTACACACAGCCTCCCGCCCCTTTTTATTTCTTGTCAAAGATATTGCCTTTTTTGGCTTTTCTTATATATACACAGAATGATGAACTGATATTTGTAGTTTAAATGTCTGGTTTAACTGCGTGGTTTCCACTGTAACAGAAATCTCTCACAAAATGTCAGGTTAGAAATAAAACCAAGCTCTAGAGGGATGAGGTGGGGAGGAAAGTAGAAGGTCCAGTGGCTGAAAAACAAAATGGAAAAACGTGAACAGAACGCAATCCGGATCCATTTCCCAGCTCAGGCAGTGGTACTGGTACATGTGGTTGTTTGGGGTAGGGAGACAGACACATTTCTCACTGAGTTGTTTCTGCTTTCTCTGTTAACATTGCAACAGAAATTACAAATAGCCCTGCAAGGGGTAGTGCACCTCATCTCTTCCTCCCATGTAAACACAACATTAATACTGAAGATAAAGAAAATGGCAAAAAGTCCAGTGTCTTGTTTTCTGCGTTTTGCTTGTTAGGTTCCTGTTCGCCCTCCAGCAAACTCCTGTGTGTACCGATGTTGTGAACTTGACCAGTCCACTTTCAAGCAAACACTCACTCAGATTCCCAACACATTCTTTTCTCCCCGTCCAATGGGGAGTTTATTCCTAACAGTTCTGCTCCTTTTAATTATAAACTCCTTTAACGAAGTAGTTCTGAGACCTTGCAGCAGGCAGCAGGAGAGCACCAAGGATACTAGTTGCCTTTTTACTGGTTTATATTCACTGTTCAGCAAAGAAGCCCACTTAAAGCCTAAGGCCCAGTGCCTTCATGGATGGGCAGCACTGAAATGAGCCTACAAATCAGTATTCCCCTGGTACAATGTGCCTTATAGGTAAAATCCAATTCTCGCCTAAAAAAGATAAAGGGTTAGAGCCAGGCCCTTTATCTTATGAGACACATGTGAACAAGTTCCTCTGATGAAAACAGATCTTAAACTGACAAGTTTTGTTCACTTTCTGGCAAAGCTACTGATCTTCTTTACTGGACCACCAAAACAGAAGATGGCAAAGAAACACAAGGGAGGTATTTCCTTGGCAAGGAAAGGAGCAGCATTTAGGACTGGGGCAAAGGCAGGGTGGGATATAGGGGATTTTTCTGATAAAACAATAATTTGAGAAAAAAAGACCAACCAATATCATGTATACAACTGAACCAGTAACACACCTTCTCAGGAGTGCAGTATTGTCTAAGTGTCCCCTGTGTTTTCAAGGCTAATTCAGACCTTTGGCTCATCCTGCATTAACAAGGTCATCCATGTTAACAGGGCCCCTGTGAAAGTTCACAGGTGAAAGTTCCCTTTTAGAGTAGTGCAGATTTCAAATTCACAGGACAGCGACCCGAAGATCTTCCTTTACAGATAAAAAGCATGTCAAATTATTAAATAGCAACATGAAATCCTATATTCTGAAGGTCTGTCTGCGCTCTGCAGTCAAGAGAGAGGAGTGCAATCCCAGCCCCTGCCCAGTCCCCACCTTTGGTGGCTCGGAGGGTGCCCGGCTGGCCCCACTTGCAGACACCTCACAAACGCTAAAGCCGACAGGCCTGGGGTACTCGGGGAAGGGATGAATGAGCATAGTCCGAAGACGTGTCACTTCAAATTTCTACTGTTAGAACTTCCAAGTGTGATATAAAACCAGAAAGTATTTCTCAGTTTGAAGTCTGAAGACCAGGCCCCGGAGGCCGAGCGGCTCTTGCCTCGGTGTCCCTGCCGGCCGCGCACGGGCTCCGCGTGCTAACTGTTGTTCTCCGCCGTGAGATACTTGAGGGCCGCGAAGCCGTAGTGGCGCGACATGTCCTGCTGGAACTCCTCCTTGAGCGTCTTGAGGCAGATGCGGTATTGCTTGTTGGAGCGGAACTTGGTGATGTCGAAGCTGGGCGCGTGCGGCATGTGGATCATGTAGGCGTTGGGCAGCACCGTGAACTCGTACTCCTGCGGGACAAAGACACGGCCGTCAGGGTGACCCCAGCCTCCTGCGAGGCACCTCTCCTGCACCTCCACTGATGCCTTGTGAAGGCTGACCTCGAACAGAGACTAGGCGGAGCTAAAGAATAAAGTAGGGATTTATTAGGAGGCCTCAACAGATCCACCTTGGGCAGCACAAGGGCGTAGCAAGGGCTGCAGCCCGGATGAACTTAAAATGGCCACAAAATGGATGACTGGTCAAGGGGTCTCACATGTTTTAAAGTTTTGGTCTATTAGCATATTGGAGCTAATTGTCTAATTACAGCTTCAGCCCATGAAGTCCGATCTTTCTAGTTTTCTCTTTTCGGTCCACCATTGTTTATGCTCTTGGGCCTGTGATCTGGATCAGCTGTCCTTGGGTCACCAGCTAGAGAAGGAATTATTTTGTCTACTTATTCTGTGAAGAAAGCTTATTATCCCCTATTATGAAGCCTAGACTTACACACTAAAGCAGAACAGAATCTGAAAAATATGAAAGTTAAAACTTGAGGCATCACCACAGTCAAACGTGCTCCATTGTGTGACAGCTCAGTTTGTGTCTCAAGAACAACAAAACCATCAGGGATCTCAAATAGCTGCCTTTTTTTTCAAGTAGCTTTTTCTTGGTTTTTTTGAAAAATCTATTTTTCCTTTTTGTAAAAGTTGGAAGGCACCTTTAAAGACAATCTAGACCAAACTCCTTGCAATGAGCATGGACATCTTCATCTAGATCAGGCTGCCAGAGCCCCATCCAACCTGACCTTGCATGTTTCCAGGGATGGGGCATCCACCCCCCTCTGGATGATCTCCCCCACTGTTTTACCAACCTCATGGCAAAAAAAACCCCAACTATTTAAAACATTTTACTCCACATAAGCTAAATAATGAGGAAATAGTAAAAAAGGCACACCTGAAGCCATGTCTGCCACATAGATTTTTCAGTAGTGTGATTTCAACAACACAGCTGTGACTACACAGCATGAGTCTCAAGTGTCCATGCAAAAACACGGCCTTGCCCCTAAAATTTATTTTGCTTGGGATGCTGGAATAAGCTACATTTAGGAAGGCAAAACTGTGTGACATATGTTGCTTTGCCTATATGCTGAGATACTTACAGAGATAAAATTGTCCAAAACTATTTATAAACCTGAAATAAGGGGAGAATATGATATAATTTATAGGCAATGTGTGAAAATGAACCTGCTAATTCCATATGCTTTGAGACATTTTTACTCAAATTAAGTTCTCCTTCACAAAGTTTGAGATACTGTGGTAACTCTCCTTCTCCTGTAAAACTACTTCACTTATTCTCTTTATATCTGACCAAGTTCTTTCACAATTTTTGTTGTTAAAAAAATGATGGTTGATTTAAGCCTCAATTATTCCTGTTAGACTCTTTCAGTTTTTAGAGATAAATATATGATGATAGAGCAAAGCTCAAAAAAGCCTGATTCTTAGACAAGCTGAAAGTTTACTAGTGTAGGATATGCAACAAGCATCTTCTGCAAGGAACTGGGTAAGGAATGTGAACCTCATTATTCTGCAGACAAACAAAGTATCCCAACCACTTTTTTCATATGGAATTTCAAGAAGTCTGAGTTGTATTGGATGCAAATTACAAAGAAACTTTGAAGCCTCCACTGGCAAATTTCCTATTTTCTCATACAGTTTCTATCTACAGCTGTTGCTGGATTGACTCATTAACCCTCTCTACAAAAGGAACTGGCCAGGGAAGGAACAGCCACAGAGCATGCTGGCTTTATGGGAAGTGGGGCACAACTTCCCCTGGTTTTCAATGCCCAGTCACTTGTAGATTTAGGAGTCTGTGCAGAGACAAAGAATATCTGCAGCAGAGAGGCAGAGTACTACAAAATATTTTATTAGTGAAAGAGATTTTTGGGAAAAAACACACTTGTGCTGATAAAGCTGAGTGCTTCACCTATATGTGCTGGACAGCTAAGTGAAGATGCAGCTCCATCTTCCCTATGAGAATGGTCCCTGACAGACAGTACTAAATCTTTGTGCCAATATACAATGTTGTCATATACAGGAATGGTGTCCTCTGAGCTTCTGTTTGGAGTGAAAAATGTATAGCAAGAGCAAAATAATCTGATTCTCACAGGCAGAATTTATTCAGCTGGAAGATGCTTAGGACTAATGGGGAACCAAATGTGAAACCAAAGGCTGGCACCATGGAGTGAGGAGAGCTGATAAACTACAAACTACAGAAAATTACCCTAAGGGACCTTAAAACTAGGGGCTGGAGCTGCAGAGGAGGATGCATTCCCCTCATACAACCTTTTCTTTGTTCTCTGTTTGCATCGCAAGTCTGTAATACTGCAGGTCAGGGACTGTCTTTACTCTGCAGTGCAAACTGTTCTGAACAGCAGTATTCCCATCCCTCTGAATGGCCTTCAGGCACATAAAGCCCTTCAAAAAATTCTGAGTCTACTGCTAATAATCCCCTTTGATATATCCTGGGCTAGGGTCCTGGAAAATGGGACACTCAGTCTACTAGCACAGCCATTGGAAAGGTAGGGAAAGGTTTCCTAATGATCTCGCCCTACTACATGGAAGGCTCTGTTGAGAAGGCAATGCACTTGCAGGAATCTCTCCTAGATTACAAATTCTTTAGATGGAGACTGGCATTAGCTGTGCATTTGTACAGCATCCAGCTCAGTGGACACCTGCATGCTCCCAGAATAACAATGATGATTATCTCCATGCTGTGTCCTGCTCAGGGATGGCAGTGGCACAGGCTCTTGGAAAGGGATCAGGAACAGACCTCTTGACAGACACTGCAGTTGTGAGGAGCAGTGAAATAACTGAGAAGCTGCTCTGCCTGTTACTAATGAAGCCAGCCAAGCAGCTGGCAGCAACCTGATCTGTGCACACCCCAAAGCAGAGGAATGCCACAGGTGAAGTAGCTGTGCCATCCCATGTCTCCTCCAGGCTCATTTGGTGTGAGAACCTGCCAATATCCATGTTGCTACAGAGGAAAATGAAACTTCCCTTGAATGTGATATTGAATTCAAGGCTGGAAGAGCGAGAAAAACAATTTCACAGAGTTAATTCCAACCCAATGGTCATTTAAAATAATTGTGCTATGACCAACTTTGAAAACTGTTTCCATTTCCCATGTGTGAATCTCTGTGCTGGGCAGACACCTCCGAACAGAAGAGTTAAATCCTGAGTGCTACATAAGAGCTGCCACTGGGAACATAAGCCTTGTTACCCACATTAACAAATAAACCATTACCCTGGAACTCTTCACAACTGATGGTTAATTAATTAGTGCTTGGAAAGTGCACTGGAAAATTACAGTGCTATAGCAAAGTACTATTAACATTAATAGAATGGATAATTTTTTTTCTAGTCTGTAATAATATTTCGTCACATAAGTAGGTACAAATTTGTTGGGAATGGCAAACAGAGGGCAAGTAGCTGCCAGCCCAAGGTGACCATGTCGTTTGGTAAGCAGAAGTACAAAATATCCTTCCCACACATGCCTGCACACAAACACACTGTAGCCCACACCCCAGAGACACAATCTCCCACTAACTTGCCCCAAGCCTTGAGCTGCTCTGCTTCACATAAACTGGTAAGACTCAAGCAGAGAAGGATCTTCTCTATTCCAGATTCATAGCAGAAGCTATGACAGGAGGATAAAGATTACCAAAACCTATTTTTTTGGTTAGCATGAAATGCTACTAGCTCAAACACTGGGATTGAAACCAAACTGAAAAAAACTATAACAAACCCAAACTAAAAAGAAATGCCATGACCCAGACCTTGCTGATGAGCACAGTGGGTAGCTCCTCACCCAAGAACAGCAGGGTGATGCAAATCTGCCATTTCAGTGAGCAGCAGCACCGGGCTCCCATGGAGCCATAGTCACTGCCAGCCTCTAAGATCTAGGTTGGCAGCAGGGACCTTGGCAACTCTGAGAGCTCTAGTGCCAGTCTGGGACTCCTGAGCTTTCTCTGCATCCTTATTATTATAAATTCTGCCCAGCAGCTTCATCCCAAGTCACAGATCCAAGAAGAAGGTAGCCCAAGGCTCAGGTACCTGGATCCATTAGAGCCTGCACCACAGCCCCAGACTTTGGAAATGTAAACACTTGGCTTTACAGAAATGCGCTGTAAATCCCAGCCAGAAATTAAAGATGCTTGCCTTGAATTCAACTGAAGACTTGTTTCTGAATTCTAAATTAGCATTTGGGACTCACAAACCTCTATTTAACTGAAAAAACATCCAGCTAGGTCTACATATTCCTTAATAAGTGATGGGATTGGCAATAACTTCTGCAATGCTTCGGTCAGGAGGAGAGCACTACAGGGGTTGTGCCTCTGTGGAACAATGAATTTCTTAGAACTGACAAATAAATGAACTCAGACTCAGTTCTTCATTTAATACTTGACAAGCATTAAACAGAGTGTTCCCAACTCAAGAAGCACTCATTAAAGAGCTCACTAAGGCCAGATGAACACTTTGGTGATGCAAAGCGTGACGCCTTCCTACAAGACACAGATTTTGTTGTAACAACCCTGCTGCAGAGCCCTGGGTGAGCTACTCATGTGTCATCTCCTCACCTGTGCATCCAGTTCCATGATGTGAGCTACTTTGTTCCAGCCAAATCCCACAAAGCGCCTGTCATACTCCGGGCAGTCCTTCCTCACGACGACGTATGGCTCAAAGTCTGCTTCCCACTCCACGCGGTAGGGGGTGGTGGCCGTTCGCCACTTGGCAAAATTTGTTGGCGCGTGCCCTTTCGTCCAGACGTGGTACCTGAAACAGACATAAACGGCGGGGACGTGGGGAGGTAATTAGATAGAAAGCATCTTGGCGAGGCAACAAAATATTACCTGTTAGATGAAACGCTCAAAAATAAGGACATTAGCTTACAGTTCACATCATCGTTTTCAGGGCGCGTCGGAGGCGATTTCTAGGACTATTTCCAGCACGCCTCCAGGAGCTCAATGCTTAAACGCATCTAGCTGGTGAAGGATAGTGTGAAAACAGTACCTCATGCTAATGTGAGAAACCATTACACAGTACCCTGTCAGTTCATCTGCACTACAAGTCCTGTGTCTTATTCCTAGCAACCAAGCAGCTGCATCGGTCGGTGCTCTAAAATCGGTGTGGAAATCTGCAGCTCAGATAAAGTCTCTAAAATTAGCTATTTCCCCACCATGGTGACATTCACGATCTGTTTTATAGGCAATTTTATAATTTTCATGAGAGACACCTGCAGCTCTGGATAGATATTCCATTTTATTAATTACAGTTATTACTATGGCAGGAACCAAGCTGCATAATTAGATTAATAAATAAAATATTACATAAAGGCTTTCTGCTCTAAGCTCTACATTGTGGGGAGTACTCCTGTGATCTTCGGTAAGGTAATCAATTTGATTTACAGAAAAAGATCCTTTTATATTGTGCTAATCTTGTTTAGGTCACAGCAGGTCTCTTCCTAGCACAGCTTGAATGCACCCCATTAGTGCCAGGGTCAATGACTCTCTCGCCCACTTATTCTAACACTTTCCAAAAATCAATGAGACAAGCTCTTTCTGCAGATTCATAGATTAATTAATGAAACAAAGGCATAGCAGGTATCTGTATTACAACATGGAGATAGATAGGCAACAGAAGGCACAAACAAATATCCTGCCAATTTGTAAAGTAAGGTACATTGAATTCACAGAGATGACTGACATGCTAAAAGTGAAGGGATTTGAGCATTAAATATTGCAAAATTACAGCATGATGTAATGTTTAAATCCCAGAAATTCTTATAACATTGTAAGCCATTGCTAAAAACAGGAATATAAAATCACAGTCTCAGAGTTTTCACCTGGACATATTTGTATGCCTTGTAACAGGAGAATCAGAGATGTTCAGTTTTGCTGACCCTCTGTTTAGGACAGTGCAGGAATACTGAATTATTAAGATGGTATTGGGGTCACAAGTAATGTATGGTCCTTTGTATGCTGCATTTCTAAACTGTAAAGAGGTTTCACCACTTTCAGATATCTCACCTAGGAACTAGGAGAAACAAAACCCTTCTGTATTAAAAAAAAAAAGACAGTGAAATAATTCTCCAGAGATTATTAGAAAGCAGTACCAGATTCACAAAGATGCTTATAACCCTTAATGACCTTTGGAATCATTGCCAAAAAACCTATCCCTTTTCTTGGCCTCTTTTGGAGATGAGTGGCTAACCTAGCCAGTCAGTAATGGGCAGCTATCTATGCTGGGAAAAAAAAACAGTCACAATGTGGGTTTAAAATGGTGTTAGCTTGTGGAGGGTGCTGTATCTTCTAAAATCCTACCTCTGGCATCTTGAAATTAATTATGATGATAATAATAATAATGACTGCTAAACACTTAAGAAGTGATTTGTATCTTCAAAGCCTCATACAAACTTTGGTTAATTGAGAGATTACTGCAGAGAGGCACCAAATGCTGCTGTTACTCTAGTAACACTCTCCCACTGATTTAAACAGGGGGTAACAAGATACTAATCATAAAAAGAATTCAATTTCTTTCCACCCTTTTTGGAGGTATCAGTGCAAGCACCTATTGCAGCTCAAGTATAACCTCTGAGTCAAGAGAGCAAACTAGCAGGGCAAAATAAATAATTGAGAAGAGACAATTAAGGGAAAATATGGAACTGGGATTGCAGAGACAAAAAGAAAGCAGAAAGGAAGGAGTAGATTTGACTGTACAAAACCAAGTAACAACAGAAGTTATTTACTTGCCTCTTCAGAGTGACTGACGTGAGTAGAAGGAAAGAGAAAGGCAAAAGGACAGCTAAGGTCCTGACAAAGAGGTAAATGAATATAGGATGCTCAAATGAGGTGTACACACAATAGTAATGGAGGAGTAATTAGACTGAAAACAGTCTAATTGTGAGAACATGAAAAGAATTGTGAGAGCATTATCAGATTACATACATATCTGTACATACAATATATCTGGGTTCATAAACAGATAATCTGCTGGAACCAGGTCTTGTCAATGGCTGATTACATGAACTGTGCTGCAAAGAAAGATAAGCAGACACCATTCCATGGAAGCCCATAGAGAGGAGGCTCCTATTAAAGGACGAGTCATTTCCAACAGACTTTACTATCAGGGACGCAGTTGTGAGGAGAGGTTCACTGTCTATACTGGGATTCCATCTCACAGGACAAATGAATAAATGTAATTTTCTGCTCAGGCCCTTCTCACTCAAGATTTAATCACACATTGAATTTTAAGGCCACACTCAATCTGACTGAATCCCCAGAGAACTTTATGAAAATTGGGAACAACCTATTTTTCACTACGCGCTCAATTTTGACAAATCCAAACCAAGTAATTTGATCTCCCTAAAATCACGATGAGTTTCTTTCCCACAGCTCATGGAAAACAACTGGAAAACACCACATTCCCTCCTCCTCCACTTTGGATCCAATGCTACATTTTACTTGTGTTACTGACTGCTTTTACTTAAAATAAAATGTCAAAACTACAGTAAACTTTGCTAAAGTTAGCAAAGTGAAGTAGTTATTCTTCTCAGAGGGTTCTTCCTCCCTGCCTCCTCTAAGCTTCCTGCTTCAGTGAGAAAGATGATTTGGTGAAAGAAGAACTTTCCCACTTCTGTTCTCAGATGCTTCAACATTTTGCTGGATTGTGGATGCAATCAGTTAATTAGTTAATCAGTTGTTGCTTTTTATGTTTTCTCAATACGACGATGTGTCTCCTGCCAGCTGTGGTTTCCCTGTGCCTGGATGTGTGTGGGGAGTACATCTGTGGCCCATCAGCTCTTACCCAGGCCCTGAGCAGGCACATCTTTGGGAGCACAGTCCCAGCCAGCAGCTGCCAAGGGAGCCTGCGAGCTGGCACAGAGCCCCCGCTGTGGCGGGGGGTTTCACACAGCACACCTTGCCAGCCACAGATGCTCACTTGTCTTCCCTTTTCTTCTGCTGGTGACTGAGGGATGTAATTGAGAACTGTTGTGTACTTCTTAGCTGCCCAGAGGTAGGAAAGGTCACCATTTCAAAAAGAGGTGACAAAAGCAATTTCAGTGAGGGAAAGATTGTAATCTACCGTGCGGTGTGAGGGACTGGGATGCTGCAGGCACTCTCAGCAATCACTGTCACGGCAGCCCTCCCCAGCTCACTCCCACCCGCTCAGCGTCAAATTGCAGCGTTATTAAAGCACCTTCAAGGTGGAGGTGGAAATTCTCAGCCCAGAGCACAGATGCTTGGTGGCTGTCAGTTGATTTGAGCAATGAAATGAGCCAAAACAAACCGGGGAAGCATTTGTAAAATGTAGCCTACATTAATATGTACACCAGCTACAGACTGCATATCCTTCAAGTCTTATTTAACCTTGCTTTGGACTGCTTTGGACCTTGCTTTTCCCACTGATGTTAAAGACATTTTTGCCTGAGTGAGACTCGAGAAAGTATTTGCAAATCCGTCTGTGTACATAACACGCAAATATGCTGTACAGCTTGAAGATGAAATCTGTAGTGGAAGGCCACCACTGTGCAGCTGGCTGCTGGTGGAATGCAACATCTGAAAATCCTGAGGGTGTTATTCCCCATGGGAAAGACTTTTTCTCTCAACTACGGGAGAGACAACTATTTTTTATCAGATTTTTTGTTAATTTTTATGTCTTTTGTATGTTAAAGAATGATGGCAGAGGGAAAGGTACTTGCTCTATCAGTATCCTTAAGTAATTTTCCAGAGGCACATCTCTCTCAGTCACCTCAAGTTTCTGTTTGAAGGCAGTCACTGGTAGAATTCTGACACTGATCAGAATGACATTTTCCAGACTCACACAGGCTGTCTATGACACGTGCATGCCACCATACGAGGGAAGGGTGGCTGCTGCAATGAGAGAGGTGTGTAATGTAGGGAATGGGAAAAGTGTGAGGAAAGCTCTAAAGAAACAGAAGGATGGGAGAGGTATGGTATTGAGTTCCTCCAGCTATGGATAACGCATAGCTTTTTCATCGCTTTTAGCTCTACATCTCGACATACAGCAAAAAGGAGAGGTGAGCATAGCTACCTGTATTTCAGAGAGGGGGAACAGAGATGTAAGAAAGCAAAGTGATTTGTGTGGCACCTGTCAGCAGGGGAGCAGTGGAGCTGAGAAGAGAACGCAAGTCTCCTAAGCCCCCTCTCTATGCAACATCATAAGGCCCTATTGTACTCTTCCCATCACTGAGATGCTTTACAAATGTCTGCTAATCAGACCTTACCACACACACCCAAGAGATGGTTAACCCCTGGTAGTTGCATTTTAAAACTGAAGAGTCTGGCAGATAATAGAAGTGACTTGTTCACAGCCACAAAAGAAGTCTGCTTCAGAGAGGAGCTCCAAATTTAGGTGCTCTTTGCTTCTTAGCCTCTAGCCAGAGTACTCTCTTACCTCTGCACGGAGGAACTCTAGCTATTTAAGCAGCTCTTTCATACTTTAAAAGAGCATAAGACAAGCCTGTGTTTGTTTTTCCAGTAAGGAAGAGAACCAATGGGCAGTGACTTTTAGTTACATGAGAAGACACAGCTACCGAGAGAGTATCTGGCAGCCAAAAAGTAAATTACACACACTTGAGTGTAATGGTCACGCTTGATTTTGTAGCGCAATAAAAAATGATGAAAATAAAACAAATTTGATTTAACAACTGAAGTCCTTCAGTAGAGGACTGTAATACAAGATAAAATGCTGAGCTTACAGACAGAATACATCCACATGATTCTGTTCACCGCCTCTCTACAAAAAGGGAAAAAAATTCCAATAAGTTTCTTAATGCAGCTGACAGTGAAAGAGAAGAACCAAATATTTAGAAGAACACAAAAACCAGAGATAATGACCACAGGTTCAAGAGTATTTTCCATTACCTGAATGTGAAGAGGGTTCCCATGTCCAGCATAGATAACAGCTCTGCTTTTGACTTGGGGAAGGAGAGGCGGTAGCGTAGGGTCTCAAAGGCAGGTACGATCAGAGCTTTCTTGGTGTTAGCAAGGTCTAGCTGGATGACAGACTTCCTGGCAAAGAGAAACAACAAATAAAAGCAGGAAAATTTTCAACTAAGCAAATCACTGAGCTTTTAAAAATAAAGTGCAGAGAATGGGCAGTTAAGATACTACAAATGTAACTATGGCCCATATTTTCCTACAGGTGCTTCAAATTTTCTTCTGCTTTTGGTCTTCTGCTCCAAGAGCAGGGAGAGCAACAGAATTCCGAATGAGCTTGTGTGTTTGACTGATCAATGTTGCCCTGACAGACTGTTGGCAGCAGAGAAGTGCTCTACACTAAATGGACTGGGATGCCTCTCTTTTTCCTTCCTCCTGCTGCAAGTTGTTCAGTGCAGAGACTGTCTTGATGTGTGTGTGTGTGCACATATGCATTTCACACCGGGCTCTTTTCCAGGCAGGGGCCTTGGGATAACTCTTGCAGCAGAGGAGCAGCTCAGCAATCTCTCATCCTGCCTGCCAGAGGTGTTCAGCCTATTCTTTCCCCTAACAAACTAAAACTCAAAGAAAAAGAAGTTACTTTTCCATTCCCCAACTGAATCTTACTATACCTGTCATTAGAAATAATTCTCTCTCAATTTTTCTTTTATTATCTCCATATTTCATACCAGAAATGTGCTTCTCTCTCCCTGTCAAAGTCAGTTCCCCTTAACAGGATTCACTATCCTGACTTTTATGTTACTGCAAGAAGCAATCAAGGAGAATGTTGACAAGCAGCAAATTCTCTACAGCCTTTTAAGTTGAAGGAGTTTGGATCACTGTCCTAACAACAGAAGGACCAAACAAACCATTTTTCTATGCCCAGAATACCTAGAATTCATTTATACTGCTGTCACAGAAAAAGATGAGCACAACTACTTAATAAAATCTGAATTTTAGTGAATTCATACCACCCTATAGGCCTGTTCTATATTAAGCAATCTGTTCTCAGCTCCTTACTGAAAAGTTTGCATTATTTAAAGAGCCCCTGACACATTCCAGTTAACTTTTCACAACTGAAGGTTTTTAACAGCATCTTATCATAAATGGTTTTATACTTTCTTCACCAGCTTCTCCCTCACCATCACTAGAGGCCAAGATATCTGCATGTCAATAGACGACTCCTTCACAATCAGTGTTTGTGACCTTCCAGAGTTTTTGAGCAGTGCCACTATACAGTCTTTATGATGCTTTTAAGTGTTTCTTCCCTTTCACACCTCTGAGAGCAGGGAATACCAATATAGTTTCTTTTCCAAAATCTAAGTCATTCTAGTCTCTGTGCCATCTATCAGCCTTGAGCAGTACAGCTTTGGGGATTCAGTTCTAGGAAGGAGCAGGTAACATTTGTAGTGATGCTCATCCTTTGGGCTCTGCAAGGAAACAGCAGCTTCCATTTATGGCTGTTGCTATAACTTTGTTTTATGGAGAGCTGAAAAGGCCCAGACAAAAGTCAAGGCCTTGCTGTGCTTGGCACTGTCCAAGAGTAGGAAACAATCCTGCCCACCAAAGTTTACAGTCTGAAGCTGACCAAAGCTGCAGCAGGCACAGATATCAGGCACCAGTAACAGCAGATACTCCCAGACAGAGCAACCTGAGTTGAATCTAGTGTTGAGTGTGACTTATAATATATGGGATATAACCACAAAAATGCTGTCGATATCAGCAATCCTTTCTGCACGCTCCTTGCTGCTCCTGTCACCTGCAAATTTCATACAGCTGTCAAGGCCTGAACTATTGGAAGGAACAAATGGTAGTACCTTCATGAAGAAATCAAAAAGCAGAGGAAACAAACTCATAGAACAGCCTGAAATCACTTGCACTGTCAGAGGTCAACATAAAAAATGAGGTAAGCAACGAGAAACAGAGGTCTGGAAACAAGATGCTTGAAGTGCATACAGGAAAACACAGAGATGTGGAGATACTTCCAGAATGAAATAAAATAGCAGGACATTCTCTGCAGAAATATTTTCAAGAGGTATGTGAGCATCTGAGGTACATGTTGGTATGGTGGGTTGGCCTTGCCTGGACACCAAGTGCCCACCAAGCTGCTCTCAGCCTTCCTTCTCTGCTGGGTAGGGAGAGAAAATAAGATGGAAAACAACTTCTGTGTTAAGATAAGGCAGTTTACTAAAGCAAAACCAAAAGGTTGAGTGTGCACCAACAGAGAGAAAAATTAGAAGATTTTATTTTCTCCTTCTCATCAAGTGATGTCTGGCCACTTCCAGGGAAGCAGGGCTTCAGCACACATAGCAGCTGCTCCAGAAGGAAAACATTCTAAACAACAAATGCCCTGCCTTCCTCTTCCTTTTCTTAGCTTTTTTATCTATCTGAGCTGACATCCCTTGGCATGGATTCTCCCTGTTCGATTTGGCTCAGCTGTATTAGTTGTGTCCCCTCCCAAGCTCTTGCCCACTCCCAGATGGGGGGCAGAATGATGGAGAGGCAGCACTGATGCTGTGCCAGCAGTGCTCAGCAGTAGCCAGAACACTGGAGAGTTACCCAACACCTTTCCAGCTACCAATGCAAAGCACAGGCCTCACTGTGAGGGGTGCTACAGGGAAAGACCTCCAGCTCAGCCACAACCAGTACAGGTGGTAAGGTCAAAGTGGAGGGGCTATTCAAAACGGAGCTGGGAGTTGAGACACAATCAGACAAGAAGCCCAGCAGCACTGGTCTCTGAGGAGAATCACCTGCCCTTGAGGTGGACTCAGTGACATATAAGACTGATGCAAAGGGAAGAAGAAATCACTGCTGACATCCAGATGCTGACCTTGAGTGACAAAGGACAACAGAGGCCACTTAAACTGTGATAATGGCAGGAAGGACTTGTTAGAGGAAAAAAACACCTTCCATTTTCTTCTCATAACTTGGCTGGTGGTCTGCTCCTTACATAACCAGCTAAAATTCTAACTTCTCCCCACTGGAAGCAAATCTACCTTTTCATTTTCCTGTGGGATGACTTCTCCTGTTTTGATTGGAGGTGCTATTTATTGGTTGACTGGTTCTGTTACACTTTGGGAATAGAAAAAAATTTCACTGTTGGTGCTGCCAGATATGTGGAATATAATGTAGGGAATACATTTGCTTATTTTGCAAGCTAGCACTGGGTAAACTAGGTAATTCTTGCACTATTCCTGATATGGGCTGTTTTATTGATTCAGTAGTATTGATTCAGTATCCACTTTCCTTTCTTGTCCTTTTCCCCCAAACCCCAAAATAAGGATTTATGACTATGAAGAGCTAGCTGTCTTTGTGCTAGTGTTGTCCAGGAAACCATTTCCCAGGTACTTTTGTGTTCAGACCTGATGTGTGTCATTCTGACACAGTGAAGGTTGGGTTAAATTTTAAGTCTAATCGACTGTATTTTTCACAAAACAGGGAAGAAATTAATCTTAAATCAAAAGAGTCTCCTCACAGTTTGAATGAACTCCAGCATGTTGACATCAATCTTCTAATCTGCATAGTTCTTTTCAAAAATTAACACAGAATTCTCATCCTCATGTAAGTAGATAGTAAGATCATTCCCATTTTTGGAGGCTAGAGAAGCTCAGACATAGAAAAATTAGCAACCTAATCCTAAGGCACAAAAGAAAAAACAGAGTCCATCAACATTAACTCAAATGTGTTTCCACCATCAGGATTTGGTAAGTAGTTGGTTGAAAGTTACAAATGTGGCAGTCACTGAGCTTGTGAAGCTTCAGTCAGAACTGGAGAGTTGTCAACCCACTGGTAAATTCATTAGAATGCTCTTCCTCTCTGCAAAAGCAATTAATTCATAGACTACAAAGGCAACCAACACAAAAACCCCAGCAGGTACAATCTGAACTCCCTAGCTGAGATGCTGAAAAATAAGCAGAACTACTTCACAAGTCCTGTTGTAGGGGACAGGTGTAAAACCCATGGATGGAGTTGGGATGCTGGGTCCCAATTCATGCTAAATGCGTCACTGGAAGCCAAGGGCACATGTTACACAAATGTGTCAGGAAAGAACTTTAATGTTAGCTATGACACCTGTAGATAAGCAGCCTGTCTCACTGCTTTATGTTAGAAGTCACTGTAGGATGACCCAAACACCTTACTTGCAGCAACTAGAAGAAGCCTTTACCTCTGGGGCAATGACAAGATGACCTCAGTAACTATGGTAAACAGGAAATCTTTAACTGATACATCTCCTTTTGTACTTCACAGAAGACTAAGGCAGGACTAAAATGTGTTTGATGGAGATAAAACCATTGAAATGGTTTTACTTAGCAGCTATGAAAAAGCTCAATTAGCACAAATTTAAGTGCAAAGCAACAGATAAATAAAGGGATAGGTAACCACCAGCTCCATCAATTTCTCCTTCAAAACTGCTTGTAACCTTTCTCATACGACACCTACAAAATATGCTGAAAATACTTTTCAATATTTTTTCATTCTGAGAATATATTATCTGCAGAGACACAATATGTAATATATGTAAATCAGCAAACTTTCAATGAGGAGGACTTGTCTGGCTTATCCTATACAAAGTGATGCCTGAAATACCACACTATTTCCATTTGTTTATGATTGTTCTATCTGAGGAAATGAGGAAAAAAATGTTTTACATCTCTCTAGCAAACAATTGCTGCCATTCAGACAGATAGCACTAATCAGCTATTTGCAGAAAGAGTGGGAACAGTCAATGCAGAAAGACACAGGGTATCCAAATTTAAAATAATCTCAATGCACCTCCCTGGTACTTTGCTTAGAAAAATAATTACTGAAAAAGCTACAAAAGCCTCTAGTCCACATGCAAAAAAAAAAAAAATCCAATCACTTTTTAAAGAGCTGGTAGTAGCAGATTAGCAACTTCAATATTCCTAGGCAAGAGAGACTCTCAGAGTTAAGGTGGTAGGAGCCTTAAAAAAGGCTGGCAGAATAACACAAAGTCTCAGAGGCAGCAGCTCTCAGAGAGTATCTCTGTTTTTCCTGAAACATCAGCAATGCACCATCATGGTGCATTTAGTTCCACAATACAGTATCACCCTATGAGAATTATTTCTGAGGATGTAATATCTCAAGGAAATGGTGGTGCTACATTCTGTCTTTTCTCCTCTCTCCTCTACTTTCATTGCTGGCTCCCATCCGTGCACTGTGAAGCAGCATGAGAGAACAAGTTCCTTTTCTAGCACTAAATGCCAGTATCAACAGCTGCCATCCTTACTGTGTCCAGCACTGACCTGAAGAAATGTACCAGTATGCAACACTCCCACAGAAGAACAGGGAAATAAAGAATGACTCTTCATCCATGTATCTGGAGACAGCTAATGTGTGCAAGGAACAGAATAACTTTGGAGTGCTCATGGCACAACTTGAAAAGACTTTAGCAAAATAAGAGGGAAACAAGCTGACACAGTGTACTAATACTTCTATGATAGAACTGAAATTCAGCATCTTGAAAGCCATGGAATAGTTTGGGCAGGAAGGCACCTCTAAAGGTCATCCAGCCTAAACTCCCTGCAGTGAGCAGGGACATCTTCAACTAGATCAGGTTGCTCAGAGCCCAATCCAGCCTGACCTTGAATATTTGCAGGGATGGGGTACCCACCACCTGTCTGGGCAACCTGTACCAGTGTTTTGCCATCTTCATTGCAAAAAACTTACTCCTTGCATCTCATCTAAATCTCCCCTCTTTTAGTTTAAGACCACTCCTCCTTGTCTTATCTCAACAGGTTCTGCTAAACAAGTTTGTCCTTTTCTTTGTCCTCCATCTTTCTTATTAAGCCCCCTTTACATACTGGAAGGCCATAATAAGTCTCCCTGAAGCCTTCACTTCTCTAGGCTGAACAACCTTAACTCTGATCCCTTCCTCATAGCAGAGGTACTCCACCCTTCTGAATAGTGAGTTTGGCCATGTACATGTCTTCCAGACTTAAGCCTGAAACAAAGAAACTCCTCTTTAAGTTCATGATACCAGAAGGCATGTTTTCCTTTACACTCCAAAGCCCTGGGCTTATGAACAGACAGGGAACACCTATAGGCAGGTTCTCACTGGAACCCTTTGATCAACTTCTACCAAATTAGAATAGAGATGAAAAGCAAGACTGGTCAGGATAAAGGAACTGACATCCTCCTGTCTGGCCACAGGGTGTCCTCCTTGCTCTATGCTTTGGCCTCAGGTGACCAGCCTCTGCAGGGGAAAAAGGTTTTTATTAAAAAAAAAAAAAAGCTCAGTTAATAGATCAGAAGTCTGTAGTTTGCTCAGCCCAACCTGCTCATATGCTGTATGATACGATATACATTGGTGTTACTCCTCCCAGTTTCCTTATGACAATTATTTTGCCTTGACAGGTGCTGGCATTGCAGTCATTATTTTTGAGCTGGTTAGACTCATCACCCTCTTTTCAAGATAAGGAACTGAATTAAGAGTGTGTCACACAGACAACAAGTTCAGTAATGCTCTGCAGGTTTTTTCTGTCACTGACATTAAGAACCAGAGATGTTTAGAGAAACTGCCCGGTTCACATATCTGCTAATAAACGATGCTCTTGGACATTTAATAATACTTAACCCAGTTCAATTTTCAAATTGGTTTTTCTGCAGCCCTGAGATTATTCTAATAGCTAAAGAGGCTCACATTCAGACCTGTTTTTTTTTTTCCATAACCGTTTTGATTTGCTTTTCAGTTACAGTCCCTTCTTCTACTCTAAAAATTTTTGTGCCTTGCTGGGCATTGTCACACCTCAAATATGGATAAGCTGCTGTTTCCAGATCTGCTCAAAGTGCTTTGTTTTGGGAATATGTGAGAAGAGTGGGGTGTGGAGAGGCTGAAATCGTGGGTGAGAGTGGGAATTCTCTCACTGTCCACTACCTGAGGTACTCGTAGAGTCCATACATGGGCAGGAAGTCGATGTCAGACAGGAACATGTAGGGTGTGCTGATGTGCTTCATGGCCACATTCCTGAGCAGGTTCACAGGGTAGAACTGCCCCTCCTTGTACACAATGTGGTAGCCAACGTTGTGGCGGCTCATCAGGACCTCTGAGCCCTGAGCGTAGCGCAGGAATTGCTGGGCTTCTGCATCAGAAAGGTAGAGTGCCAGGCTGATGGGACCTTCCCAGTGCTTGCAGATGGCTTCAAGCATCTGGAGCCTGGAAGAGGAAGGGGGAGAGTAAGAAAAAGCTATTTTCCTGTCTGGGACTCTGTGCCTGTGTTCACCTGATCAAATGCAGATATTTTTTCTAAGTGAGACAGATTGGGGACACTTTATATGCTGTGGAAAGTAGTAAATATTTCTACAGCATAATTCATAATTTAGGATGATAAGTCGAGGTCTCCTCCTGGACAGATGGACTGCACCCTGGATACACCTCTCTCACTAAATCCAGTGCTGCCTAAGATGGCCCTAGATGAGATACACATATCCACGACTCAGATACCTAAAGCACCAATATTTTCTCTCTAAAGCTTTGATGCCACAGGAAAACCCATATAACCCATGTGGATAACAGGACTTATCTAGTGGGAGCTTTGAGCAATTGCAGGGATCTGTTCATGTGGATCTCCTTACAGGATAGGGGGCTCATAAACTTCAACACTGTCTAGTGCCCAATTCACATTTCAGATCAAGCTATTCCTACACAGTAACACACTACATTGCTCTTCAACAAGCTTCTGGAGGACAGACGTGTACAGACCCACAGATCATTTTACCTCCTGTTCAGGAAAACCTTCCCCACATTTTTGCAAGGCAGTTAGTCAGATCTTAAAGGCTGTTAAAAGAGACAGGTCAAGGGGATACTGACTTAGGTGAACATGTGCATTAACTTGAAGAAGGCTCGCTGTCAGGGAACAAAAGGATGACACATCGATAGAAATGGGATTTACTATTAGCAGGGAATAAGGAGGGGAGAAGGACAGACATGGCATTGCTGTGGAATATCAAAAGAACATTTCAGACAAAACCATCATTAAAAGTACTAACTTGTATATGTTTAGCACTATCTCAAATTTCATTAGATAATTTTTTAAATGGTTGTATTGATGTATCTTTTTAAAAAATTCCAGCAGTTACAGTACTATTGATGAAAATGACAAGGAAAAATTTCATACACAAACGTAAATCAAATCCAACTTGGTCAATATCATTTAAACACTTGCCTAGAGATTGAGATGTGTCACCCAAAAATACAACAAGGACTGATTACAAAGCCTCTTGATTTAATATGAAGGGCAATGACCTATGCAGCCTAGCCAGATATTCTATTAAAAACTGGGAAGAGTAGATGATGCAAAATTATTATTTTCACTCTGTTCCAAATCCACATTACTGAATTTTTCCTATTAACATTTATACAAAACGCAAGGAAGGTTTTCTGCATTATCATAATCTGAGAAAATAATTTCCCCCTCCTACTATCTCCCTAAGATTTGCAAAATAAGGGAACTATATATTCATACCAATAAACACACAGTCTGACTTCTGAATGATTGTGATGATACCAAGATGATATAATCATTTTTTTAGATATGAGATACTACCTTACTAGTCTACACTTGGTACATAATTTTCTTTTTATCTGTTGTTGAAACAAAGGCTATTATCAGCCTGAAACATACAGCTGAATTTGACACCCAAATCAATATTGAAATACCTAAAAGGTATGTAAAGGGTCTAGAATTTTGATTACACAAATAATAAATAGGGAAAAAAATTTTTTTTTGCCTTTTTCCAACATAGTACAAATCTGTTAATCAGGAGACTCCAATCTGTCAGCACTCAAATTTAGAGCATAGTTTTAAAAATGGAAAATTTGCCTAGTAAAAAATGCAGCAAAATGCCTTTTAAGGACTCCATGCAGTGGACTAATGGTATATATAACTTATTTAAACAGCACACCTGATAATGCAAAGCTTTTCATGATACTGAAGTGGAAACTGGGTTTTGGTGGCACAAGTTCCCAGCTGGACACCTTAGTACCCTTCAGAAAACTCCATTTTACTGTGTTCTCATTGACAGGCTCTACTTCCATAAATACAATACAGGGACTGCTAGGTGATCCTCCTTAATCTGCTCTCTGTAGGTTGTTACGTCTCCTTTGACCGCAAACTAAGAATTATGAGTTCCTAAGCACAACATGACCAACTTATTTTGGGTCTTTTTAGTGGCCTTGAGCAATGTGTTCTCTAAAGGACTCTAGAGAAAACAAATGTACTGCTGTACTGCATAATAATGAGATCATAATTTAGTTGGTAAATTTTTTAAAGGTCTGTTCAGCTAAGTGAATTTTGCTGGAATTCAATTGTTTTGTGAGATTCTTTATTTTTGTTTTTCTTCTAAAGAATACTCAACTGACTTCCAACTCATTACCTCACATTTTTTAAACTCCTACTCTGATTTCTGAAATCCAGGAACATACTGAGGCTTTAAAAATCCTGCCTAGCAAAAACACATGCATGAAAATCACACTGAAGCAACCAAGCCATTATTCAAGGAAATGTCACGTCACTGCAAAAGATGACAACTACCCAGTAATGACCAACCCTGAATGAGGTCTGTCTCAAAGCTTTCATTTAAAGACAGTAATGGTAGCTCTCAAAATGCATCCCTCTCTTCCATTCCTCAAGCCTACAGGACAGGCAAACCTAAGTCTGTCATGACAGTCATGCCAATCTCACCTCCAATAGGACCAGGGGAGGTGCTGGGAGCTGGTTTTTTTGTTTTTCCTCATCTCCTTTAATAATTTCAAAGAATAATTCAGGAATGTAGTGTACAGCACATTGTTTATGTCCATGTCATCTTACATCTGCGACACTATTCTTAAATGTCTACAGTTGTGCCAGAGGAGTTTACTAGAAGTGGTTTAAAGAAGATGAAAAAAGATAGGGCAGTAACTGAAAGATGTGAAAGAAAACAAAGCAGCTAAGCAGTTCTTTGGTAGGATATTATTTATTGATTTTAGCTGAAAGAAAGTATTTCTAACTCAAATCAATAATTTATAACAACACACCAGTGAAGTAGGGAAGATTTTTTCCTGCACAGTACCAGGACGGCTGTTCTTCCTGAATAAAAATGTGTGGTTCTGTCTATCAATAAAAACATGTGCCCCAGTGAGGATCCAGAAAGGGAAACAGATGCTCAGACTTTGCATTAGTGCCAGTGAATCAGCACTGAGCCCCAGCTCATTCTTTTCAATTAAATTCTGGGGGGAAAAATATACCACGTGCACACACCGGCTTTACTAATTTACTGTGGCACTCACTCAGGGTCTGGCTTAATTTATTTCTTTATTTTTTTACTCAAAGGTTTGTGAACACTTAAGAAATGTTTCCCCAATTAAAAATCAATAGAACAGACACTGATGTGCACAGCAAATCATAACACAACGTGCAGTGCTGAGGCACCAGTGGAACAGAATACCCCTTATTCATTTCTGTTTATTTCAAAACCAGGCTGTAAATGTTTTGTTGATCTCAATTCCTGTAACCCTCCTGGAAAACTGCAGACCTTCTACTAGTGTAGTAGTGGTGTTACTCACATGCCATGTTATATTGTGTATGTGCTATGCTGAAGGAAATGATGAGTTTCTGGATAATACTCAAGGAACTCAAGGAGTTCTTATCTGTTTTGTAGCCCACCTGATAGCAGTAACTACAAAGTTTGGACTAGATTTGAACTGAGAAGCTGGATAAAAAAAAGAGAACTGACAATAACAAAATTTCACAAAGCTGGCTGATCCAGACTGCACTTTCAAGCTTCTGAAAAATGAACTCTAATTGCAATGGTGGGAATAAGAAAGGTACGGGTGGAACTTGTCACAAAATGGATTTTTTTTCCCCAAATGAAATACCAGTTAAATTCCACTTCACGTCAGAACTAAAAGCTCAAATGTTCTTCTGAGAATCAACATTTGGATAAAGACGCAATGACTCTGCTCAGATGGAGATTTTTTATTTCACACTAGCACAATAAAAAAAAAAAGTATAATTTTCAACTTCCTGATTTGAAACTAGAATATTTAGTTCTGATTCTTACTGTAAGAAAAATCCATAATTGAAATTTTCTGCAAGGAAAATGCCAATGAAAGCAAAACTAACATTCTCTAGTGCAGAAAAACACATGCAAAAACTTGGGTCAGCTACCACTGCTTGCTTAATTCTATTACAAACATCTGTTTTTTCTAAGTTGCTGTAAAACTCTATGAACTAATAATGCCTGACAATGCTGACAAGCAACAACCATGTCAGCTCCAGGAGTCACCCTCTCATGAACTCTACTCATGTAGGGTGTAGTACAGTGTGTGCACTGCATGTACAACATCCAGGTTTTTATGGACGTGCATTTTTTCTCTCTCCAAAGCACTCCACAGTCAGATTTCCCTGTAACAAAACACTGTCCCATGCTCCTGGATGAACAAGAGGTGTCCCCTACCTGTCCATTGACAGCTGTGCCACCAGTGTCACGTCGGTGTTGTCTGAAGCAGGCTCGTACTCGTAATGGAGAAAATACAGATGAGTGCGATGGACGGTGAAGCGCTCCCGACGGAATTCATAGCACAAGTCATCCTCGTCCAGCTCAGACAGCTGCTTCTGGAGCTGCAAGGGAAGAGTGGATGGAAACATCATTTCTTTGTAATTTTAGCAAATCAGAGAGAACAGGAGGCTGGGAACCTGCAGAAGGATGCAATGAGGAATGGAAGTGGAACATACAGAGCAGCAGGGTCCTCCTGAGCCTCTTGTTACTGCACAAGAGTTTACAATGAAGGGCTTGCTCGTAAATTCATAATGCAGACAGGACACTGTATTATGGTCTATATATTCTATATATTACCTGTATTACATATTTTTAAGATCCAGACTAACAATGAAACAGTGACCAATCACAGATTGAATAATAATCAAGTTTCAGTTAATGTTCCAGTGTGATGCATAATTTAATCCTTACTAGGAGCAGTGTTTCACGGTAGTAACAGACATTCTCCACTGGACAACACTCAGCAGCAGACTCAGCACTGAGAGATTCCCAGTCTGCTGCCTCTGCTGGAGAACAGAAACTGCTGCTACCAGCACAGAGAGACAGCTGGGAAAGTAACGCCTTTAACTGATCATTACTCCTCCTCTTGACATTTATGTTCTTCCACT
Organism: Dicaeum eximium; assembly: GCA_013396995.1. Classification (NCBI taxonomy): domain Eukaryota; kingdom Metazoa; phylum Chordata; class Aves; order Passeriformes; family Dicaeidae; genus Dicaeum; species Dicaeum eximium. Next base: position 3,320,630 of record VWZP01009871.1, on the reverse strand, counting down.
GCAGAGGTGCCAGAAGTAAGCCTACACTTTAAATGGGATTAATGCTTCTGGACACCTAGTTTGAGAAATCTGGAGGATGGTAGATAACTTCCTGGCTCCACTGAAAACCAAGCCTCTTCAAAACCAAAATGGGCACCTCAAAGCAATCTAATGCCAAGTCTCTTACACATGCAGCTTTAAGAGAATAATGTTTAGCTCTGGGGAAAGCTAGAAGTGAAAAACTGACCAAATGTCTATGCAGACGACCAATTCCATTCCTAAACTAATTATTGTTGGGGTTGGACTAGATGATCATTGAAAGGTCCCTTCCAAATCAAACTATTCTATGATTATATGATTCTGTGATTTCAAAGCCAAACATCTAGCTAGGATATTGAAAAGGCATTAATTTAAAAGGAAAAAGCAGTCATACCTGCAATAAAATGTAATGAATATGACAATTTTTTATGGTTTTAACATGTGAAATTGAGTTCAGTATCTATTGCTTTAAAACGTAGGTCACAAATAAAGGTATCATTTTTATACCTGATTTCTTAAAATCCTGTAAGAGCAATAATCAATTAGTAAAACATTCATTAGCAGATGAGAAAAATACCCATGATATAGGAATTTTATGAATTTTGATAAAAATCACAATGTATCTCGAAACTATTTCATTAAAATGATTATTGAATTTTAAACATCTTATTGTCCTGCTCAGAATGATTAAAATTACAGTTTCACCATCTTCAAGGGAAAAAATAAAAGGAAAATGTAGGTATTTTTTGTTCTGTGTTAAGAAGACCTGTTGTTCTTGGAACTATAGGCATAATGGTTGTCATCCACAGCAATGGTTACAACTGAATGTTTTCCTGTGAAAGCTGATGGAATAATTCCTGATATTTTCTTGTACATCCCTCTATAATCTTCTTCAGAATAATGGAAATATCTACTTTGATTTCAATGAGTTTTGGCTCAGGCTGTCATTCTTCTCTGTTATTGTTCTGCATAGATCTTAAAACACCCCTCAAGAGGGACTGCTTTTAAAAAGATGAGAGTCTGAATCTTCACAAATCTTTACTCAGGCAAAACTTCTATTGATATCAAGATCTCTTTTAGGTGGAATAGAAATCAGGAGTTCTTTTACGTATCCTTGGAATTTCATTCTTTCTGCTTTACAAATAATCATTCAGCTGAGCCTACACTCTATTTTCAAAATCACATTCAAATAATATTTGAATTAAACTCAATATTTACAACAATGACTAGAAAGAGTCTTGTATCTTTCTGTTTCTTCCTTGAAAAGGGACTTTAGTGTGCCCTTAACAGAGAATTATTAAGAAGGTGATTGAAATTTAAATGGTAGAACAACAGCAATGCACATTTTAGGGGTACCTTACTATCCACTGTCCTTCTGAATGTACAAATGACCAGGCCAGAAGATTTTAATTGCACAGCAGTTATTAATCAGGCAGTCACCAAATAATTGTCAGATCGCATCTGGGTTGAAAGCTAAGAGGCTAGAAATATTTAATTAGGAGTTCAGGAATAACATTTGGAGTTAAATTATGGCTTTGTGCACTACTGAACCCTGGGTGGGAGATGAGGAGACACAGCTTCTTAGGAGTCCTACCTTTTTAATGGTGAAACTCACCAAGTTGGTGATGGAGGTGAAGGAGAGAAAATAAAATTTCTCTAATATAACCTTTTCTACAGCATACATATTATGTGTATCCATTATTTAAAGACAAAGAACTCTTAGCTTAGTTTGAAGTTTGCTCCCACACTATGTCTTCTTGAAAAAATGTGTTTATAATGGGAATGCTGACAGATCTATGCAAACAGATGCTTAAATACAGTGCACAATCAAAGTAAGGACTTTAGTATCAGTTGGATTTGATAAAATCAATTATGGATTTCTTTTCCCCCATTATGGATGCCTCCATTATATTGATAATGATATACCTAACCCAGCAAAGATTTCTCAGCTGTAGAGAGATAGCAAGTATTCTCATAAGCAAGTACCTGCTTAGCAAAGATTGTGTGTTTCTAGAAGAGTTTCAATGCTAAGGCTAATTGTCCCTTAGTGTGTGGGAATGTCACCCCTAGGAAACACTAGCACAGTTGAAAAATCTATTATTTTCAGACTGTGTGGGGTAGATACTGTCTTAGGAAATACTGATGTGGGAAACAACACGTGCCTTCATTAGCATCATGGTGCTACTTGGTTCAGAAATAAAAATGGCAGCCATGATAAGCATAATGCCCAAAAAAGAGACAAATACATAAAAGAAATATGGGATAAATTATTTCCCTGGGACACCAGCTGTGGCATTGGACCAGGCTCCATCTCAGGAAAAGTGGTCTTTGAAGCTAGGCTGGTCAGAGAAATAATTTAGCCTTGATCTTCCAGGTCTACTTGTCTAACATATTTCTATGAAATGATGTGTTTTGTATCCCTATGACAGATGGCAGACCTGTGTGATACACGGCAGCATAACACGTACATTTCACTGGCAAACTGGTTACTCTGCTCAGGAATCTTCCCTCCTAAGGCTGTTCCTAATGGAAGCAAACCTGTGATTGGCTTAGTTTTTTCCTAAACTGCTGTGTCACTGAAACAATTCACTTCCCACCAAAACCCAGGACTTCATTTCAGATGAGACTGATTAAAAATCCAAGATCAGAAGTATTTTCTGAGAGATTAGATATCAAAAAAAGATCAAAGCCCACCAACAAACAATGTTATAAGTCTAGAGGCCAGTTAGATCTAGAGGAAGGGGATAAGACCCCTAATGTAGGCTCCCTCATCAAGTCTTTAAGTTAAGGTGAGGTGACACTAGGCTTAAGTCACTCACTCAATATCACACTAACACAACAAGAACTGAGCAGCTTACATGAAAACCTAGAACTTTCAGATCATCTTTCCTTTTCCCAGGTGTGTGCAGTTAAGTTTCATAGCACAAAATCAATTCAGCTTAGCCACCGAAATGAAAACTGACACCAGCCCAGGATGCAACTAAAATCTGGTTATAAACTGCAACAGTTTCATTTTCTGCTGTGTAGCTGTTCCAGTTCCCACCAGTAGGCAATTTGGACTGCAACATTTAGCACTTTCAAAGTGTGTGAATTAACACTTGCCTTTAGCATGGCATAAACAAAGCAGATGATGATGTAGAGAGGAAAAAGCATTCACTGAGTCTTGTTTTGGATGACCTACATAAAGTCCTTCTGGCCTCTCCAATGATCAGTAATAAAAGCCAGACTAATCCCATGTCAATTAAACTTTTATTCCTCCCACACCATAAAATTTTGTACATTTGCTGTTGGTCAAATTGAGCCTTCTGTGAAACAAAGCTGTGCTAAGGACAAAGAGGATAGTGCCTGAGCAAACCCACCTGGCAAGAGGAATTTTGCTGCAGCATGTGAAAACCACTAATACTCCTGCTAAATGGAAGTGATGGCTCACCCTGACTGCAAATACTCAACACAACTGAGAACACAGTTTTTAGGCACGTGGAGTATCTCAGACAGTTCTGTATATATCAAGTACAACTCCTCATGATGTTAGCACAGATGTCAGATTTGGTAGTGCTCTGCATCTCCTTTCACCAGACCCTTGACAAACCTTTTTGGCTGAGCTGTTCCCAGACCCCCTTGCAGCACAGTGTCTTGACAGGTAGGTCACCTTCCTTTTATTGCCCCAGATTAGTCTTTGACCCATTCCTTCTTGTGTGGGAAGTTCTATGGGTCTAAGTCAGTCCTAGTCCTGTGTCCCATCCCATGCTCCCTATTCAAGCAGTCTGCCAGCTCCTTATACCTACAGGCACCCAACTGTCCTTTCCTCTTCCTAGTACAAACACTCTTTCCTTTCTGCCTTTGACCTGGATTTCATCTCTTTTGTATGTGAATATGGATTTTTTCTCCTCCCTACTGTCCAGACATCACTGAGGGCAAAATCCCTCAGAACAGAGACCAAATACAGGTGCTTGCTCTCAGCTCTACTGTCCAGTCAGAACCTGGCATGGAGGATTCAGAGGAAGCAGTCAGAGAAAACACCAGTCTTTGTCCAGGTCCCCTGCCTGCAGCACATCCAACCCTGCTGTGTCACTGGGACATATATATATATAATCCAGACAGATCCGGACGGATTTATCCATGGACACTCCTAAGAAAGAGTCCCCAGAGACCTGAGCCTCCTGAAAGTCAAAGCAAACACTACTGGCAATGTGTAAGCCATGATTTTTCTGCATTATAATTTGCCTAATTTGTCACCAGGTTTGCAAAAGACATGTTCCTGGCCCAAAAGTCAGCTCCTTCTCTGAGGTATGGAGTATTTTCACAGAGGTCATCAGAACTTCTGATGTGGGCAAACCTCCAAGCTTTCCCCTGTTTCACCTTAAAAAAAATGTGAGAAAAGAAAAGAAGGGCATAACAGCGTGACAAAAAAAAAAAAAATCCCAGTCCATGTGCTCCTCCACTCAATAATAATATAAACAGTTGAAAGCAGTATAATGGCAACTTTCAGGCAAGTAACAGGATGGTCTGCCAGCTCAGCATTTAATAACAATAACAGTTACAATAATAGAAACGACACAGCTGGGGGAGTCAGGATTTCACCTCAAAACTGCCATATACCATCTGTTATTACTAGAGAAAGACTATGACATCACAAAACAGTAACTTTAAATTGCAGTTCTACAAATGAGGCTGTACTCTTGAAATTCAGCAGGAGCAAAGGGTACTCAAAGCATCAGCCTGACTGCAAGTTCAGGGCTGTGATACTGACTTGGAAGCTTCATTTGCATGCTATTTTTAGTCACTCAGAAATTGCTAAATTTGTTAGTAGTGTTTATACTGTGTGGTACCTTGCTAGAATCTCCCTCTTTTCTGGTGGATACTATAAGTTGGCATGCACATTTTTGCTCATATTAAGAATCTTTGATTTTGCACAGAAGAAGTAACTAAGATACTTAGTAGGTAAGTACACACCTAAGGTATGTTAAAGGACAGCTGCAGTTTTTTTTACACTGTTTCTTTGTATTGCTGATTTGAAAATTTGAGAAGAAAAACCTTCAAATATTTTCTTTTCCTGTGTTTCTTGGAAATCTTCTCTAATGGGAATCTACTGTCCTTTCCTTAAACTGAGTGCAATCAGTGATACACTTCCCACTGATCTTGCTCCAGGGCTTTGGATCAGGACACAGGCTTCACTAACAGGGGATGCTCCATTCAACCTTCACATTTAATGCAGAAGGACCTGGTGAGAAGCTGTCTGCAGGAAAGAAGTTCTGTAAGAATGCTGAAAGGTCGAGTGTGTGCCTTGGTCTAAAATCAGGCTTACAATAACTATCTCATAGAGTAACTATAGGGATTGGCTGGAAGATCCTGTTGAAATATTTTAGGCTTTACAGTAGGTCCTTTAGAATTAAAATGCTGGATATAAGCACTAAAAGCCAATAGAAAATGTTCAAATTTGAGATTATTATAAATTTTGCCTTTTTGGATTACCCAAAAATCTTCCACATTGCATCAAACTAAGAAAGAAGGTGTAGTAAAGGGAAAATAGCATGGAATAAGTAGGATGGAGTGACTAAGGACATGCTCTAAGGCCCACTCAAGTCAATGACTCTGTTTACATGAGGATTTGGTTCATATTCTGAATTTTCCACCCAGAATCTGCACAGAAGACAAAGGGATGATTGTAATACCAACTTGCAGAGAAGAGTCTGCTATTTGTGACCTCACTCCAGCACATATTGAACAAAGGGGACTTGGGGTACTCCTAGCACATGGCAGGCTCCTGCTCCCAGCCTGTTCCTACCACACACAGAAGGTCTTTTAGCTTGAATATTTTCAAGAAAGGTTGAAGCATTAATGTACACATAGACACACATATATGCACTTTTACATAAACAGAAAAATTATCCCAGTCTGTGGGCTTTTTTTGCCTCCAGTATTTCAGTTTCTGAGACCTACCTGTTCTATCCACTCCTCTTTGCAATGCTTTGGAACCAAGTAACAGTCCTGTTTGGTGAAACTGAAGATCAGCATCTGATTAGACCAGGACTATGCAGTACATTATCTGAAGATGGCCTTCAGACCTCTTAAAATTCACTCTGTGATATTATACTTTCATAGCAAACATTAGAAAAAGAAAAGTACTGGTACTTCCACATGCATATAGACATAATATATATTTAAGCATACATGCATTTACATGCATACACAGAGGAAGGGTGAGAGAGATTGAAGTGAGGTCCAATTACCTTTTAAACTAATGCCCCTTTACATCTCTCTGGCACTGTTAAGAGTCCTTAAAAAGGGAAGATACATAATTTACATTCATTTTAAGGCCATCACTGTACTGATGAGAAGTGTAAAGGGGCCTTAGAGAAACAGAATCAGCCCAACAGTACCCACTGCCATACTTCCTTTTCTGTTCTAAAGGTATTTGCATTACAAATGGAATGGCTTAATTACAGGTTGAATTGTAAATAAAACATCACTACAAATATTAAGCTGTAGAAAAGCAGTGGCTGGTATATTGGAACAAAACCTTAAGGGTATCTTTTGATACAGCCAGACTCTGAGTGAGACTCACACCAAGCCACTGCTTCTTCCACAGCAGGGCTCAGTGCATTTAGTGCTCAAGTAATTCTCTCCAATTGTAAACAGCAGAGCTGTTCTGACATTTTTTCCACTGCCCCACAGTGCTCAGAAGCACAGGCAGCCAAGGGAGCACCTTTTCCCCATGCACACTGCCTAACATAAGAAAGCCTCGCTGTGTTTTGGGGATGCCAGTCTCAATTTGGGAAAGAAAGGAAAAATAACAGGAAAAGAAAAGATCATTCAAACAGCAATTCCTACCTCACACATACCTGACTTAATAGAAATTATGGCCTTTTATGTAACATACATGCTTATGAATTGTAATGGAAGCCTGTGAATGCCTCTGGTCAGACAGAAGGTTCACCTGGGCCAGCATCCCCTTTCCAGCTGTGAGCTGGCTGCCTAGGAAGTGTCAAAGCAGGGACAGGGTACACCAAGGATTTCTCAAAACTCTAACCTAGACCTCAACTTGTGGTTCAAGGACTTTCAGCACCAAAGCTGAAAAACTCCTGACTGATTTGCTTTCCAAGAAGAGTAATTTTTGAAGATATGTGTACTTTTAGAAACATTACCTATTGTTCAAACTCCATCACACTGTGAGTGAAATGTCTTTGTTTTGAACCTGCTACTTGCTATTTCCAATTCATGCCCCCTAATTCTTGTACAGAGAGGAATGACAGTGGTTTCCTCCTCACCTTACAAGATGCTCTGCTTCTGAAGATAATCCTGCAATAGATCATGGGAATGTGCTGTATTTAACAGGACACCTGTGACACTGTATATGCTGCAGCAGATAGAGCAAGAGTTGTTTTCAAGACAATCCTGTTCTTAGGGTCTCATAACTTCAAAGATGAAACTTGCTTGCTATATTCTACAATAAAAGGACACAGTCAAGTTTAGAGGGGAGTTTATATCAAGGGCAACTAATACAAATGTCTTTTTGACTAAGTGACTACTTTGAAGTTTTCTGAAGCTGGATTTTTTCCTACATCTGATTGTTTTAATAGAAGGCTGTTAACCTTTTGGTGTCTCTTGGCAAATTAGGAATCACATATTTTTGCATGTCTAGCTCGTTCTTTTCCAGTATCTTTATATATACATATATAAAAAATTTATAAATGGAGGAATGAGTTTTATTTCTTTTTCAGACACAAGCCATACCATATACCATATTGCATTCTACTTGTCTTGAATAAGAAACAGCCTTGAACAGTTAGTCATTTCCAGTGTCTGTCAACCAGATACAAGTTCAGTAAAATGTGCTGTTTTAAAATTTAGGGACTGCCATTTACAGCAAGGACTTGCATTTACTCTGCACTGCTCCCAAGGAACTTGTTGTCTGAATAAATCTGTTTATTAAGGATTTAGAGAGCTCTGGAAAATACAGAAAGGAGTCTGTGACTGCATTCATGCTCTTTGAACACACACAACATATTGTGAATTCAGTAGAATTTTAACCTGCACTCTCAAAGTGTTATAAAGGTGTGTATTGTTGTCTTTGTTTTAATGTCTCAAGTCACCTTTTCTCTTCCTATTCTACCCTCTACTCCATCTCTTGTATCTTGCTGTCTCCAAGGGCGAGGCTCTTAGTGGTCTTTTATCACACTGATTTCACTTGATTGTCTAAAAGCCTCTTGCAGAGGATTTCTTCCTCCATGTGCTTTTGCTCTGGTGGTGCACTTGTCTTCCCTCTCTCTCTCATTCTCTGTCTCGCTCTCCCTCCCCTCCTTGTCTCTCCCAGTTAAGCCCCACTCCTTTCAGAAGACAATGAGATGGTAAAATAAAGTGTCTGGGAAGCTGTGCCTTGGGTTAAAATACATCTATCCAATCTCTTAGTGCTGTATCTGAAAGTATGGGAATGGCATCTCCTGGTCATTTTATTCACAGGCTAAATGGAAACACTACCAGCCTCAATGATGATATTGATTGTCAATTACCTCTTAATTGCTAATGTGTACACGATACTGGCTTTGCTTAATTGATTTTATGTAGACAATGTTGCATATTTTAGAAATATGCAGTAGTGTTACAGATTCCTTTTTATTTCTTTTCAGACTATGTAGGCAAAATTGGTACTTGGTCTACAAATCTCCAGAAACCACACTATACACAAGGATACATCTGGGTATCCTTGTGCATACATATACATCTGGGTATAAACATTTCAGTTAACAGTTTTTTGCTTTGGAATTATATGTAATAATGCACAGGCATACACATACAAGTACATCTGTGGGTAAACATCCTTGATTTCAATCATTTTCAAACGATTTGCTTAGTCTGAAAGATTGTGATTGCAAATTTTATGCAGATACATATAAATACTGCTTTGATTGGTTAAGGGATATACCGAAAAAACCTGCAGTCTCACAGCCTATGTGTACCTTGAAGCATTTGCTCATTCTGTAGTCTGCAGCAAGCAAAAATTCACAGACCTAAATCCAGCAGTCTTGGTATTTTCCTTTCTTCTTCATTATTTGTGCATTAGTATCTACTAGACAAAACTGACATCACTGTATATTGAACAAACACACAGCAAGAAACAAGACCTCCTGGAAAGTTATAGGTCTGCCATACTGAATCCAAAACACAGCCATGGCTACTAAGGAAAAAAATTAACAAGGTTTAACAGTGAGATTTATAAAATTGCCTAATGGAATAAGAGCCCAAATCATCATTTTCAGCTTGTGATGTTACCTCTGTTGGGGATTTTTAAAAGGCAAAATAGACAAAAAACCCCCAGCAAAACCCAGGGTAAAGATGGGATTAATACAATGGTTTTACAGGTGAGAAACTGAGGCACAGTGAGATTAAATGATCTGCACAGTGTCCCTCTGGGAATCTGAGCACTGCCTTTAATTCTCCTGAGTTCCACTGCCCTGCACCACCCCCACAACCAACTCCAAGTCTTCTAGAAATCCTGTGCCTTGTATGAACCACCTTTTGTATCATCGAGACTTAGACATCCCACTTACATTTTCACTGTTAACATCTGCTTCACTGGGGCAGCCAAAGAGTTCCCGTCTCAGCAAATTCCCATCATATTCCAGGAATGTCAGGTAGAGGTTGCGGAAAAACTCCACATGCTTGTTTTTCACTCGCAGCTTCTTTGGTGAGTTCCAGTGAATCACCTCAGAGAGGAAAAAGAGAAAAGACATCCTGTTGTTAGAATACAGATTGCTTTATCTGCTCTTTTTATGTGTGGTTGGTGTGCTGCCCTCTTAAAAACAGAAGGAAAAAACCCCACAAACTAACAGAACAGAAGGAAAAAACCCCACAAACTTCCTTCTGTCTTTTTATAGGGAAGGCTTTGCCGTGTCTTCCACAAGTAACTGTACCATGGTATCACCTGCACATTTGAGTGAGGGTGCTGCTCTATGCTGAGAAGCAGCACCTTGTAAGTGCTTCCCCAGCTCTAATCTTGGAGCTGATAGCTTATGGACTCTGGTGAAGAAGATGGAAGAACAAGGGACACAGCTATGCAGGTATTAAGCGTTAATCTCAGATTTCCACATGACTGTTTCTGCTAATAGGATTGATTCCCTGTTTCAGGCCAGGCAGCCTCTTTCCTGGTTAGGTATTGAGAAGAAGCAGCTTGAAACTAATTCCTATACCCATTTAAATAGTTCAAAAAGGACTGAATTTAATCTGACTTCCTTTTTGCCATTGCTTCATTTAAACAAGACTGATCTCTGCTGCATTAACACAACACAGTGATGCAGTACAACTTCTCACCCTCTGAGTTCCAATTCCTAGCAGATACTTTGCTCTGCTAATGGGAGATGACTGTCACAGTGGCCTAGACTTAAACTGTAATGCTGGCATAAAGGGCCTGATCCTCATTTGCATTGATGCAACTTTGCACTGCTGCCAGTGTGAATGGGAATGGGACCCTAAGGAAAAACCAAGAGGGAGTCAACAGTGGCTTGCAGGAATTATTTCATTTTATAGAGGCTGTATTTTAGGCATTAAAAAAAAAAAAATCACCGAATACTTTGTATTCAGTTTTATTCCTGTAACTTCTAAAGAGGTTAAAAACAAGAGTCTCCCTTGGGAATGTTTCCAAGCTCGAAGTTCTGGAAGTTCTCTGAATCCATTAAGTTAACTGCATGAAGACACCGTGTCACACACACAGCACAGAGCTGCAGCACCATGGTCAGCTCTGCTCGGAACATCACAGCTCCGAGAGGGAACAGACTGAGCTGAAGCACAGCACATAAAGCAGGAGCAGCCTGGAGAAGATGAACGCAGCTCCCTTGGTGTCAGCAACACAGCTCCACAGGAACAGGGAGTTCTCTGAAACCACGGTGTTTGTGCCCAGTGAGTGGACTGGATGAGGAAAGAGCACGACATAGCCTGAATTCTACCTGGACTACAGCAAACAACACTGAGTATTTATACTGCCATAAAAGCTATGGCACTCTATTCTACCTACCCAAAACCCATGAAATATCTCCTGATAAGAAAAGCTTTATCCATTCCTGGTATTTCACTGCTAAGCCTACTAGGATGTCAGAAAACCATATAAGCAATTGAAGAAAAGTACCTGTAGGGAAAGAAGATAATTTCAGATATTGGCAAATTGCTTTTCCCATTTATAGGAACACTTTTAAATAAAGATTATGATGCATCTACCCACTGCATAAATTTGGGAAATTATTTAGACCAAATTACTTGGTGTAGATATTTGTCCCAGATAATGCTACATTTTTTGATGGTTTTACATTTGTCCAGATGTTAAGAAGTGTAGCACAACTGTGCAGGAACATTTTGCTGCATCATGAGGTGAAAACACAAATGAAAAGAGCTTTGGGTAGGTAAGGGCATAAACTTAAGATAACAGATTTTCTCCACTAAAAACTAGATCTTCAAAATCTCCTTTCTTTGAAAAGAACTTGATGTATTTCCTCCATTGTGTTTAACTGCAGCAAAAGGCATTAATGCTTGAAAAAAATCTTAGCAACTAAATCCTACCTCAGGGAAATGGGCACATGTAACAGAAGCACAGGGCTGAAGGAACTTAAAGGGCTATTTAACAGTTCTACAGGGTACCAGTATGCATTTTTACAAGCAGGCATAGAACGGAAACTGTCTGCTGGTAACTTGTACTTATTTAAGAATGGATCAAAGAAAGCCAAGGAGCTGGCAAATGGGACAAAAATACTTGTTAAGAAAAACCTTTTGTGTGCTTTCCATACTGCTCCTGCACTTCATGTGTTTCCTTTTGGATACTCACAAGCATCCTCATCTTCACAAGCACCCTAATGCTGCTGAGCACTCTGAGCACCCAGAGACCTGGGGACCATGAACACAGACATGGCTCATGATGATAACTCAGAAACTCTCCCAGGACAGGCTCCTCAGTACTGCAGGAAATTCCCACCAACACACACGGCGTCACATCACAGCCAGGCCTTTGCTGAAGTCTCTACCCAGTTGTGTGGGAGATGATTTCAGACCCAGACAACTGCAGTTGTCAGTGCAGAGGCTCTTTGCTGCCGTGCTTCAGGATCTGTTGTGTGTGTGAGCTGGTAAGTGTCAAGAGCTTAGCTGGTGGTTCAGATCTGATCAGATTTGAAACATGTCAGGATGCTGCATGTACACTGATGTCAGGAGCTGGAGTGAACTGCACAAAGCTGAATGGAGCTGATGACTATCCAAAAAAGATGATTTTTTTAATCAAGAAGGACAGCACATGCCATCTGTGCTAAAATTATGTGCTAAAGAACATCAAGGAATTATGCAACCATTTGGATGACCTGAGGTAGAAAAATCACAAAACGGGTCTAGCAAAAAAGCAGGCTGCTTTTCAAATGTAACACAGTTAGATAAATACTATGTGATAAATGAAAGTATAAAAAAGAACAGCAAGTTAACAAAAAGCAACAAGACTCTTCACCATTGATATAAAACACTACATCCAAAGACCATAACCTTTTTTATGTCAGCCCACAAGCTCACATTCAGTTCTGGCTGTCTGATATGGTCTATTGCACCATCAGCTACATCAGAATTTGTGCAGGCCAAGACACTCTTGTATGCACTGTCATGGGCATCAGTGAGGTACATGATAAAGACTGCACAGGTAAAGCTACGGCCACTGCATTAGAGACTTTATTGTGCACAACAGTAAATTGATTGGAGAAATAAAAAAGATCAGCTGGCAAGAGACTACAGGGAAATCAGAAGGTAAAAAACCCCACTTTGTCTGAACACTGTTATCTCCACATTAAAAAGACAAAGTGAATCTAGAAACTGAAAATCTCATTACTCCAACATCCCTGTTCCAAGGCTGAATAGCACCATAATACTGTTTACTTCTTCTTCTAGTTTCTAAGTTATTCCAAAGCTCTGCTGGCTTAGAGAGGAAACTGCAGCTAGAAATATAAAATTCCAGTGCCATTATCTGGGTAGACACCTCAGGAGCAATGCTAGCCTTCAGGTTGACCTACAGATCCTTCCCACTCTTGATCACAGCCTCCTGAGAACTATGACAAAATACACTTCCCTAATCTTCATTTAGCAATTTAAGTACTGAAAGATCACAACTTAAAATTCTGCATCTATTTAACACTTGGTTAGTTGTCATTAAGCAATTTGGCACTATCCACATTTCTGTTAATACCATCCTAGTTAATCAGCAACCATTACCACTCCCTGATTACACACAGCCAGCCTCCTGGAACACTTCCATACACTTGAGGCCTGAAACAGGCTAACTGCACCCAGAGTTCCCATTTATTCCCCAGGTTCTGACCCAAGGCACTCAATGGATGACTCAGTGGGAGCCTCGTGGACTGGCAGTGGGATCTGAGATGGGAGGGAAGAGAGGATGTTCTGTGCTGGGGGAGTCTGGGAGGGTACTAGGAACAGTTATCTGGATGGAAACACACTGAAAACAAGAATCCTAGCAAAACTCCTTACATTACCATCTGCATTTAATCTCTGGGGAGATTAAATATTTCAAACATGATGTTCAAACCACTAAACAATAAGCATGAATACAACATTATTTCTATAGTACCTTTAACCATTTTTTCCCCCTGAAGCATTTTCTCTCTTAAAAATAAGTATTTAGCCAAATGTTTCCTTAACCACAATCTCTACCATTTTTTCACCTAAAGACACATCTTGATAATTTCTTGTTCTGCTTCAGCCCTTCCAGAATCAGAGAGCACAGGATATCCTGTATAATTATATACCTGCTTTCCAGGCTGAAGGGCAAAAAATAAGAATAAATTAAGCTTAAATTTAAGCTTAAAGAAGGCACTGAACAGATATCCTTAATTAAGCCCACGAGCACTTCACAGTTCAGGTAAACAAGTGGTATTTTGTAAACAGGAAGCTTTCCTGCTAGAAAACTAGACTCCTTGCTTAGGCAACCACACGCTTCCCACTGAAATCAGTAGGAGTTGAACATTTGGCAAATCTGCACAGTAAAGCCACCTATATATGTCACTTTAATGCCATCTCAATAGGTTTTTTTAGAAGCTTAAATATGCCCTAAACCACACTGCAAATATGCACCACATGTGTAACTTATGCCATGATTAGAGATGTCTCAAAACTTTATTTTTCAGCTTTTATCAGAAATGAATGGTTTAATAAAAGAACCAATTTCCTCAGAAAGGTTCATATACTTCATAAAAATGTCATCACAGAGATTTTAATGTGATATTTCTAAACCACATAAGTGGAAGAGACTCGGGTTGGAGTAGCCAGCATCCCTAATTTGGATGTGGGACTCAAATCCCTGACCTGCCTAGTTTGGTGCCTGCAGTCCCAGGGATTACTTTACTCCCCTGCTCACTGCCACTGCTGTTGGCACTAAGCTGACAGACTGTCCCTGCCTTGGACTTTTCTAAGGTCTTTATTTGTCCTCTGAAGGTTTCTTCAACTTCTTTTCCTTCAATTCCTGTGCTGTGTTTAATGAGAGGCCTCCTGCCTGCAAAAACACCCCTACAAACCCATGGTGCTTCTTGTTTGGCAGGACAGAAGCACCTGACTGACTCCAATGCTCACTCAAAGGAGGGGTATTGTTTAACTCTCTCGAGCCCTCACTTCTCTCACTGCAGCTCTTCCTTTGTTGGCATTAAAAGGTGCAAGGCTGCAGAATGCCAGAAGTGCTGCAGATGAGAGCAGAAGTGCTTGGGCAGCATGGGGCAGCTCAGGGAGTGGAACACAAAGAGGTGAAATGGGTCATGTCTGAGGCAGAGCTGAAATGATGTATTACAGTTATGGAAAAGAAGCTGTTTAAACTTCTGTAAGCAATATCACAAAGTCATGCCAGTGTGGAGGACATTCCCATGGAGGACACAATGAAATCACAGAACACAAGTTCCCAATGAGGAATTTATGAGGCTCAGTTTGAAAAGCCATCAATAGGCTGTAAAGCACTTTTCCATGTTGGAGTGTGTGTAAATTCTAATAATTTGATACATTCCTATTGAGGAGTCCAGCATCTGATTTTTGTGATTTTGAATTACCAGATTGTCTGTATGTAAATAGCATCTGTATCCTTGACAACCAGACTTTTGACTGACTCATTCAATGAGGTCATGATTTATTGTCAGAGGCATCAAAATTCATTACCTTCTTTCACAGTACTTTTTGTGCCATTATGTTTGTGCCAAATCATAGTAACGGAGATTTCCTTACAGAGAGGAACAAACTACTAACCAAGAAGCAAGCAAAAGCAGGGCCTAACCCAGCAAAAGCAATACATAAATGAACCTCAGACTCAGACCAAACCCCCATGAAAAGAAAAAAATCAGTAAAATGGATAGAGATGCAATTTAACGTGGCCTAAAAAGAGAAAAAGGTGATTAGAATCCTCTTCAGGCAATATGAAATATTCAACTACTCCCTGAGCCTTGCATAAATGTGAACAGAGCAGTAAAGGAGTGTCTGCACACACACACACAGACACACACACACAGACACACAGAGACACACACACACACACACACACACACACACACACACACACACACACACACACACACACACACAGACACACATACACAGACACACACACACACACAGACACACACAGACACACACACACACACACTCACACACACAGAGACACACACACACACACACAGACAAACATACACACACACACACACACACACACACACACAGATCCCTGAACAGCTGCCAGCCCTGGGGGGTCCAAGTTTACTGGACACAATGCTGTGTATAAGAGATGACAAATCCTCAACTCCCATGGACTTTGAGGCCAGATGGAATTAAGTCAGCACCAGCAAGTTAACACAGGAGGAATAAACTCAGAGAATAAACTCAGGTTTGGCAGAGGAATACTTGACTGGGTCAGCTTTACCTTTGAATTTAAATCTCTCCATTCACTTCCTTCTTTCCTATGCTATTCTTCTCTATCCCCCAGTGCAAACTTCAAAATCTGTCTTTCTTTCCCTCTTACCCTGGAGGCCTGTTTTACCTTGTTTCTCATTCCAGTCTTACCATGAAATACAGAATGTGCCAAATCTGTTGTGTTGTACTATTTTTATTAAATGCCATGGAACTAACTTGGGTGGTTTTAAGAGTGAAATTTTTATCTAGGGGTAATGACATTTGTTAATTTTTTGTGAGACTCATATACTTAAACAGCTGGTTTCTTTACAGAACTAGAATTCTGATAATCTTCATAATGCAAATTTACAACTTTAATTGGTCTATGCCTTTTTTTTTTTAATTGTATGAAGAATTTTAAACAGTGCTGTCTGAGGGCCAGTTCTTTAAACTGCTCAATATGGGAAAAGCTTTATTGAAACCATAGGGTTTTATGTGCACTAGATAAGGCTCTGGCCTCTCTTTCAAGGCAAACAATTTCAGCCCTAATTTAGCATGTAGAGGATAATTTCAGTAGTGTGAATAAGTCCAGTTTACCTGAATAAATTGCTTATGTGTCTGCACCCCTTGTTGAGTTAAAATACCTCAGACCAGAAAATCAGTGGAGAGTATTACACATCTTAGACTGCACTGCCTATGCTGTAATGGAACTGACAGTGTGATGCAACATACAGCAATAAACAACCAAGCCTGAATTACAGTTGTAAAGGTAAAGCTGTTGATTGACAAGAAAGAAAGGGATAATTTGTTTTTAAAATACTTCTGTCAAAAGCTTACTTGTAGATGTTATATATGAGTTAGATATCCCACACCTGAAGCAGATTAGTTAATACTGGACTCAAAAGATCAGATGTCTACTCTAAGGTGAGCTCCACCAGCCTCCAAACCCACTCAAAAAGATGACACTTTAGCTGTCTAAATCCAGATGTACAGTAACACTGAAAACACCTCAGAGTTATCCTGCCTGCCCATCAGCTTCCTTTCCAAGAGGATATCTTCTCCTGTAGGTCAGTGTTTTATCTGCCACTCCTATATGGATACTGCAGAGCCCCTATGCAGACTCAAACCATGTTTAGGCAATGGAACCAAACCCTTGATCCTTGTTATCAGCTTCAGTATCTTTTCCTCATGTAAATGGCTGTGTTTTAACCTTGTGCTGAGTCTAATCTGACTGTCTCAATTACATAAATTAATCTCAGCCTCTAATTCACAGCAAAATACTGTGATATGTCACAGGTGGGAGGTATATTTTTCTGAAGTTCATCTTTTAGGAAACATTTTCCCTGTTACACAATTTTCTTTTTGTTTCAGGTCCTGCAATCGCTATCATACATGATTCCCAACATGAATGCAGTGCTAAAATCTCTACCAGCACTTTGTTACAAGGCATAAAACCATGATGCTTTTAAAGTGCCTGTGTTGATCCTGGCCTACAAACAGATATTACAAACCATTTAGTGACTAAAGTACTGACAGAACAGTGATTTAACTTTAAAAGCTGTCCTCTATGGATCACACCTGAATAGTCAGTGGTGAATAGTTCATATATGAAATTCAATCAGTGATGGCCAGTTTTGACAGGTCAGTTAACTCGTGTAGAAGAACTTCTGTCTCTTGGAAGCACAGCTTTTGCCATCAGTGTGTAGAGAGTGATTGATTTTCTATATTCATTCAGTATCTGGTGTTCATATTGAACACTCCTGCTGTTACTCTACAAATTGCTACAAGGGAAAACTTGGTTAGATTTAGGACATATATTGCACAAAGAGGGTGGCCAAACTCTGGAGCATGGGGCCAGGGAGCATGTGAAATCTCAGTGTTTGGAGACTCGACACTCATCTGTACAAGGTGCTGAACAACTGGGTCTGTGTTGGTCCTGCATTAAGTGGGGTTTGGATGGTCTCCAGAGGGCCCTTGCAACCTCTTCCATAGTTCTGTGCCTTTTCTTTTTTTAAAAACCTCATTTACATTCTCAAAACATAAGCCCAAATACACAAACCTTAACTGAATTCTAAAATCAGTCACCGAAAACTACCTAATATTTACTATGTTCTGATGTCACTAGTCCACTCTGGTGGAATCTACTGCTTCACAATCTTACTCTACACTTGGACAAAGCTCAATCAAGCTTCAATTCTGAGCTCTCTGCATGCTACATTTGAGTCTCTGAGTCCGCTCTTTCAAAATGGCCACAGCACAATTGATGTTCATTTACCCCCATCTATTAAAATTCATCTTGCTTTTATACTCTACTTGTTTATAGTCAAAAATGTGCTGTTAAACTGACACTATAGCTTCATTTCATTAAATTAATAGGTTTTTACTCAGCCTTTTATTTTCCAGGACAAAACATGGAAAAATGAGTGGCAACATGACTGGATAAAGTATATGCAAAGGCTAAATATGAAGTGAGCAAGGTCTTTACACTTCTCCTAATGCATTTCTAGGTAGGGTCTGCCAAATCCTCTCTGAATTTCACTTACCTAAATTATGTTCAGTGAACAGTTTCAAGCTTGTCCAGTACAAAAGGGAAAGGTTTTGTATTCTTTGTCTAGGAAGAGCTAAGACCTGGGACAGCAATAGGAATTCAGTAGTAAGCTGCACTGGCACAGGTGGCAGGCACAGAATGCCTGTGAGCAAAGCACGAAAGAAGGGAAAGCCCTTTTTAACACCTTGTCAAACCCCAAATAAGCATCTATATTTGAATTTTCTAGTAGTAGTTAAAATGCACAAAACCAAAGTCACATTTCCTTTCCCTGTTTGGGTTATAAACTGTATGTGTTAGTTTCCCCCCTGCATAAGGCATTTCATCTTTCTCTGACAGCAGTCCTTCATTCTCTGTCCCAAAGGACACCACCCATCCAACCTCCTGTGCAACATACCTTCAGGTCAGACACATCTCTGTAGCACTGCTCGGAACGGGTGTGATCCGAAAGCTGCACGTTCCAGAAACATGGGAGCTGATAGACAAGGAAGGGATTTTGTTTGATGACTGCATTGAAGATATCCTAGCAGAAAAAAACCAGAGAAACATTTGGGTATGTTGTTTCTACTGCGTGAGGTGACCTCAACTCCTCCCCCAGCTGACTGTCCTTCTCCCCCTCACAGGCAGAAATTCCAATGGTGATGAAAGGTGAAGTCTGTAAACCTTTCTCCATAATTCTGTAGCCTTGAAGGGGGCTAATAATGTAAGGGGTGAGATATAGATCCAGACAAGAGGAACAAGCTCTCCTGACACACAGAGCTAAGGGACTCCAGTAAAGTTTTCAAACATTCATCCTGTACTGCTGGCATGAGGTGTGGTTCCTGTTCTAGTCACCAAGGAGAGCAACAGGCAGTAAAGGACACAGTGCCTGCCAGTACTAAGCACTGAACCACTTTTTAACCAAGGGGAGAAAAGCAAATCTGGCAACTACACTGCTTCAAGGTGAATTACTAGATGTGACCTTAGCCAGCACTTTACTGTTTCAACAAGTACTCCAGGTGTTTTATGGAGAAGGCATGTAGGACAGATCTGCAGAGCAGCCTACACCATGAGGGACAGAAAGTGTTTTGCCCCTAAGCAGCCATTCTGTTGGAGAAGTAACTTACAAGGACAGTCTGAGGGTAAGGTATTAGGGAAAGACTCAAGCAGACTTTCTCTGCTCTGCAAAATTCTGCCCCATGCAGATATTAGGCACCAACTCAGGACCTGTCTGAAAACACAGTGAAGTTGCAAGAATCATTTTAATGAACCTCAGGAGCTTTTGGATCACCATGCAAAGATGCTGTACAAAGTGCACATCTCCATGTGCACAGTAAGGACCATGCTTCCTTTGTGGTGACTGGTAAGAAGGAGAACACATATCTAAATATGATGTTGTATTGAGTTAACATGTTCAAGCTCTTGAGCAGGAATTATTGGTTCAGGTCTAGTATTAAGTTAACAGCGTTTCTGGATTTAAACCAAAAGCTGGCAAGAAGCACAAATTGAAAAACTGTATGTCTATGTTTAGGCACACTACTTCTTCCTAGGCCTCAGTTTCCTATTTGTGGCAGGGAGACAGCAGCTCATGTGTCTTTACAGGGCTGTTGTGGCAAAGAGTACATTAAAAGACATCTGGGACTCATCTGCCAGAAACAGTAAAGAACTGTCAGGAGACTCTAAAACTAAGTCTGATTAGACAATAACCAGTGGGAAAAGACACAGTTTATTTGGACTTCTGGTGTCTGGAGAGTTCTGTGCTAAAGAAGGGAGGACAGAAAATGAAAGCTTGAAAACCCCCTTTTGTCCCTCTTGTCAATCATCTGAGCAGAGGAGGTAAAAATGTCAGTGTAGTAAGAGGAACCTTGTGACTAAATCTCCATTCTCTTCCACATTTTCCCCAGAAGGATTCAACAGATGGCGACTACAGGCACAACAGCTTTCCCTTGCCTTTTCTCACATCTCATCCTCTCTGCCTTTCCTTCCTTCCTCAACCCATGGCTCAGTGGCTGTTCCACAGGATGTCCTACTCACCTGGTCAGCCAGTGAAGTGGACAGCATGCTCATTAGCTCCCGCTCCGCCGTCAGTCTCCACATCTGCTCCCACTTCATCTTCCGCAACTTATCGAGGAGCAGCAAGATCACCCCTGGAAGGAAACATGGGGCAGGGACAAAGGGGACCCATGATGTCACGTGCCAGCCAAGGCCCATCCTGCCCATGGGCTGTCTCAGCAGCTAAAACACGACATGAAGTTCTCTGAGGAACAGATTATCAACGCTGGTTTCAACCCAGACCTCGAGGGGGCCCACCATTAAGGCACCAAGTGTTCACAGAACAGGATCCTCAAATTGGAAATTTTAGCTTGGAAAAAAGGTACCTCGATATGCATTGTTATTCCTCAGTTGCTTTTTGGCTGGCCAAAATTCCTAGTGTACAAGAAGGGAAAACAGCAGCAGCAGTGAAGCTGGATTGACACATCAACAAAGCCTTTCCTACAGTGTCTTAGAAAAATCTGCTTGAAAAATGAGTTCAGAAAGGCTTCACTGTCATGGGGAATGAATGCAGCCTGAAGGACCACAAAGAAGTAGCACCAATAAACAGCAGCCTTGCAGGCTGACAGAAACCACCTAGAAAGAGCAATGATGGGTTCTGTGTTGTTTCATATCTTCATTAGTGGAGGGAGGAAGTAAACAGAACAGTAATGACATCTGCAAATGACATTTAACAAGAGGTCTTACAAAAAAACATCACGGCAACTGTAGAGAAGCATAGCAGCTACACAGAAGAATACGAAATGACAAAAAGCAGGCACAGGGAAAAGCTGCCTCAGGGAGTCCAAGTTGGTAAAACTAAAAGTAATGAGAAAAAGAAAGGAAATGTAGTCTGAATGCTTAAGAAAAGCTCTCCTAAAACTGCTGCGGTGAAATAAACTAAAAATGGCAGATAAAATACTTTATTTCACGAGTCTTTCCAAATCAGATTACACTAGGATTAGAAAATGTACCTGGAAAACACCTGGAAAAGTGCTGCACTGGTTGGGACAGGACATAGGTGTTCCAGTTCCTTCCTGTATTTAGTTTCTATGACATGGCAAGTTTCTTTCTAGTAAAACCTGGCACTGCTATGAATAAAAAGAAAACCTCCCCTGGCAGTGAATTTTGTGGCCTATTTTAGTTGTGTTTTCCATTTCAGTCCATCTGGTTCCCAAGGATATTGGAAACTGTACTGGAGGGATCCCCTTTCATCTTCAGTCAGCCTTTCTGCTTCCAGCTGTTGGATTGGAAAGGGATGTATTGTCACAACACGCTGCAGTTTATTTATGCCAGTGTGTTTGTCTTCTCTCCAGCGTAAGGAAAGCCTATTTGGGGCAAGCAGTGTGCATGCATGAGCTTCTAAGAGAGCCATTATGCATTGTCTGAAATTCTACATCAGTGTGAAGCAGATTCCTTGTGCTGCAGCAATAAACTGGGTGGGAGATCTCCACCCTAGCAAAGGTTTTTTTCCAGCTGGCAACAACTGTCAGCTTTGCAGTGAAATGCAACTGAGAAGGTTCCTTATTAAGAAAAATAAAGAATAATGGGAAGATTCAGTTAACTGTAATATAATAGTTTTTGTAATTTATAGACAATAAACCAAGTTTTCCTAATTTCCCTAAGCCTCTAGTCTGAGGAGAAAAAGGGGAAATGTTTTAATATGTGCAGTATTCTCTTTTTTTTTTTTTGACTTCCACTCTTATGATAGCAGCAGATTATGGCATTGCAGCTAACAAGATTATGCTGTCCTGAGGGGCTATCATGGTAGCAGCTGAGAGTAAAAGAGGCAGATGGAGTGGAAAAACTGGAATATATGTGAGAAAGGATGTAGTAAATTATAATGCAATCATGGCTATTGAAAATATTCACAAAGTTTTACTGTTTCACCATCAAAACTAATTTCAATGTGATTTCTATTTTAATTCACCTACGGGCTTGAGTTTAACACCTTGGTACAGTTTCTATTTAGGCTTCTAATTTACTGCTGCCATAAAAATAACTGCTGGAGAATATTTATAGCAAGTTTAAATATTTACTCATTAGTATTAGTGAGAATAAGATATTTCTACTAAGAGGAGAATTTAATACTATTCACTTAGTGTTATTGAGTCCAAAAGCAAAGCAAAAGCATGTGTTTTGGGAACTTTTGAAACAGTTCACGCAGAGGAAAAATTAATCTTTTTCAAAACAGTGAACTTCACATTCTCTTCTATATTGTGTTGCCGAAAGCAAACATAACAAATGAACTAACTTCAATCTACACAATTAGTTTGCAGGCAAAGTGTCTGAAATAAGGAAAAGAAAATATTTGCCTCAGGATCCGCTTCCCTCAGAGTCAGATTGACTGAAATCTCAGACTAAATTCAAGATGACATGCAGCTGAACATAAGGGGAAAAGGGACTCACTCTAATCTGCTGTGCTGGGGGAAGAAGAGACTGGAGGAAAAACAAGAAATCAAAGGAATATTTTATTAACATCTGGCCCCAGGCAGAGGGATTTCTGATCTTTTGACAAGTGCAGCCTCTTCTTGCCCTAGCCTACCTGAGAAAAACAGAAGGAAAGCTTGGCAGCAAACAAACAAAAAGAGAAAAGTGGCAACCCAAACATCTCATGACTATTAAACAAATTATGATCAGCCACAGAACACCCTATTTCCCTTGTCCTGAGGAAATAGTTCTGGCATATCCAGAGATGTAAATATCTCAAAGATCTAGGAGAAAAAGAATGCTTTATTACTAAATTTGTGGAAAACATCTTAGTCTAGTTGTAACTTGAATGGCATTTCTCTCCTGCTGCTTGATAAGATTTTGCTTGAACTATCAAAATTTGACAGATTCTGAATTGCTCAAACAAGCAAACAAACAAAGAAAGCAAACAAACAAAGCAGTTTCTCAAAAATGTCATTTAAGGACACACGAAAAACGCAGCTCCAAAAATCAAAACAAAAAAACTCCCCCAAAACATACAAAAAAGTTATTTGGTTAATAAATTGAATAAAATAGGGCAATAAACCTGAATTAACCTATCTGGATTACAATGTTTCAGTTGGAGAACACTGCAAAATTTTTTTTATACATTTTAAAATCCAACTTACTTGAAAATAAGTTTAATCTCAAAATTGATACAAATTAAAAATCTTATTGAAAATTATTACAAGATCTGAAAAGGAAAATAAATTTTCTACTTTGGGTCTAACCAAACTTTGGGAGTCACATTTTCTGTCCTTCTCCCATTTTTTCATTCAATCTAAAACTTTTTTTTTTTTTCTTCCACTGAGCAATGGTTTCCAGAGATGCTTTAAGGCATATCAGCAAATTTGTTCTTCTTTTTTGTTTGTTTTTGGTTTTGATAATCTGCTCCAGAACACAATATTTTACTTCATTTTTGTGAACAGTAAATTGAAAGTCAGCAGAAAGATCAGCCATTTCCCTTGGAACACTATCAAGCATCCCCACCTCTTACTTCAGGAACAAAGACAACAGCTCCCCCTGAAATTCAGAGAGGAACATATAGCAGAGCTGGAAGTAATAAACAACATTTTAAGACAGAACAGAATCACTTAGAGATGTTATAGTGAAACTGGACAAGCTTTCAAACTCAATCAATTTATTACAATGGGCCTTTTAAGGTGCCTGAAAAAAACACTCAGTGCTGTGGGGGAAGAAAATGTAGCTTCTAAGAAATAATTTTCTGTATGATCTTGCCTGTTCCTTTTGGGTGGAACAGGATGCTTTTGTGAGCCTTTGAGGCAATGCCATCTGATGTGAGTAGCACCTCAGAGCCGATCCCTGTCAGGATTTTAAAATTCTTCTTGAAATTAGGCCTGCAACAGTGAACCATCCAGACAAATAACAAGTAGATACCACCATAATATCTGGAACAGACAGGTAAGACACGCTCCAAAATATATCATAAAGCAATAGTGAGTTTTAAAAAAATGACTGGGATTTTGCTACAGCTAAGCAGCACCAAACCACTGAATCTGAGATGCTGTAAGAAATAAACAGGCCTGAAATTATGCAGATTTTGTAATAAATATCTGACCCAGACATTTAGGGCAGTAATCTACCATGTTTTGTGAAACAGATTTGGCACCAAAAATTTGAATTCAGCTTTAGGTGCTGTGGAAGAGACTTATAGCTCTGCTGTCCCAGGAGATGCTCCACGATAGTGCTGAGTACTCTGGCAAATACTTATAACTTCTTTTAATTCTGATTTTATTGTACCTGAAGTCAATGGAAATGACTGATCCAAGTGTGTAATGCTAGGGATGTGACTATGCCTTTGCTGATCAGGGCTCCAATGACCAGTTTTGTTAAGGACTGCACTTGGAATCCACTGAGCCACAGCTCCACACCGTTAACTGTGGCCTCTGTTTTTCACCCACAGTATCAAGAGCAAACAGAAAAACACAAGTATATGGATGCTAGGGATTAAAACATTAAATTAAAGCTATAATTCCAAAACAAGCCACTGCACACATTTTAAAGTTTATGTCTTTGTGTGGATGAAAGTCACTGCATTTATTTCACTTGGTTTATAGACTATCTGTTGCTCATAATTTGACCAGCCATATCATTAATGTAATAAAACCATATTTTTCTATAGCTTTTAACAGGATGTGACTGAAGGACTGTCATTCTAGCACATTTCTGGAGCATCCTGATACATTATTTAACTATGAACATACATGTACAGCCTTCTTTTCCCAAAAAAGCTTTTCACAATTTAAAAAACCCAAACTAATAAAAACTTGCAGGGATGCACAATGTGCTCATTGAGAATAAACGATGATTCCACATTTAAACTTTTCTCTAAGAAAACTGAACAGGGCTGAGAAGCTGTCTTGAAACAAAGTGTGCATCCCTCCAGGCATGATGACAGAATGCAATAGCCCTTGTTTTCTCTGCACATGTATTAAAAGTGAAGTTGTCATAGAGTGCATTTTGAAATGTTGTGCAGTCACTCTGTTGGGAGGCTGGTTCCTCCTGAAGCATTATAAACATTTTGTTTACACTTCCTGATGATCATTTAATGAAACAGAAGACTTTTACTTTATTCTCTTCTTCCCAAGTATGCTTCTTTTCCTTAGGCAGAATTAAGATTAATGTTTTACTCAAGGACAGTTCTAACTTCTTATTATAGAGCTGCTCACTGTAGCTCAGAATGTCCCAGTTTTCTGTTTCTTTACTTCTTAGATTTTATTCTTCCTGAGCAATTTTGAAGAAGATAAACATGCTTTCTATCTTCTCTTTAATGACTTCCACTTCTGGGGGAATTTCTCCAACTTTCTTAAAGCCCCAAAGCTGCTACAGAAGAATTTCCTTGCTTCTAGAGTCTAGAAGGTCTGGAGGAGAGGAATCATGAGCCATAAGACTTTTAGCAGGTCTGTGGAGGAAAACCTCTGCTACTTAGAGACCATCCTGTGAAGTAATGCTCTCTCCTCTTATCTCCCAGAGTCTTGTGAAGAGAACTAACAACTCCACAGGCCTTTCAGAGGTCAGCAAAGAAAAACCATCTCTAGACCTGAAGAAATTGGCCTTCTCTCACACAGATCCCAAGGAGTACAAATTCACACACTTTACAGCCCAAATTGCTGAAAAGATTTGCCTAACATGGAAAACAACAAGCCTGGGAAATAACAAAAACATTAGAAAAATAAAAAATGGAAACTAGGGGTTATTCCCACCTGCTGCACTTGCTTGGGCATCAAGGAAGACACTAAGGGTAGTACCCTTTCTCAAAACTTCGTATCCTGAACCCAAAGGGTTGCTAAAGACAAAAACCATCTGTGAAGAAGCTCCTTACATTGTTTTAAAAAGCTCCTGTTTCCTGACAGTCTTTGCACTCTGTGACCCTTGTGAGTATATAGCACAGAAATTACATTTTAGAGGCAAAAAGGAAATATTCCAGGGAGTTCTCATTTGGTAAACTATGGAAATAGATTCTAAGAAGGGAAAAAACCCTGCAAGAGGCACATTGTTAAAATCTCATAAAATTCAAAAGACTGGGAAAGTTTTTGCTGCGCAGTTTTAAACCTCAGAGAACACACTCTAACCTCAGACCTGCAAAGGGAGAGAGGAGGGAGGTTTCACCCTTTATACACTGTAGCACCATGGCAGTGGCCACATCTGTCTTGAGGACATCTCACAGCACTGCCATGCACAGGGATCACCTAACACTGCTCGGTGTGCACCTCTGCACATCTCTGAAAGAACATGAAGGAGCCAAAAGCGGCCACTAGCTAAAAGATGGCCAGGTACACTCTTTTATAAAGCATTTTGAAAAGTGAGATTTAAAAAGAAAAGTGATATTGGGTGGGGGAGGGCTGTGAACGTCGAAAATTTCTACAAGGTTTTAAAGAATTTTTCCTCTCTTCAATACTAAAGTTGCATTAAATTCTTAGACACAAGATTAGCTGTGGTTTCATTTTTCTGGGTGCTTAGGTGGCTTCAAAAGGAAAACAAAATCCTGATGAAACACTTTTTAGATTATAAAGTCGGAAAGGATAATTTTTTGCTCTTGCATAACAGAGGTCATAGGATTTTTCAAAATCAGTTTGGGGTCTACTAGAGCTTAACTTCTAGAGGAAAAATTCAGTCTTTATTTAAAAATGTACAATAATGGATAGCCTACCACAAACTTTGATAAGTTATTCCAATGCATAATTACCCTGATGAAGGGTGCTTCCCTTATTCTAATTTGAACACCTCTTTGAACTTTCAGTCATTTGATCTTGCTCAATCTTTGCTAAATTGGCAAGCCCTCTATTAAGAAATGTTATTTTCTCCTCCAAATATGAATAACCTAGGATCAAATTATCCTTTGACTTGCTCCCAGATAAACTCCTGGAGCCATTTTTCCAAACTTAATGGGAAATTTTCCAGTATTATCCCTGAATTTTGCAAAATTTTAAGTGGTCATCTTTGACCTGTGGAGTTTAGCCCTGGACAAGTAGCTAAATGTACATATTAAAATATATGCAGACTGAGAAGTGGACCCAGAGCACCAAACCCCAGGCTGTGTGTGTACAGCTGTGGGTGTGCATGCACTGTTCAGGGTCTGGCTCTGTCCTGAGCTCGCCCTGCTGGCCACATCATCCTGCACTGCACCTGTCTCTGAGGTCCAGTTTATGTTCCTTCAGTTGTTAGACATCACGATTATTCTGCTTGCATTTCTCAGTGTGGATGACATTATGAGAGAGCCATGTCACAGTTTTCTAGACTGGAGTGTTTTTAGCAAGGAACAGAGGGTCTATGTTGTGTGCACTGGAGAATGTCATCAGGGCATGTGGAATATTAATCCTCAGATGCCACACTTAAGGATTAGAAAGAGGTGCCAAATGGAGTGTAGTCGTATCCATGCTACCTTCCAGAAATACTTCCTGAAATGAACTATGAACAAATTACACTAAATATTATTTATTTATTCTTTTTTTTTTAATGAAAGACAGTTAGGTTCCTGAGAAAGACAGGGCACCAGCTAATTTCTGTGTCCTGTGGATAATCAGGGAGCCAAGAGTGAAGAATGAACTGGGCAGCTAGGTTACCTGGCAGTATAGACATCAGGTATGACAGGAGTAAAAAGCCTCCATCCCATACAACACAAATGCATCTCCTGCACTCATACTTGAAATGACTCTGGTTGTACATCCAATGACCACACAAAGTATTTTGTCAATCATGTCAAACCTGGAGTTCAGCTAATTATCCATCCTGGACTGATTGTCGTGTATCTCTTAATTCTTTCTGAACATAGAATTCTTCATGTCAGTGCCTCAAAACACAGAATTGTGAGTGACACAACTCTACAAAAAGCCAGAGGAACTGGACTTTGGGTGAGCTGTGCTGAAGAGGAATCACAGAAAAATACAAACTGTACAGGGTTACTGTGCAGGAAGTCCAGTCATTGGATCTCTGTGTGCAGGCATGTTTGGAAAAAGGGATCACGCAAAGCTTGTTTTTATGGATAAAAACTGAGGAGGTTTGTTGAAATTTGCTGACTATTTACCCTCTTGAAAGCAAGTACATATTCCAAAAGTAATTTATCTTGGACTCTCCACCAAAGAACCACCCACCTTTAAAAGAAAAAAAAAAATCTGCTTCTTAATCCTTGGCTCTTGTAAATCAGCTTAAGTCTCTTTAATGCAAGTGTGAGGCATTTATATCAGATCTGGACCTTATCCATGATACTTATCTATGTTTTATTCCTCCATGGAAAGCAGCAGAAAGTGAATGGTAACAGGGACCACTGCTTTAAATTATGTTTGGTTTTTTGGTTTTGATCCTCTCAAAGGCATCATATTTAACAGGGATCAAAATACCAACAATTTTACAAGGTTTCCACTTGGGACTATGTGAAGAGGAAAAATACACCCTGCACAGGTGCTAATTATCTTGGCTGGCTTTTAATCTTAACAGTGTCTGCCTGATACTTTCCATCATGGTGAAGAGCTTTCAAAAGCAGTTTCTGATATTAAGTGTAGTCCACAAGGCTAATTGTAACAATGGGCACAGTGAGCTGGGTCTGGTGTTCACTCAACACCTCACCAACAAAGGAGGAGATGTGGTTCAGGGCTGAACGACCTTAAAGGTATTTCTTTCTATTTGAACAACAAAGAGGTTTCGAGTTTTGTATTCAGAAAAAAGCAGAAAACTTCCCCCTGCCTTTCCCCCCCTTAATGGACAGTTTATTGACTGAGTGAGATTCAGGAGGAACAGAACATTCTAAGAAATGGATTAGGGGAATGAAAGCAGCAGCACACAATGAACAAGCCTGGAAATTAACTATAGCATTTTAAAAAAAAACCCGAGGAAACATAATCCTTCCTGCACAACCACTTATTTTCTAGTAACAGAGAGAAGGATTAGGTTCACAACAGAAATACAGGGATTTGCCTAAGGAGCTGTTTATCATGCTCATGTAGCCACACTGGGGTACAGTTTGGTACAGTGGACTACAAGGAGCCTGCAAAGTTGGGCTGCCAAGCTCGGAGGGTTGTGCTCAGCAATAGAACACTCAGATGGTGGTCAGTCACAGGGGGTATTCCACAGGAGTTGGTACTGAGCCTGACACTGTTAAGCATTCAGATTAATGAGTGGAAATGGGATGGAATGTGTCCTAGGCAATGTAACACGAGACACCAAACTGGGGGCTGTGGCCTAATTCCCAGGGGATGGGCGGCTACTAAGGGTCCTTGACTGGACAAGTGGGTAGGAGAAAGCTCCTAAAATTCAACAGAAAGTTTTGAATGGGACTATTCCTGAATGGAGAGAACCTGCTGGAGGACAGGTAGCTAGAAAGGAGAATTCCAGGAGAAGTTCTAAGCGATCTGGTGGACAGCAAGTTGAACACATGAGCCAGCAGTGTGACCCTGGAACAATATTCCACGTGTTGGGCTGTATTACCCCTCAGGTCATGGGAAGTGATTACCACTCTTGGCTCAGCACTTGTAAGAGCAATCTGAAACACTGTTTTGGACTCCTCAGTGAAATAAATACCCTGACACGCTGAAGTGAATCCATCAGAGAGCAACCCAAATGGTCACAGGCCTGACATTCATGAGGAGAAGCTGGGAGAACTGGCCTTCTTCAGCCTGGGGAAGAGAAGACTGAGGGATCTCCTGTTGCCTTCTAAAACTTCCTAATGGAGCAACACTTTTCTAACAGATGCA
Source organism: Dicaeum eximium (assembly GCA_013396995.1). Lineage (NCBI taxonomy): Eukaryota > Metazoa > Chordata > Aves > Passeriformes > Dicaeidae > Dicaeum > Dicaeum eximium. Next base: position 3,290,492 of record VWZP01009871.1, on the reverse strand, counting down.
CAGAGACAGAATGAGAAGTAATAGTCACATGCTGCAGCAAAGGAAAATCTAATTACGTATTATGAATTTTTACTTTTATAAAGACAACTGAAACTCAGCTGGAAAAGGCCCTGAACAACCTGAGCTGAGTTTCAACGGGAAGAGGACCAAATGAGCTTGGGAGATCTTTTCTGACCTAAATTGCCTGTAATTCAACAGTTCTACTTGGGGAAAACATCTCTTTTCACTGTCTGTGACTTTCTTGAGAACAGCTGTGTAGAGATGATCTGCATATAGAGGATATTGCAGGACTCCTGTCCTTCCCTGAGCTCACTTTGACAGATTGGTGCAGAAGGGAAGGCAGAGGAGCTACAGAAGGAACAATTAAAGTCAGGACATAGCTGAACACAAAGACAAGACAATGAGGAAAGGCAAGAAATAAGCTGCTTCTTCTGAGATTTGTGTCCACTCAGTTTTGGAGATTCTTCTCTTTCAGTCTCTTGGTATTTTTTTAAAGGGGAAAGGTTTATCATGAACTTAGTTTGCCCTAACACAAAAATGATTAAAGCATAGTGATTTCTGTAGCAAACAGCACCTAAGTGTGTGATCTGACTATGACCAAATCCTACTGGTTTTGTTGGCACTCAGAGGGAATGACTTTGACACAGGGGGTAGAAAGACAATGTAGTCACTCTGCTACCTTCTGTGACAGGCACCAAGGTACTTATTAAGAGTCCAACTGTGATGCCTCTTTTCTTTGTTTTGGGACCGTGGCTAAAACTGCTGTCTCTGTCTCTACAAAAAGGAACTGTCTTTACACAATCACTTTCATGAGCACAATGAGAAACTGGAAAGTGAACTTACACTTCAGAAGAAAATGTGCTGGTTTTACTATTACTATGCATTTGTCTGGGGTTCTTCTGTCATATAATAGGTTTTGTTCTCAGTGTAGACACTTGAATGCCTTTATTAAGCTTTTATGTACAAGTCTTTCATCTAAATTTAACCTGCTAATGATTGTCCCTCTACAATAAAGAGGGCACTTCAGATTGCTGGACAACATAATTACTGCTCAGGTATGTATGTTCACATAAAGAACTGCCTTGATCAAGCTAAAAATAGAACACTTCAAAATGATTTTTGAAATCACTATATTGGAACGCCACATTTAAATGCCTGATATGTACATTACATGGAGAACTTTACATTATAGACTCAGGTCAGACCAGTAAAACTCCCAAAACTAGGACATTTTTATCAACTACAAAGAAATAAATTTTATTTACTCCAATACAACTAGAATCTGGTATAGACCATCTAAATGCCATCTTTTTTAAATCACAGGTTTACTAAATGATAAATGTTTTCAGTGCTTCAAAGCAAGTCTGTCTGTGTTTTTTAAAAACACAGTTTTTACAGGGGCTGAGAGATTCAATTGCTAAGGAGTAGAGAATGCCATGAACAGCAGACTAACTCAGCCACAGTAATGCCTTTACTACATGGATAGGCCTCTCAAACTAGAGGCACCACTTTCAAAATCAAATACACATTGACCCTCATTTCTGAAATGTCAAACATGCTGTAAACAAGATCTCAGTATATCACATGCTTTAGAAAGTGCACGAGAAAGACCTGAAATGAAGCTTTTCTTTGAGGGTAGTCAACTTTAAGACAGCTTATTTTTAAGTGCAAGCTACAGATTATAGACAACAAAGATAGGGATGTGGTCATCAAAAAGCAGAATTACTGCTTTAGCTTCCCACCTTTGACACAAACAGACTGATATTTCCTGTTGAGACTAAAAGCAACCATAGGCTGTCACTTCCTAAACTGCTACCTGGACAGCGTGCACAGTATTTGTACTCCAAAGGCACCTTTACATGTATAAAGCTCATGTGTATCACCATGCTTTGCACTGAGAAGAGTGTTTACTGAGTGAACTCCCAGTATCCTAAAGGAAGAATAATCTAATCCAAAAAACTGGCACAGTGTGAACCTAAGTAGATTAAGAAAGTGCTGCTTTTTGACTTGTCATCAGTGTTGGACATCAGTTTTTTAATGATTAAAATGCATTTTTCATCTGTTTGCAAAGGCTCCTCTACTTTGAACCAATCCTAACGACAGCACTTCCATTTCCAAACATGACTTATGTTTGAACTAATGGGAGACAGGAATATTGCAATGGCTTTAGTGGGGGCATGGCCCACAATGGTGGATTTAAAAGGTTCTAAAAAACATGAATTTTCTGACTTCTTAATTCACTGAGTCAATTTGACAACATCCTCCTCTCTCAAGCAGCCAACATACTTGAGTACAATTACCACAAAGTCATCAGCAGAAGCCTGTGGAGCTTGGCTGAAAGCTGTTATCAGGTTTCTGGTAGTTTCTTACTACCAACAGCCCACTCTGCACTGCTTCACAAGTCCTTTGTTTTCTGCACTGAAGATGCACAGCATCATCATGAAGGAGCACAAGATGTGATCCAGTCTTATTTCATATAAACAGTCTGTTCTATGCTCGTCTTTTATCATTCAAATTTGTTAAATGTTATGCAAAAATGACGTAACACATGCTTTTCATTTCCAATTCCACTTCCATAGGTCCTTTTTTTAGAGGAACAATAAAGGAGAGAGATTCATTCTAGCACTCTTCCAGTCATTACAGACACAGGAGTAATAAGGCACATGACACACGTAGCCTAGTAATCGTTAGGTGCTAGCCATTCCCTTCTGTTCCCAATCCACAAATCTGGTAATGTCACATTTCCCAGTGTGGGAGTATGAATTCTCAGCTCAAGCTGTTGAGACACCTCCTTAAGAGTTTCTGGTGACTGCACTGAGGCAGTGCATGTCAGCTGAGCCTCAAATCCTCAGTATGGGCTTCTGTAACCTAGGAGTCTGAAATCCCCTGGGCCAAAGCTTTTAAAAATGACCCTCTGCACCCAAATTCTAGATTTATCCTGAAGCTCCATTTGGCAGGCATGGGGTCCATTCTCAGCTGATGGAAGTTGGCTCTGCTGTACTAAAGCCAGAGAAGCCAGGGGTGACTCACACCCCTGAAGAAGTGGCCAGAAGCCTTAACAGTCATCAGAGATTGCTCTTAAAAGCTCTTCTCCACCATGATGGAAAGTATAAGGCAGACAAAGTACTAAAAGCTTTTATGTTTAGAATTTCTTTTATAAGATACTTTTCTGAGGACTAAGATGACTGTTACTCCTGAAATGAACATAAAACGATACAGTGCAACTCTGGCGCTGTCAGTTTAACATCTGTAAAAAGAAAAATCATAGTGTAGCTCTACTTTCAAAAGCACAGTTTAGTCAGTGAAAGGTAATATACTTACACAGCAAGAAATTGTGCTTGAATTAGTGTATGAGGAATCTGGAAGAGTTAACTCAGTGCAGACAATCAACATGGAGTGGATGATACATAAAAAGGGCATTTGATTAAGCAGCTTAGTGAGTGTTTGCTGGTAAAGCACAGAAAAAAACTTGGAAACCTTGGGGGTACAGAAGAAATTGTGTTTAAAATGCTTGAGGAAGAGATTGTTATTACAAATAAAGAATAGTTCTAACTAAGAACATCTTAAACACTAATTAAATCATCTGACTTTGGGTTTGGTCTGGTTTTCCAACAATTATATTATCATGGACTTGGATTATCTGCCTGTGCAAATAAGGAAGAATGAAAAACAACCAAATAAAATCTTTCCTTGAAAATCTGTATTGGCTGTCAGGAGATCTGGCCCGGGCACACACAGAAGAGCAGAGCACAAATGCTTACTGGGTTTAAAGAACCAATGAAAAAGGAACAAACACATCTTTGCCTTTAATACACCTGCCTCCTGGGACTCTCCCAACCTATATGCTGTCCAGAGAGGCTCAGGCATAGAAAAGATAAGAGTGAAAGAGAAATTATCTTCAGAAACTGTGAGGAGCAGTGGAACACTTTTGACTTTGAGAGGTGCTTCAAAATCAAATCTGCCAGGGTTAGGTCTGGCTGAAGAGGCTCACATAGAAATCTCTTTTCTTAGGATTGCATCCTAGGTCTGTAGTAAATACTCTCCCAAGAGCAAGAGCAAAGTCTGTCTGAGAGCCTCCCCCTGATCCAGCTCTGTTTAGCTCATTAAAGTTTCAGGGGTTTGGGGGCCCTTTCGGAGCTCCGAAGTACAGCTCTAGGCACCTGAATTTCTATGCCTTCCATGAGTGTTTTGCTTAAAGATACTGCCTCTCTTTTTGGTGTCCCCCCACTTTAGTTTTCTGAATCTTCCTAGGCCACACCATTGTGTTCAGTGTCAATTATTTTTATTTTTGAACGCATCAAACAAGACCCAGTTTCATCTTCCCTGAGAAATATATACCTCCAGTCTCTGCAAGATTACTGAGCCGAACAATGAATTCAATCAAGAAATTTATATTAAAGGGTGCTGATTCTGTCAATAACCTCGTTTCCTACTTCTCAGAGGCTGCACTGTTTCACTCAGTGACCTCTTGTTCCACATACTTGAAAAAACAACATTCCACTTCTTATGATCGTTTGTCAATCTTCCATACATTATCTACCTTCTGGTTTTCTTTCCAAAAAAAGAGTTTTTATAACTACAAGGTGAGTTTTGTGAAGAAAGAAACTGTGAGGAAAATATAACCATGTGCAGGATTATGGGATTATACACGGCTTGATTAATACAAGAATAAATACATGCAGTGTATGTGAAGGACTGCAGATATTTGATTATTTTTGCTTTCAGTGTAAGGTTTATGTGATATACTGACATTTGGTATTCCTATAAACCATTTGGAGGAGTAAATTAAGACAACATAAGTTAAAGCCTTACAGAATTTTTTAACGTTAGCATTTTAGATATAAATATATGTATTTCATACTACCCACCATACATTACTGCATTATTCTGATGTTATGTGGTTGTGCCAGATTTCTCTCTGCCAGCATTAAAATGGCAGAAAGGAAAAAGCAAAAATAGGAAAAAGCAGAAAGAAGGTAGCTATAGAAGGTGGGGATGTCTCAGTAGAACAAAAGATACTGCTTTGTGGTGTAACAGTGACCTGAGTTGACACAACAAGTTGAGTTGTGTATAACATAAGCTTTCAGATTTCAAGAAAAACCCATGAAACTTTTTCTCATGCTTTGGTGGGGCTGGGGAACAGGGGTGGGCAGTCCTAGTCTTTCTATTTGCAATTCTGGCAAAGAAGAGTCAGGAAACAAACCTATTCTGCCAAGATCTTGTATCGATACCAATCTGTGTTCTGTTAGGCTATTCTTTTGAACATTTCCAGAGAACAGAGATGCTCTGCAGAGGCTAAAATACAAATTCACAAAAATTAGTGGGATTCCCACAAATATACATAGGAATATAGAAATACAGATGACCCAATCACAACCTATTCAATCCTTTTTCTAGTTAGTCTGTTTAATTCAATCCAATATATTTCTGTGAAGCAAAATCACTTTTATGGTGAATAATTTCCTGATAGTGCAGGGATATTTAAATGGACTCATCTGTTCCAAATGGTGGCTTCACCATCTGTTCTGCCCTTTTATTACAAAGAGAGAGAAAACCTCACTCACTGCATCAGCATGTAAAGCCCAGCACTGAAATGATTTAGGTGTACGTGTGTGTTCTTTATGCACCTGGTATGTTTTGTCACATACCAAACACAAATCAGTAGGAAGACTTGTCTCTTGTAACCTAATAAATTCTTGGATCTAGTGCCTTTATTCCTTTCTTATGGCAGCAGAAATTGATGGTCAGTAGCTTGCATTTTATTAGGACAATTATGATCCTGTTGGTGTCTGGCAGGGGTTATTATCTTTATTGGACTAACATTTTGTGATGCCATTTACTTCTCTACAGAAAATGAGCCTCAGCTTCTATTCATTCCCTCTTGCTGGGCCTATATGCGAGTCATCATGGACAGAAATCTTGTAGGAAATTTAGCTGTAGCTTAGGAAGGGAGGTGCAAATTACCATATCCCATACTGTCTATACCAGGAAACTGACTGCAGGTGTTAATTCAAAGCAAACCCTCAGGTCCTACCTGTGTTGTAGCCCCTCCCAAGCGCTGGCCAGGGCCGATGGTTCTTCCAAAGGTTGCCCAAATACCAATCACTCTGGTTCTCCACTAAGCCAAGAACTTGCTGCCCTGGAAAATGAGCAAATTGCAAGAAGATCATAAGACACAAGACAATCAGCCAATGGAAAACACACGTGAAATCTGGAGAGGGACAACCAGGGGAAGGAGAAGGCAGAAGTTGGGGTGCTGCATTCCTTCCATGCCTTCAGAAGAAGCCAGCTTATGTAACAGACACACAAGCCTGGCACAGCAAATTCAGCATGGCTCATTTCTTCCCCTCTTCCCTGGCTACTCTGAATAATTAAACACTGTGGGAACCTTTGTCATGCTGACAGAAATATGTCACCCAGACAAATCTGAATGCTGCTTGATTTAGGAATACAATGATGGAGAATCCTCCTAGTGGGAAATAAGTGTTGGTAAAATGATCATCTAATATGAAGATCTGTTCATACTCTGATGGAGACTACATAATTGAAGAACAAGGCTCAGTATAACAAATTATTCTCTTCCCATGCTCCCCCTATGAGTTTTATGGATTTTTTTTTCCTCAATCACAAAGGAAACTCCTTTTGCTCTGAAAAATACTGGATTTGAAGAGTTTACCTACATAAGAAAGTTGCACCATTTTAATTTAAGAGAGTAATTTAAAAGTAATTTAGGTGAGCCTGTGTAGAATGCTGCATAGAAATTATGACTTCAGTTTTATTTCAGTTTATCTTGCATTGATTAGCAGCTGGCTTCAGCTAGAGTAAAATGTATTTTAAATCAAATGTGTCTAGAAGGTTTGCACTGCTTAAAAATCAACCGAAAAATGAATGTTTGTATAGATAAGGACTTAATTATGTATCCTAAAATGTGGTGTATAAAATGTAAATAAGAGAAGTGATTGAAATGATGCCGTGGTAACAGAGGATGAAGGGAAGGGGAGAACTGCATTTGGATCTAGTCAGAGAAAGGAAAAGGAATGGTGCTTTGAAAGAGGGACATGCTCAGTGAGGGCACTGAGACGGGTACTGGAAATGATTTTGCAACCTTTTGAGAAAGCAATCAAGCATCATGCTTTGAAGGCTCATTTTCAAATCCCAGCTATGCTCGTAAAATTGTGTGTATGGTCACAGCAGCGCACTGAAAGCCTGAAATGATCATTATATGTTGCTTACATGGAACCACAGCTGTGTATTACTGACATTTCAGTATGGTCCAATACAAGGTTGGGCTGAGAATAAGACATAAAGACAGATATGATTAACTCAATTTTATAATTGGCTTGAAAGGAGATTGCAATACTCTCCTGTGGTATCTGTAATGCAGTGGAACGTCAGTAACCCCAGTGTGTCTTGACTGCTGTTTCAAAGAGTGTGAGCAGCAGTGACTGGCCAATGCATATAAAAAATAAACTAGAACACTATGAAAGCATTCAAGGAGTGAATGGAAATCAATCTAAAAATAGCTTTGAGAGATTACCAAGTCCACTCCACACCACCCCAGCATCATCCTTCTCTATCCTAATGACAAAATGCCACTCCTCACCAGACCTTATTTTCCAGTGATGTCTCTCCTATTCCATTATATATTTATTATACAGTATATATATTTTTTCACATTAGATCCCATAAATAATTTTTAAGAAGGTGGAAAATATGGGAGAGAGCAAAAGGATCATATCAAAGACCCATTGGTGCTACTGAAAACTGGTAATACTAACAGAGTAAATGCACAAGAGAATGAAGGAAATTACAAGCCAGAGGCAAACACATTCTAAGCAACTCTGTTCATACAGATAAATGATAGCATCTCTCAACCTGTGAGAGACATGGAACACACTGGAGAGCACATCAGACATCACAAGCCATACACTGTGAGGAAATATGAAAGAGATCTCAACTGGCTGAAAGGAGCCTAAGGCAAAAAGAGGCCGAAGGACACAATTTAAACCAACACTTGTTGACTCCAAGCTGGAAGTCTGCCCATTTATAGCCACTCCCTTACAGCTGAAGTAGAATAAATCAAGATAAGAAACACTGGCTAGTAAAGGATGAGGAGACAAAAAACAACAAGCCAATAGAAAATGCAGATGCAGCAGGGCTGGAATGGGTTGGCACAGCTGGTAGGAAGAGACTGACCCTGCCCATAACCTAATAGCACATTTCACAACTCAGCAGTCCACAGATTCTTCTCAGGATAGTACAGCTACCATCAAAAGAAATGTTAGAAATCCATTTGCAAGAAGCAGGTACCAAACTTCTTTATCATGGAGCATCAATCTGTTTTCATTATTTTAGCCTCACGGATTTCCCAACATGCTATAGACTTCAGCCTTTAATGGCTGAAGAAAATGGATAAGAAAAATTGATGAGAAAAAATGAAGAAACCTTAATGCTTGGTAATGTTTTTCATTTCCCACATAGCAGTCCAAAATCTCAGTTTTAATAACTTACCCCTGAAAAACTTATTTTTAGTTATTAATTCTCATGCCAAAATAAACTAAAAAAGCTTCAGGAAATTATGTTTGCATGCATTTACTGTAGTTGTATAATTTCCTTCTGTATTTTCCCTTTATTTTTGATGACACCAGAAAAAATTGCATTTTCACCAGTATTCCTTGAGGTTTGATATGGGACATGGATGAAGGCAGAAATTAATATCATGTAAGGTTCAGGGCTCAGATACATGGATCAGATAATGTGACTTACTGTGTATCAACTGAGCCCAAATAACTACCTGTACATGCCCTTTTAGCTTGTCACAAACACAGAGTAAAATGTATGAGCTAACACGCTTTGGTTTGCTTTTGCAATGGCCTGGGAACGTGCCCATGTCACATACTGTCCTAGGGTAGAGCATTATGCAGCCTGTCAGGCTGTTGTAACTCTTAGTGGTGCATAAAAGCCTATTAGGCAGATGTGATAGCTTGTCTCCCAAGCCACCTTGGAGAAATTATGGAGATATGCTTTCCATCTTCTCTAGTTATATTTCTATTTTCTCTAGGCTGGAGTAGTGCTGCTGTCTCTGCCAAAGAAGAATATATTTTATTTCCCTTTACATTGTCTCTGGATCTTGACTTAAGGCAGAAGTTATCCAGAAAACAGAATTTCAGCTGCATAGCAAATATTAATGTTTCCAAAAATGTTTTCATTCTGAATCAATACAGGAAAATCAGAAGTATTTTCTGGAAGACATTCCCTGAATATTTTGATCTGAAGATATTAAAATAACATCTAAGAATGTACAAGAATCCTCATGTTAAATAATATAAAACAATGTGACACATAATACAGATGCATAATATATACCCTTGAGATATTATTCCATATATCTCAACGTTCAAACAAAAAAAATCCAAAGTTTTGTCCTTCTAATTGCAACCAACTAGAAATTCACTCAAAAGCTTTCACTCAGAGCTTTAATCAATTTTTGTTTTTAAAGAATCATTGTGAGACTATCTGTCCAGTACCAGCTATTTCATTTAGTTATTTACTTTTTCAAGTGCATCAAAAAGTTTCAGACATGAGGCACTGGCCAGAGGGATGCCTGGTGTTGAGCAGGCACAGTTCTCTGACCGTGACCAGCTTGTCCCTCTGCCACCCTTTGTGCTCTCCCTGCAAGGTGCAGGAAATACCACCAGGTTCACTTCACCTCTGATCATGCCTCAGTCTGAATTCAGGTTTTCTGGGCAGGATAGACTGGAGTTTCCTCCCAGCATGGCCTTTTGGAAAAGGCAAGCACAAAAGAGTTATGTGAGCTATTCTTCCAACAGATGAGAACACGGTGCCTGCCGTAATGGATTTGAACCTTTCAGCATTCTGAGCTGCCGGTTTCTTCTTCCTAAGAGTTATTATAATAAAATACCACAACTAACAGCAAAAGCTCTATCATTTTCTGTTCTGGTCCTGCAGTTATGATTAAGTGCACTCCTCTCACTCTTTGTTACTCCAGGCACAAGTTAGCTTATGAAAATTAAGCTGTCTTTCTTACTTCTTCATACATCACCACTAACAGCCAGACAAGAGAAAACATAGCTATGATTCTGGCATGACCACGGTGAAAAACTACTGGGCAGGCAGAATTACAGCTGGATTGCTGGGAATGGGGCTGTGCACTGCCTGGCTGTGGGTTGAGACTTCTCCAGAAAGCAGCTGCAGCTACAGCATTTTACACAGAACAGCTGCCTGACAGCTTTCGCATGATGAGAAGCTTGGCTGCTGCTGGGAAGAGGTTTCCATGGAAAAACAGACACTTCTGAACCTGACAACTCAGTGCCTTCAATTCTGCTTTTACTTCACAGGTTTTTGGTGGCTAATGGAGGGGAAAGCATTATGCTGTAACTCAGGTGCTGAAGGGGACTCCAGACCTTAACTCAGCTCCCAGCTGTGACAGTGATTTCTTGGGTGACACTGAACAGCCTCTTGCTCAATTCTCCCTGGAAAAAAAACTTTACCCCTCTTCCATTTTGCCTGTCTCCCATTACATTGCAAATGTAAGTCCTCAGATTTAGTGAGTGTGTTGAAAGGGTAAGAGCAGCAGCATGTGGCCAGCCTGAAGCTCCATCCAGCACGGAGTTGTCTCCAGCAGCAGGGAGGAGCAACTGTGCAGCAGGGAGCACAACAGTGCAGCTGTATGGTGGCACTTGTTAATGGGGGTCCTCTGGATACAGTGACTCATGGCACATGACATATCTGAAGGAGTACCAGCTTTTATTTATGTTGGGTCTGGTATCTGCTGCTTTTGCTTGGTGCCAGTCTTGCTGCCCATGAACAATATTTTCCTATTCTGCCCTAATTTTTCCCCAGTTTTAGAGGATTTCATCTTCTCCACAGTCTATGGTACACAGGACCTTAACCTCAGCTCTTGTCTTGATGCATTTTGCTATAACAAACAATAAATATAGTAGTAAAAATTTATAGTTATTACAGATACTTTCAACAATCTTCTTTGGTGAAGATTTTTTTTTCCTTTTAAACTTATACTGGCTTTTACATGACTCCAGTGCAATTAAAGTAAGAGCACTGGACCCACTGCTAACACTTTGCGTGAATTGCACTTTCTCAGGACATTACACTGTTTCCAGAAAGAGGAAAATAAAAAGGCATATTAAAGAGGAACGAAGGGCTGGGGTGTCACCTGATTGCCCACACCCAAGGGGTGAGCTGGTATCACAGAAAAGATCTGTTTCAGCTCAGTTCTCCTGGTTGTTGACTTGCAAGGTTTAGCTGTATTTGGTAGAAGCCTTCAAAGTTAAAATCAAGTACAAAGTAGTTTTCAGCTTCTAAAAACATAGTAAGTAAGAGATTTCTACACTGTGGAGATTATTAAAGGAGAACAAAGCAGAACTCTGTCTTGCTGCTTCTAACTACTCTAACAGCCATGGTTTAGATAATTAGGAATTTAATACAGACACAAATGCTGGAGCTATAGCTAAATACTGCCAGAGCAATGCATGTCTTCAGTGTAAGCTGAAAAGAGGTGAGAAGGACTCAACAAAAATTTAAGATTCAAGCTTGACAGGATTCAGAACTGCAGCATCCTGTTCCCAAAATGGGACACAGGGAATAAAAAACTGACAGAAGGGAAGAGGGGAAAATGTATATATTCTGAATGCTGGAAATATTCTAAATTGGCCAGTACCAAGCCTGATGAACACTCTCAGGACTAGTTGAATCTATACTGGTGCAATGAAGCAGAGTTATTTTCTGCACGATTCAGAGTTAAAATCTTTGATTAATGCCCTTTGCCTGTTTTCTGCTTCTCCCGATTTCTTTTTCTTTAGCCTTTAAGCACCTGCATAACAAACCCTTCCTTTCTGAAATGTGTGAGGCCACATCCTTAGCTGGTATAAATCAGCATGATTTCAATGAAATCCATGTACTTAAGCTGACTGATACCAGCTGAATGTGTTATACTTCATATGAAGCCTTGCCTGAGTGACTGACCCTTTCTTGATGGCCCTCCTGCCCCAACTATATATTGGTTCATACAAAATATGTGGCTTCTAAAATACTTCACTTCTCCTGCCACATCTCTCATCCACCTCTTCAGATCACTGTCAAGTTCAAGTTCTTCATCCTCACTATCGCTACCCTTTGAAATTCTTGCACTGTCTATTTAAATGCATGTTTTTTCCTGCTCCCAGGCTCATTCCTCTCTTCTACTGCCATGTCCTCTCTCATTCCTAAAAGAGACTCTGTCTTCTCATGCAACAAATGCCCTGACTTACCTCTGAAAATTTAGTTCAAGCACAAAATCCCTCAGGACTTTCCTCTATAATTTTTTTTAGAAATTTTACCATGAATCCAGTGTAAAATACAGACATGAAACTTTGTGTGTGCTCTGTAACACAAGTGTGCCAGACCATAAAAATACAGTCTGACACTGTCTCATGCACTTGTATGGTACAGGATACACTGTGTTCAACAGAATTGAATACTTTAACCTCTACCATGCATTTATTTCACAGCTGTGCCAACACGTGACAGATATATGCATTATATTTGTGTGCACACATTCACATGCACATACATATATACATGCATAGATATATAGTCTCTGATGTGAAGAACTCTTTATTACATATGGAAACGTGAAGTTTCAGGGCAAAATAGCTCCTGCAAAAGTGAAACTTTTTTGCTTGATATCTCATTTGCACGAAGTACGCTGCTGTTTCCCAGCAACCATTACTCCTTCATAGTGGGCTAAATGGCCACGGAGAGAAACTGCACGGACAGTGATTAAGGCACAGGGTGGATGAGAAGGAGGCCAGAGAGTAGCTGCCTGAAGGTACAGCAGGACTGGCTCAGAAGAGGAGAGGATGGCTCCACAGGAGCATCATGTGCATAGCACACTGGTGCCAGGAGAAGCAGGGAGGATACAGCCACTGAATACCTGCTAAGAATGGATGGTGGACAAATGGGGCAGAGGTAGATACAATATATCAAGGGCAGAGAAAGTCAAGATGGGCCAGGTTGACTCAATGGAAGAGAAAAGAGCAAGCGAAAGGAATAAAGGCAAACTCTGGCAATGCTGAAACAAGGATGTAAATCAGTGGTATCAGCTGACTTCTGGGATGTACTCAGAGATGGTGATGTGGCAAGGACAAAAGAAGTTAAAGCAACTCAGACCAGAGAAGAAAAATAACTCGGCAAGAGTCTATACAGGGAGAAACATGACAAATATTTTGTATGTGGTAGGAGGGAGGATTCAAAAGGCATACATAAAAGGTGATCAAGAGGATGAAGTATACAGAACTGGATTGAGAAAGGTTGGGGTGAAGACCTAGATCTGATTCATCTTCATAAGGAAAGATGAAAGAATGAAATCAATCAAGAGAAGAAAATATACTGGGTTGCCATTCATCTTCTACTGTCCTCCAAGGAGCTTGTTAGAAAAATTAAGAGGACAGTGAGAAGTCCGGCAAACCCCAGCAAAGCTAGAAAATCTATCATTAATGTCTGCAGCACTTTCATCTGCAGAATTTCAGGGAAATGGATTCTCAGCAGCTGAGCACAAGAGGGTAAGCGTAGAAAAAATCCTTTTCATTTTGCAACAAAACTTTTTGAGGTTTTCTGTGGTTTTTCCCTTCTAACCTGGACCCATTCTGTGATATGCCCAACTCATTGCCATGAAATGTGCTCTGGCATGGAGTCTGGAGAAGAGTGAAATGGTTGTGCAATTTTAAGCTTGAGCAGAAGAGAGGCCCATACCAGCTACATGGGCTGCTGAGCCAGTCCTTCCTCACCTCAGTTTTTATGTCACTGTTTATAGTACAAATTGTCCCAGAAGTAGAACTGACATCTAATTAACAATAGACCTCTAATAAGCAATAGCAGACTTCACATGAACCTTTTCCAGCTGGTAAATACTCTTTTCTAACCACCTTGCAGGAGGTCATCAAAATGTACCTGCTGCTCTGACTACAAACCTTACTTTTTTTATTCACACCAAAGGCTTTTCCCTCATCATGGTCTCCTTTTAAATTTTTAATTTATTCAATAAAAAACCCCACACTCTTGTAAAATTGAAAACTTCTTTCTCTGAAAGCAGCATAACATCCTTGTGAACAAAGTCAATTCAAATCCCCCCCTTCTAATATTCGGGCATTTATTTGAGAGAAAGGGTCCAGAGTTTCAGGAATACACAAGGTATTAAAACCACTGCTTGAATTTGGGCTATGAAGGAGTAAGTGATCACTGAACAAAAAATTCTTTCTCTTTTTTTGCTGCTAAAGATAATACAATAAAACTGTGAAGAGCAGAAAAGTAACTATCCATGCACTATGATTCTGCCTGTCTTAAGTGCATCAATTTTATAAAGAGGATAAGGTCCTGATGGGCACATTTTTGTTGGCACAAAGCCCATCTGTGGATCGTGTCTCAGTCATGGGGAGCCGGGCAGCAGGATGCAGTGTGTGATCAATAAGGCTCTGATGCAATGCCTTTCAGTAGGAGCACTTCATTAAGGACAACTTACAGCAGGGGAAACTGAGGCTCGTGGTGATGGAGTGACACTTCCAAGGTCACTGAGGAGGGGAGTGGTGATACAGGAACAGGTGCCAGGACTTGTGAGACCCAGAGCACCGATTTTAGACACCGAGAGACTGTCCCTAATGAGAGCCTAGTGCCTGAACTGTCACTGCCAGTAATCACTCAAAAATTCCCACTCAGCTCACCTTCGAGCAGCTGTCAGCTCACTGGGTCCACTGATGGCTGAGTTTTTCCTTGCCACATCTCAGAATGCTATGTGCTACCCTGACACATTTACTTTGGGTACATCCCTTGGGATTCCAGGCATGTCTCATCACTTTCCTCTTGACGTTCAGGCAGCTGCATTTTTCAGGAGTGATGTTAACTGAAGGATCTTAAATCATATTTGCACCAGGAACAGAGGTTCAAAGTTGTCTCTTTGTCCCTCATTTTCACCACATCACTGCATTGTGGTGATTGTGATTTTGGGTTTTCTGAATTTCCAAGCAGCATGCCTGCTAAGGTCTTCTTCGGAAGGGAAAGCTCTTGCTTTCCCACCAAAGATTCTGTAAACAATCTAAGCTGTGTCCTGTGCTCAAGGACACACCTCATGTTTTCTATTCTGTTCCCATAACATGGGAGAGGAAGCTGCTAGCTATCAGCTCCTCACTTTAGCATCAAACACAAAGAGAGAAGCATTCTACACAAGACAGACACAGAAACATTCTGCACTAAGCAGAGCATGTACCAAGCAGCACTATACGAGGCATTAAGCCTTGGGCCCAGAACATGGAGCCAAATACAATAAAACTGTCTTAAACTTTAAATCTGACACATAGAGTCAAAGTCTCTACGCACGGGGGGAAACAACCAAGACAATCAGAAACCCCTCGTGCAAGACATCAACAACATTGCATCACTACTCTTCACCAGGTTTCAGTGATTGCTGTCTGAGGTTGTTGGGAATAGTAAACTTCTTTGCTAGCAAGGTATTAGAGAAAGAGAGTAAGAGCTTCCTAATATTCCAAAGGCTGCTTAAGGAAACTGTGCACAGCTTCCTACTTCATATCCTTTTGGGCAGTTATCATATATTAACAGCAAGATATTAACCCCTTTCTTTTTATTTAAAAGGAACAAATCTTTTAAATCTATTAACACACCAAGAATTTTTGTAAGCAAGAAATCAGTGTATGTATCATAAGCACTTTCCCCAAGAATCAGAGAAATCCCAAAATGCAGAAGAGGCAGAACTCCCTCTGCCCAAGATGAACAAAACTAAAAGAGTTGGTTTCCTAGCGAAAATTTTAAAAAATCAAAACAAATCAGAAAAAAAAATTATAGGAAAGGGTTGTAGTCATCCACTTAATGTGAAAAAGGTTGCCAAGCTATAGTATGTGGTGTTGAAATCCAACTATGTTGACATTATTTTTCCCCTCTGTTGGGTTTAGTTCTGTTAAAAAAATAAACAAGCTTTGCATTTCCCTTTGGCTATGTGGCTTTACCAGCCTCTGCAAATTCTTCAACATGAAAATTCAGGAGTTGTCTCTTCAGTAGACACAGACTGCAGTAAGATGATGCTACCTGCCTAGCGCTTCTTGCCAATGATATTAAGGGCACTTACTACACTGACAATTGGTTTGTGTAAACAGCTCACTTTATCCTTTTAATTACAGGCTTCAAGACAGGTTAGAGCTCACAAACACTACCGCTAAGAATTATTTATGCATCAGGAGTATCAGACAGTACGGTGACACAGC
Source organism: Dicaeum eximium (assembly GCA_013396995.1). Taxonomy (NCBI): domain Eukaryota; kingdom Metazoa; phylum Chordata; class Aves; order Passeriformes; family Dicaeidae; genus Dicaeum; species Dicaeum eximium. The sequence goes on along the minus strand of VWZP01009871.1, from coordinate 3,274,206 downwards.
AAATATTTGTTCACACCTAATGATTAAGCACAATTAAACCTGTATCAGGAAACAGGACAGAGCTCTGATACCAAACAATTTGCTGTTTTGCAACTTGAGCCTACAGAGCAAGAGATGCTTCTTCCTGATGTACAAAACAGTGGCTGTATCAGACATTTCATGCTTTAGTGATGAGCTCAAGAGTCTTGCGATCTGCTCCTCGTTCTATGTTGACCAGCTGTGCAGAGACAGGTCACCTCTTCAGTGAGCTGCAGCCTCCCTAAATAGGGCATGATTCTGCACTCAGGAAGTAGAGAAGAACTTGGAAAACAGAAGAGAAGTGTTGTAAGTTATTTTCTCAGCAAGAGAGACCATTGCAAATACCTAATAAATGTGCAGAGAACTGGTCTTAAATTTGAAAACAACCATCTATGCTCTTCTCTGTATTTCAACCTGTACTCTGGAGACATCTGGATTTAAAGGTTCAAGTGGTTGAGATGTTCTCTTGCTGAAAATAGGTTTACTTGTAAACCCAACTTGAAATCATACATTGCACTGGCTCAGTTCTGCCAGCACATCCAATACTGGAGAGCCATGACGGGCACCAAGGTAAAATTACGCAGCCATCCTGAGCTCATGTTGAGCTCAGTACCTTCAGCTCCAAGAATAAATCATGCAGGATGCCTTGTAGATTGCTAGCAAGCATTAGCTAGTTTACTTTCTTAGTTTACAGCTGTTCAGCACCCATATGACACATTTTGCTAGCATGACAACGAAACGGTTAATATTCCTAATGCAGAGTCCAGTAAGGCTTGGAAAAAGCAATAAACCCCCCCATCCTTCAGTCTTTTGCAGGTCACTCTTTGTGGATAGTGCCAGCGGTTTTCAGATGTTTAACACAAGTCTGTCTCAGCACTGACATTTCCTTTTTGTTCCTGTTTATTGGCTTAGTGATGAGTGATTCCTGCTGTTCTGAAGAATCTCCAAGCAAAGAGGAAGAAGGCCATCTCAACTAAGTAAAGGGATAAAAATAAGTGTTATGAAAATCACATTAAGTTCCCTCTTCCTCTCCGTTATTTAATTATTTAGTTAGTGCAGGTCTGGCTTTAAGACAAACATATGAAAAATGTGAGGCCAATAGCACACAGGAGATAAAGAATTTTATCACATAGCCCTGAGTCAGAAAGTCTTTGAAGTGCTGCAAAAGAGTTGAAGTCCAAAGGCAAGGAGGTGAGAGATTAGCAGAAGGCACCTGTTTGATTAAGTAGATCTGTTGGTGATAATAGAAAGAAAGGGCAAGACTTGCTGTCCACTGAAACACAACAAGTCCCATAATGTATTCTGCACATCATATCGTTCAAGCCTCTAATATTTCATTCATTGATTTTATTGTCAAATGAAAAGGCGCCTGTTCCAAGTGGCATTTAGTGAGACAGATGGGGAGAGACCCCGAGTTCATTACTTGGTGTTTGCTCACTGGGTAACGTTGACCTTATATGATAAAAAGCAAAAAGAGGGCACAAGTCTACTGGTCCTAACATACAGAAAGTTTTTTTTGGTTCTCCTCCTGGAAGCTGAAGGGCTTTGCACGTGGTCAGACTGCAGACTGCCTCACATGTCATCTGCATCTAGGAAAAAGCTTCACTCCAACTTCTCACACAGGCCTCCCCTCCCTGTTCTGGCTGGTGCTCCCTCCCCATCACCAGTATGTAAAACGTCACACTACCTCCACAAAACCCACCAACTCTTCCCCTGTAATGAGGTCAACTTGTGTGGACTTTCTAAAAGGTTATGTGCAGCAGAGGCAAGATGTAAAATGGATTTAGGCTGAAAACAGCTAGCATTTGCTGGGCTTCAACAAAACAACAGCATCTGTAGGCAGGCTCAGCAGCAGAACTTAAAATGCCAGAGTGGTTAAAAATAACGTGCCTACCAGCAGCCTGGAAAAACTTTTCTGAACTTCTTTATTAATTATGTATAGGAACTCCACCTAGATTTAAATTTAAACAACAATATCCCTTTATTGATCTGAGCCTAATTTTACTGCTTTTTCAAGTGACTTTTACAGCAAGGTTTGGCACTCAACTGTTCATTCAAAAATACTAAAGAATCAAAATGATCATCTCAAATATTGAAAAACCCTCATATTTCCACAGTAAAATGAGAGAGAGGCATGAAAGAATTAAGAATTCTGAGGACATCAAGAAGCAGGAAGCCAAGTGTGCAATTGCTGCAGGAAAGCATGCAAAGGGCAGAAGTTCTGGTATCTGCTAATCCCCTTAATCCCTACTAATGCATGAAGTGTAAGCAACGTCTGCTTTATGAAGTAGTAAAGTGCTGTTATGAATTTTGAATCTATCTTGCATCTCAATAAATTTTGTAATCAAAAGGGTAAAAACAGCAAGTCAAATATCAGTAAATTTCTATTTACTTATTTTCCTCTTCACCTGTCTAAGGATGAGATGGAAAACAAAATTAAAACTGAAATCTCTAAAATGGACCTAGCTAACTCACTCCCTCAGAAGCACAGATGTCAGACAGCACACTGTACCTGCTCTTAAAAAAGGGAATAAATGCATGAAATAAGTATGAGGAAATTATTCACAGCCTATCTGTATCATAAGCCTCTTCTGTGGTAAAGAAAAAATAAATTACAAAACAAAGGGCTTCTCTCTCAGTCTTTCTTGGGTAGGAAAAAAAGAAGTCCCTCACTCATCAGATAATCACATGTCAGACCAGACCCTTTACTGGCTCATAGTTCCATGCAGTGGAAACTAATGTCACTTTTTGTCAGTCACGCTGCACAGCCATTAAGCACCATAATAAATATAAATTACAATAGAAACATATTTAATATTTTAGTAAATTAAAAATGGATTGCCTTTCAAGTACTAAAAACCAGCAAGAAGTTTATATATGCATTTGCAGATTAGAAAGGCAGTAAGTCAAAAAAAGAATGATAGAGTGATACAGAAGACAATTCTGGCTGCATATTAGGAAGATCAGTAAGACCCAGTTAAATGTAGTGATGAAATCTTTACTTCCATTGGATTTAACACTGTGAGAATTAATTCAGACCTCAGTCACATAAATGCTGCAGACGCAAGCACACTCATTTGAGAAATTACCACCCCACAGCAGGAGTTACTGCCCACCCAGTTCATCTCCGTGTCCAGCTATCTGGGTTGGCTGCAGCCCTCTCCACTGCTCCTCTACAATGGCTGTATGGACAATGAGAGGGACAGTAAGGCCCTATAAAGCCTGTTAATATAGCTAGCTCATGGAAAAGTACTGAAGAGATGATAGCAATAATTTCTTAAATCACTCCAAAATTGTCAGGACATCAGTTTATGGCTCCAAAAGCATCCAGTAAATGGGACATTTATAGATAATCTGTTCTAATCTCTAAAAAAGGTAAATCCTTTGGGAGCACTGAGGGCAGATTTGTGCAAGGCTGCCTTCAGTATCTCACTTCAGTTTTCACCTCTGCCCTTTTAGATGGCAGAACTGATCTTCCTTCTCCATGATTCTTTCCTGGAGGTGCACAAACATTGTACTCATAAAATCCAATTGTGTAGTCCCAGACAGACCTGCCTAGGATTTACTCCTCACAAAGAAAAGATAATGTAGGTAGTTCTGAATAACTCCTGCAGTATCATCTGTGCACAGATTTTTTTTTTTTTCAAGTGTATCCTAATTAACTTGAATTTTAATCCATCCAGTTTCGGCCACCTTCTATTACAGTGCCACAAGTGACCCCCTGGGTCATTTCTTAACTCCACACTTCATTAGCCCTACTTTTAGCTTGGACCTAACACTTGCTTCCTATCACATCCTAAGCGTTTTCAGAAACAAACTTCTTCTTGACAAGACTGTTTTCTGTCTAATTCGTAAGATTTTCTTCTCTGTGCTCAATGCTGTATGATATGGATGGTCAACTGTGCTTTGCAAACTGAAATAAGAAATAAAAGGATCATTTTCAGTGGTACTTACTTACTCAAAGTAACAAAAAAAAGCAGAACACAAGACCCCCTTTATAACATGTGAAATGCTAGTTTCTGTCCTTCTAGAGTAAGATGTGACCTTCTGATTGAATTTAAAGCTCTTATTTTGTCACTTAGCCCATTAATTGCATGAGGAAACAAACTCCAAGGCATAGATCAGATTCTGGGACAACCTTCCATTTTTTTATAACCACATGATGAGCAACTCAGCTCCTGTCTTTCCTTTACAATTTTCCATTTAAACTTACAAGATCAATGCTGCAAGGAAGTGAATTGTGTGAGTATGTCTACACTAAAAGAAAGAAATATTTATGTGAGATGTGACTTAAGACACAAAGGCATTAAAAAAAGATCATTATCTGTTTTGGAAGTGGAGAAAATACCTATATATCATTATCAGATTCTGATCAGCCCTAGAAACTGAAAAATACCAATGTTATTTCATTTCACAACAGATGGGAAGGTTCACCCCTCAGAAAGACTGAATGAGGGCTGACTCAAGAGCAATCATAAATTATTAACTAATTTGAAGGATTTTTTCCCTCCTCTTTTCTTCCAAGTCCTCTAAGCTAATTTTGCAGCTAATGCAAGGACAGATCTGAGAGAGTAATTATCGAGCAGGTACGACAGGATTAAATAAATGCTCTATGACAAGACAATGCTGAACTTCTCTCAGTGAACCACTACACAAATTATTTGTGGCCAGGATTAAAGTATTTAATTAAATCATCTTTGTGTAGATGAAACATGAAAATCATTTTCTAAATTGCTGCAAGAGAGAAAAACACTTCCCTTCGTTTGCTTCTTACAATCTATTGAGTCTGTAGTTCAAAACCAAAAATGATCAAAACAGCAGTGACTCACTGGCAGGAGCATTAGGATAAATCAAACTACCTTGAAAGTTATCTCCTTGCATACTTTTCTCCTCCAGCCAAGATGGTTGAAACCTTAGGCAAATGCATGACTGGAGAAAGGACAGCTTCCAGACCAGAGAGGTAGTGTCCCTCCACAGTATTAGAGGTTTACACACAGATTTCTTCCTAAAGTAAAGCTGACAATCACTTCAATGAGCTCTTACTCAGCATTAGCATTCTGCTAGAGGACTCTGAGGGAGAAAAGGGATTGTTACGTTTTTGTTTTACAGAAACAACAATGGAAAGTAAGGAAACCTTGCTACTTAAGAATGAGTGTGTGTAGAACAAAGGATTTTTTGACCCCCAAGATCAACAAAGGGAAAACCCACCAAATTTAAGACATAGCTCTTCTTCCTGAAATTTATTTTCTGCAGTACCAGAACCAACATTGTGGGGTTACTCAGTTAATGTCAGTAGGTCCAAAATATTTTTTGTTTCTCATTGTTCCCATGTGCAACTATGAGACATAACAAACCTAGGAGAGGAGAACTGAGAGACAAATACCTAGTGTTTTTATGGTCTGCCCTGAAGAACCTCTGAAGTCATGATTTAGCTGGCAGAGAAATTTTCCTGTTTTCATGAAAACATTTTTTAAAGTCACATTTAGAAAACTGTTTTGATTAATAAACAACTGAAGTTGTTTGACTTAATTTGCCTGCAGAATTGAATGGAATAATCTACTGGAGGATAAAATACAAGGATTTGGACTTAATTCTCTAGCCACTGTCAACTAGGATGGAATGACTTTAAGTATTTCTTTCTATGGGGACTAGTATCTTGGCTGGAAGAAAGCCCAGCAGGGAAGAAGTGTGTTGGTTATTAATGCAAATCCTTACTATCTCCCTTCAGAAGAGAAAGGTGCTGTCATTTTTCATACTGGATGTCTACTTCTTATTGCAGAAAGCAAATAATTTTTTTTTCCTTTTAATTGCAAGCATAACAAAAAGGCAGGAAAAAAAATCATTTGTACAAAACCATTACGGGTGCATCAAAGAATAAAGCACTGTCAATTGATTTTTAGGTCTAAGAAACCTTGTCAGAATCTCTTCAAATGACAGCTAAGATGAAAATCTACCTCCGGCTAAACTTTATTATTTCCTGCACCACATGGATGGTAAAATAAATAATTTTCCAAAGGGAAAAAGAAGGAAAGTTAGATAAAACAAATATAAATTTTTATAATAATTTCTTTTCATTAAATGAACAATCTGTGTGAATATATGTGCAATAAATACCAAGATCTAACATTCAGTAATTTCAGTGAGGTTTTGCTCACACAACTATACACATGCACATGTGCATATGCAGCAGAAACTAGATCAACCTTGCTGAACAATGTTAACAAAAAGGGAGTCTCTTTTTTAATAATTCTAATAATTTCTGTATATACTCTACCAATAAGTCTCTGTGAATGAGAGAGAAACTAACACTATAAACATGCCTGTAACAATAACATGTACCAGGGAGGGGGGGGAATATGGAAACAAGCATATGAAACTGCTAATGGAAATTAATTCTACCTAAGAATTATAGAGTGGAGGTCTCTAGTAAGCTCCAAGGTGTATGATACTGCACATATTAAAATGTTTCCACAGTAAAATCCAAAAGTGATTTAAATACTTACAGCAGCTTTCATAAAAAGTTTGATGTATTTCTTCTGGACCACTTAACAATCATGAGCTGCTGCTTAATTTCCTTTCCCATCATTACTTACTGTCAATAAATCCATGTGTGTTAAAATTAATTTTTCTCCTTTGTAATTAGTCTTGGTCTACCTGCCTGACATATTAACTGATTCTAAAAATCTCATATTTGTGACATCAAATGATTTCCATGGTGACAGATTGAGACATATTCCTGAATAAGAGTGGTATGTGGGTCATATTTGACTGGAAAGGGGAGAAAAATTCCAACCCTCCTTTATGTATGTTTGCTTTCATTAGGCTAATCAGTAACTACAGGAAGACACGACTGTGGTACAGTTAATTTGCTGGGGAGCTGATAATCACAGAGGCTTGTGAGAAAGTTTTTAAGGTTATTGGGGGTAATGAAGACTTTAAGAATAAGTCCATCGCTTTTTGAAGATTAACTAATTTGATTCATAACTTCAGACTTAGTTCAGTACATAACTTAGTTCACTGACTTTCAGATTTTTTTTTTAGTGGACTGTTCTAGAGAATATGCCACTTTACAGCCATGTTGCAGTAGCTTTGAACATTAAGTTCAACCTGGACTTGACACAAGAAAATCTCTGGTCTCTGTCCCTTTGCAGGAGGAATTTGCTCTCTTCTCAGATTTATTCCATTTATCAGCTTTAATTTGTACTGTAGACCATACTTGAGCAATGGACCTGTATCTCATGTCTCCGGGTCTGCATTAAAATTTGATGTGTTCTGCTGCACAGGCATGTGTGTCCTTGGATGATACCTGTCAACGGTGCTCCAGTGAACACCAGTACTGTCAAGTCCTCAAAACTTGCCAGCACTTCTGGCTTTAAAGGGCAACTGAATAAAATATACTTAACAGGGTGGTCTTGTATGTCAGCAACAGCACCTGCTGTGAGTCCTGATGAAGTGATTCGGTGGTGTGAGTCTGTGTGACAGGGAATGAAGACCCCCCATTTACACAAACTGATTTGAAGGAGTAAATATTCAGAGATAGCAAGCAGGCATGACTCCTTTTATCTCATATGGAGCCATTCCAACTTGTAGCAGGTTAGAATTTGGCTCGGTAAATTTATACTACAGAAGAATTAAGTGTTTCTCATGTCTTTTCTGGGTTTTATATATTTTCTCATAAAAACACCAGCTGTTGGCTTTGCTGCTGATTAGCAACCTCCCACTTTCCCATTCTGGGCAAGTTAGTGAGGAAAGTTGTCAGACCAAGAACAGAATTGCTGGCAAGGCCCCTCTGGCCAAGGCACGCTCCATGGAGCACACGCTGTGCAGGAGAGGCTTTGCCATTTGGGAAACTGGGCTTCGTGAATTCTAATCCAGAATGGCCCCAGTTTAGCTCCTTAGAAGAGAAAGCTAAATTAAAACTAACAACTTCCACTTTTCCAAGTGAAAACTAATCCAAGCACGATTTTGGAAATGCTACCAGAATGGCATAGCAGGATGTGTGTACTGCTGTTTGATCACTGTGCGAGTACATCTGATTTGATGTTTTCATGGGGAGAACTCTGCAAGTAGAAAGTACCAGAATCATGTGTAGCCCTAGATACTAAATTTCACAGAAAATGGCACTACTTGCCCTCTAAAAGTGTCTGACAGCTATCATTCAGGTGTACTGAAAATGACACCTCAGAAACCACAATGATTCCAGACAGCTACAACTTCACGTATTCACAGTAAATCTTCAGCAATTATTCCACTGAGGCTAAACATGAGATAAATCTGAGGGAACTATGAATTCCCAATGTAAAAAGGGCTCAGTGAGGAAAATATTTATTCCTGTGAGCAATTTATTTGGACAGGGGGAGCTTATCCAGAGCTAGGGGCTCTACACACACATGCCCCTTGTAATGACTAGGCAAGACAGAATGGGATGGAGAAAGGAACCCACGAACAGAACCCAGGACTGCAGGGGCAGTAAAGTGCCCTCTCATGTCTGTGGCAGAACTGGGAAGCAGAGCTCAGATCTCTACTGTTCCACTTGGTGGAACTGCTCTTCTCCTTCTCAATCCCTCTATGGATTTTTATCAACTTATTTCATGAGCAACAAAGTTTGCCAATACACTGTGACAATGTTAATGTGTATAAATCACAAACCTTTTTCCTTGTTTCAACAGAAGAGTCTAAATAGTTGCTATGATTGCAAATTAGTTCATCTCTGCTTAAAGGATTAACTTTTTAGATCTTTTGCATATCAGTGAATTTAAAAGAAAAAAAAAAGACACACAATGCTTTCCCAGAGGGGTAAACTCACTCCCCCAGCAAAGCTGCTTTCAACTCCAAGTTCTGCTAACAAAATGGCAAAGGAAAGACTCTCTGCATAAACTTATTCATGACAGCCACGACCTTGGGAAGTGTTTTGTAACATGTCAGAACACAAAGAATACAGAATTCCGTAATTAGCAAGCAAGAAGAGATTATATTGATGTTTTACACGTATTGGTGGGTAGACAGAGGAGGGACAGCAAACAGGAATATTGAAACCACAGCAGGCTGGACAGTCAGGTTGATGAGAGTAGTTAAGAAGATTAATGTATACTCTAAACTGAACTCCCCTCGTCGGTCAGTGCTCAATAATTTAAAAGACAATGCCAGAGCCTTCATTTCAAGGTGACAAAAAATTCTGATGATGAAAAGACACAGCTGAAAACTTACTTTTAATTAAAAAGCAAACAGGCTGAAGCTCCCATGCGCCTAAAAGGAAGTAATAGCATTTCAGAAACAGAGGGGAGGGATTATTATTTAGATAGATCATTTTATTAAATAAAAGAATTCAAAGAGAACCAGTAACAACTTTTCCACCCTAGTATCCTCAATAACATAAGATGATTACTCGCCGATTTAATGAGAAAAAGTTTGAGGCTAAAGAGAAAGCAATTAAACTGACAGATTTGCTGCTACCAAGAACAGATATCCACAAAATGCAGAGCTAGGATGCATTAAATGATCAGAATAATTCATGAACATGAATGAAGACAATGAAGAAATGGATGACAAAATTCACATCTTCTATGCAATAATACAATAGGCAGACCAGTGACAAGCAAACTGACAGGTGCATGTTTGGATGGACACAGAGGTGACATACTCCTAATATTTATAAACAATGGATCAAAATGATTATACTAACAGTTTATGATATATGAGAGCTCAGAAATTCAAGCAAAAGAGACCAAAACTAGTTTTCTACAGAAGCTGGAGTTTTCCAGTTATCTTCCCTTTCTTGCTGCAAATGCTTTTAACCTGCTGATGTTTAGTTACTAAACTATTTTAGTGTTAAGAATTTACGAGTTGTGGGCAGGAGCTCTTTTTCCTAGGGATCATTGAGCTCTGTAGCCTCAGGCATGCAACATCTGCCACAGCATGTGCCAGTGGGGAACAGCAGCAGTTCATCATGATCAACTGTGACATTTTGCTGACTGCTCCATCTTTTTCCCAATTCTAAACTCAATGATCTTAAACTTCAGCCTAAATTTCAGCATCAAAGGCCTAAGAGGAAGCTAGTACTTCTCATATCCTCTGCACTTGGAAAGACCACATTTGGCAGATACCGTTCAATGAGGGGGATAAAAGAGGATGCTGGTGGAGGGCAACACTTGGCCCTGAATCTATTAGCCAGGACAGGCTCTGATGTTATCTGTCCTAACTCAATGCTGTATCTTAGTGCATCATCATTTTCAATCTTGCTCAAGTCAATGAGACTACTCATGAGCGTTAACACTTCAACCTATGATTAAGTACTTCACTAAATAAGGTCATTAAATTCAAATTGTAGATGCTTGCTAGGTACTCCTGAAGGTTGTTCTCTCACCTGCAACATAATCCCTGCAGGCTCATGGCTGGCAAAACAAGTGGCTAAATAACATCCAAATCTGCATGTCAGCAATCCTCCCACTAAACTTAAGACATGGGAAATGGATTGATTCAAGAGGGAGCTGTGTTTACCCTACTGCTGATGTAGGGAAGAACAGAAGCATGTTATGGCTTGCAGAAAAGACTGAAACACACAGGAAAGGAAAGGTGGATGAACCTGGCATACCACAGTGCCTGGCAGGGATACCTTAGCCAGTTTAAGAAGCAAAAGCCTTACAATTGTGTTAATGCAGTGTTTTGCCACTGTGTAATTTTGCCATTTCTCAGCAGGAACTATCAGTGCAACACAGTATTTTGCCAGTGCAGTTAACTAGCTCAGGTACACATGCATATGTTGGCCCTCATATCCTAAAGGATTCCTAAAGGATTAACACGGCACTTCAAATGCAACCAAGCTATTTTCACTTTTCTCTCTTCAGCATGCACACCTCAAAGCAGCCCTCTGCCCTGCCTCCTACTCCCAAACAGGCCATCAATCATAATGAAGGGTATGCTAAAGCCATAATGCAGATAACAGACCATTAAAAGCTCAAATGAGACTACTGAACACGTTTCATTAATCACAGCACAATCCAGTCTTGAATCAGGAACTGCAGATTTGGCAGGTCAGTAATGGAAGGCTTCTTTCTACCCAATTCTAGTGAGTGGGAAAGGGAGTTGCCTTAAACCTTCTGCCCTTCCTCCTCTTCCTTGGGTGCACATGACCTGTGAGGGTTACATTGCTGGGGAAAGACAGCAAGAGAATAGAGAATAAAAATAAGAGACCTGCTACGAAAAAAGAGTGTGAATGCTCTCCAAAGAGCCTGGATTCTTAAAGGAGCCAAAACACCCACAGCTCACACAAATTTTAGTAACAGCACTTCTGAAAAACTGGCTAAATTGTCCCCTTTTCCCTGGCAAGGGGTTTTTATTTAGGGATTTTACAGAGTATCAGAAAGAGGAGTTTCCTCCCTGAGAGCCCAGATCCAGTGCTGATCTTACCAGTTTAAAAGCATAGCAGGCACATTTTAAAGAAAATACTGTAAAAAAGAGATGCCCCCTTTGCACCACCTCTAATTTGTACATGTCTGGCTTTTCCAGTAGTTTTCAAAGCCCTTTCCAGAAAAAGTCAACAGGTTACCTGCTAGGCAACTGCCAGGTGAACAAGAGCTACCTGCTGAACACATCTGGCTATTTAACCTTCCTGATGCCACATGTCTCTGCCTAATAGCTTCTAAGTAGCACATACATTTTTGGGGTTTTTTGACTCTGGAAGCAGGTTGGAAAAGGTGGTTTCAGCAGAGGTTGTTTCCTTGGACAGCAGAGACAGAAGACACTCTCAAAGAGACTCTAATAATTAATTGGAAGAGACAAGATGCCAAAACTAAAAGGGCCTAATGGAATGGGTTTCAAGTTTAATCCTACTGGAGGATTTGAATCAACAAACTTCTTGCAAGGAGGCAGGGTTTTGTAACCTTAGTTCCACCTCATTCTGGTCGTGCTGAACTCCAAGGTTTACCCTTATAAAAGGCTTTCAAATGAGCAGAGACATCAGCTGTCAGCATTGGTGGATGGGTTTTACTATGGAGTGCTAAAAAATGGGAAAAAAAGTGTTGAATGCAGAGCAAGAGCTTTCAAAAACACAGCAGCAGAGGCTTGATTATGCCAGATATCTGCTACACTATTTTTGAGCTCATTCTGTTCACAGAAGCATGGATTTGATATGTTATCATTTAATTCCTGTATACGAAAATGACAGCTTCTATTCTGATAATGTGTGTTTCAGGTAGGATTCTGGAGCACTACCAATTAAAAGTAGATTATTAACATACTTTCATATGTTAATAAACCCCTTACTCCTGGTATTTGTTTTTAATGTTGCCTAATATTTTAAAATCTGCAGAACCTACTGCTCCTGCCAAATGGAAATGAGTTTAGAGGACTCAAAATATCCCTGCTGTGAAATTTCTTGAACACACTGTGCTTTGTGGCAGGGGCTGGAAACACTCCTAAGCATTTGGAGAAATTAATTTCCGACAATTAATTATGTTTCTACAGTAGAGTATCTTCCTTCCTCTACAGAGTTAGGCACCATGAGACCCAAAAATACCCTGGGGGTGTTTACTAGTATTGCATATTCTGGAAGTATCTAGTAACAGGAAAAAGTTGGTGATTTCTGCTTTTTTTAAAGTAAGCTTTTTGCTCTTATGACTGGTATGAAAAGCAAGGAGACTAATATCAATGAGCCAGACAACAAACAAGAACTGTATACTTTCTTGTTTCTTGACATCATAATTTTTAAGAAGGTTTCCTGATCTTTGAGGGTTTTACCATGGTAGACTATTCCATTTACAGCAGATTTCAGGAATTAACCTCTCAAAGTCAGTATTTCAGGTCCACATATCTGTTCTTACAGAGGTGTTTTTTCTCCTGTGTGCAGAAGGCTATGATGATACCTTTACTTTCTTTGGCACAGCTATCTGCATATTTTTCAATGCCAGGGTTTTGCAGTAAAAGCGGTATCACTTTGGTAGCCATCAAATGTTCATGCAGCTCACCAGGATACAACAGAGATTAAGAGATACTGGTCTCATACTGAGAGCTAACTGGCAGCACTTCTTGTACCTGTGTTTTGTGTTAATACCAGTGGGCAAAAATGCACCACACAGTCTATCACTCACTTCTCCTCTCCCTCAGTGGGACTGGGGAGGAAGACAGGAAGAATAAAACAAGAAAACTTGGGGATACAGATTGAAAAAAAAAAAACAAAAACAAAAACCAAACCCAACAGGCAATTGTTTAGTAAGTGAATAAGAGGAAGAGGGAACAGAAGAAAACAAAGCAAAACAAGTGATGCCAGGTTCCTCCTGTGGGTAACTGATGCCCAACCAGATCCTAATCATGTCTTGTCCCCTAAAGCTGCCTCTTTTCCCTTTTAGTGCTGAGCATGATGCTGAATGCCATGGAATAAGAACTCTTTTGCTGGTGAGAGTCACCTGCCTGGTTGTGTCCCATCCCAGCTCACTGAGTGCTCACCAAAGTATGCGCTGTGGGGGCAGAACGAGAAACGGGGAAGGTTCTTGTGCTGTTCTTGTGCCTTGATGCTGTGCAACCACAGCTCAGCAAAAGCCAGAACATGAGTGTGCTGTTGGCACTGTTTTGGTCACAAAATCTAAACCCCAACACCATAAGAACTGCTACGAAGACAATTATTCTAGACTTTCAAGGAGCTTCCCTGCTACCTGCATACACAGCACAGATTAAATGAGACTGGTAAACAAAGGAGTCCAAGCCACGCTAAATATTTTAGCATGTTTAAACATTTAAACAGATGGGAGTGAGCTTCAGAGTTACCATGTCCTGGACATCTTGTCTTTATCTGGGTTTTGCTGCACTATGACCTCTTCAGGAAACCTGCCAGTGTTCCATGGATACAGTATGTCCTCGTAAGCAGCTGCCTGTCTTTGGAGCTCTGCTCTCAGGGATTTACTGCCCTGTTCAGCCATCACAACCTACTGCACATGGGTTTCTTTTGCCAGACATTTCACACACCCTCGGGTAAATGTGACCCAGGTTTTGAGTGAGGAAGTGAAAATGTTAAAGGGGGTGGGAAAATGCAGGAAGGTATCTTGACAGTATAAGATTGCATGAGTCATGTAAGGTGTATCAATAATTAAACACTAAAAAGAATGAAGCAGAACAAGTGTGGATTAGAGGTGCATCCTAAATATGGGCTGGAACTAATGAGGCTTTTCTTTTTACCATCAGAGAAAGTTTATTACATGTACTTCAAAGGCAGCTGACTTAGTGAGCAGAGGAGGTGGGTCAGATACATTCTTTCCACTGACACTCAGCATAAAAGGAGAAGCGTTCATAATGGAACAGCTGAACTGGCTATGAAAATAATAACCCATGACTTTGGAAAATTTTAAAGAGAGGATTAAACCCAGAAATAAAAAGAGAGGGAAGGGAAGAACGGCATATTAAATAAAAACAGAATCCTGTAGTTATTTCAAAGCTACAAAGTGTGTGCTGATGCCACACATGCTCCTCATTCTGACCTCTGGCCAGGTCCACAAAACCTGACCTGTGACACACCAGGCTGTTAAAATGCCTCTTCTCTCTACAGCTGAGGCTGACCAATTAAATGTTAACAGTACTGGAAGTGGAGTAAAAAGCACCCTGATTACCAGTGCAAATGCCATTACATCGAGAGCTACTGCAGACACCACCAGACCAGAAATCTTACACAGACACCTACAGGAACAGTGCAGATGGGGAGATTAGAAAAAAAATCATCATGCAAAAGGTACAAGTTAATAAACTTGAGGAATAGAAACCCGGAGAGGAATACTGAATGGGGTGAAAATGGGTGGAAAGCAGTATATTAGACAACAGAGAGCTATGATCTGTTGTGCTTTTCACAGGAACTGAAGGACAGGAAATGCTTGGTTCTTGTTTCACTTGTAAGGCTGCCTGGCACTCAGCCCCTGCTCATGCCAGACCCTCCTGCCTCTAATGCTGAGTCTTGCCTGAACTTGTAATGTGGAAAGTAATGTGGAAAGGAAAAGTGCTGGTCCTTGCTGACAGCAGACAGGCACACCACATCTGTGTAGCGCCAGATTCCTAAAATGCCCTTGTAACAGAGCTGTACAGTCAGACAAATTCAGCTGTTTCTCCTGCACTCCATTGCTAAATCTGCTTGGGATTCTTCACAAGAAATCACATCAGTTTGCAAGTGAGCAATTATTAACCTGCCACTGACAGATGCAATGGCATTTTAGGAACAGGATTGTGCCACTGTAACATGTGCCATTATAACATAGCGTGTAGAAAACAGGAGATTCTTAAACTACAGCTCAGATATAAGTACACAGATCCCAAGCTATTCCAAGCTAAATGAAAGCTATCACAAGCTCTCTTTCACAATCACCAAATTTATCCACATTTCACAATTTACGAAATTTTGGTTCCTTCATTCTTTCTTAATATTTAACAGAATTTCATGCATTTTTATTTTTCAGGAAAAATTAGTCTGATGAGCATAGATGGTAAGAGTACTTCTAGGAGACCTCTGCTGGTCACTGAAGTCTCTTGTCTTAGGAAAAAAAAAACCACCACACATCTCACACATGCACTGTTTTCTAATTAAAAGCTGGATTCTCATCTACTTTTCCCCCAATATAAATCCAAGGACAGCTTAAATGAAAGTAATGAAGTTCCTCTGGATTCAGTCTATGGCAAATGAGACAAGGATCTTGGCCTAATCTCATGTCTCCCTTGAGATCTCCATTAGTAACACTGTTTTTTAAGTGAAAAATGCATCGCATTTTTGCAAGATCCCCTGAAGGAGAAAATGGTGGTTTTATCAATTCTACACAGTTACTGTAAAATTTTGGTGAGGTCTGAGGGAAAATAGTTACAACACCCTGCTATCTCAATAACAGCACTAATAAAACCACAACATAAAATTACGTAACTTGTCTCAGTTTCCATATATTCTAAGCCTATAAGGGAAAACTGTGATGCAACTACACCCGTCTTGCTTCTCAAGTATCATTAGTACTAATTGTTTACAATTTCACTCATGGCAGTTGCTGGATTTGTTTTATTTCAATATATTGCTAAGAGATACTAATCCCACTTGCAGGGTAGGAAATGGGCATTGGAATTGGTAAGGGTGCTTCAAGCTCTCAGGTAATGAAACACTTGTGACAGTTCTTTATCCTGACTCATCTGAAGGAGTTTGCCTCCTCTTTGCCCTTTCACAATGGACTATGAACAAGACATCAGAGCTACAAAGCTCCTTGGAACAAGCTCATGTTTTGCCTGACAGCTCGGCCAGACAGAGGCAGTCTCTGGAGAGAAGAATAAAAACCAGCTATTTTGGATATCTTAAGAAGCATATCCTCTGCATTTTTGCAGAGGTGGACATGCAAGCACGACTTTTTTTCTCTCTCTCCCCAAAAGCCCTCAGCCTTAAATTACAGCTCTCCTGTCTCCACTTTCAACTCTGGTTGCAACTTCCTTCAGAGTTTATCATTGCTTTTTCAAGCATTGTTCACAAGGGGACAAAAATAATGAAAGGTGCCCTCCAGGTCTCAACACACTTTCCAGAGATTACTAACCTAATCTTTAGTTCTTAATTTTGACAACCTGGAAACCTTATGTATTGTTAGAGAAATGATTAAACATCTTCCTCTTCTACCAAGGGATAAATTAAGACTAATCACAGCTTGGGATAATGAAAATCAAATTTCTTCTACTTTAGAATCTGCCTTCCAAACTCCACCTTAAGAAATCTGCATTCCCATCTGCCTTCAGTGCGAAAGCCAGAGCTACATAGCAAGGTACTTTAGGACAATATATTCCAATCAAGTTAGCCCAAGCCTCACTCCTGTCATGGCTCCGTGCTCATTAGTACACAGGTTCTGTTCATGACTGAATCACCCAGCAGAACAAACCTCATACACAGTGAAATGTGGGCACAGATGACATTTCTATTGCATTAGCCAGAACACATGATTTGGAGCTTGGGCTGACTTTAAGCTTACTATGGAAAGACAGATGGTATCTGATCCAGGGTAAGGTTTCTCACAATAGTTAATCCATTAGTATTTTAGAACAAAAATGAATCAGTGGCTTTATACCACTTAGTGCTAGGTAGCTATGACATTTCCATCTCTAGTTTTTTATTTAATATATCACTAAACAGTGACCTTCATCAGTAAGTAGGCGCCTCATAATTGTCTACTTTTTGGGGAAAGGCTAAGTACAGAACTCTCTGGAGTACAGGTTGTCTGGTGAAGTGTGCCTCACCATTTCAGAGAGTGTGTTCCAGCAAGAAACTGCAGATGGACCTCAGTGCTGTGTTGAAAACACAC
Source organism: Dicaeum eximium (assembly GCA_013396995.1). Classification (NCBI taxonomy): domain Eukaryota; kingdom Metazoa; phylum Chordata; class Aves; order Passeriformes; family Dicaeidae; genus Dicaeum; species Dicaeum eximium. The sequence goes on along the minus strand of VWZP01009871.1, from coordinate 3,256,900 downwards.
GTTGATGGGAAGACATGAAACAGGTTGTAAACCATAAGAAAGGTGAAAAACAAGGCAGCTCAAACACTGGTGTCACACCTTCAATGACAAAATAGCTCTGCAGCACATGAAGAATTCTTGTTACTGAAACACACTTATATTTAAGTGTCACTTTTGCTGCCCATGCTTACATGGGCACTGTACTCTTAGGGCAAGGTGGTGCTGATTGTGTGTTCTGTATTGCCAATATCCTGACACTCCCAGGGATATACAGTGGGTCAGGGAAAAACCTGTTTCATTACAGGGTTTGCAAAGAGCGTGCTGCAACCTGCAGCTCCTCCTTACCTTTGCTTCACCTGAAAACGAAATCTCCCCAAATTCTCCTTCTGCACAGGTACCAGACCATATTCCAGACCAGACCTAGATTCCCCCCAACATGACTCCTGACACTGCCATCTTGCTTCTTTACCTGAGTTTATCTCCTCAAGCAATCTCAAACAAGCGAGGAAAAAAAAAAAGAAAGAGTAGAAATAGAATTTTATGGTGGTCAGTATTCAGTAATTTAACTGAAACAGGTTCTAATTTCAAAGTGGCACAGAAGTCCCTCTGAAGTCTGGCTACATTTTTTTCATGGAGTAGAAGTCAACATTGTAAGTCAATATTATAAGGAGATAAAGGAAAAGGAGAAGTATTCAAGTATTTACAACATTTAAGCTTTGATTTATTAATTTGAAAATTTTTGACTGGACAAAGGAGTTGAAGAAGAACAAGGAGGAAATAATGTCCAGTAAATCCTGATCAGATTAGATGGAAGACATCTCATCTGGAAACTTCAAGATCATGGAGAGGCTTTCCAATACAATGAAAATGAAGGGTAAGAAGCATTCTAGGGTGTCATTTCTCTGAACATGTTAGAGGGAGGCATTCAGAAAGCAGGAAGGATATCCTCTTTCCAACTAAGTACCATTCCCAGAGCTGAGTAATTCAGAATGAGGCCTGGAGAAGTGAGGGTCAAATGAGTGGAAGCAATAGCAGACTTGTCTAGGCTTACAGAAGGGTCAGAAACTATAAAGCATAACTGTAAAGCAACTCCTGCTGTCTCCTCGACCTTGGCAAGGGGAATTCTTGCAAGATCCCAGCTGGAAGCTTTTCTGTTCTTTAAAACATGCGTATCAGGAATGAAAGGTTTTTTCATAATTGATGTAACTGATTACAGGAACCTGACAGACCTGTGCCTCCCCATAAAAATAGTGATCAGTAACAATCTCCACAGCTGTCTGACTATGCTCCTCTATCCTCTTTCCAAATAACCTGTGTGGCTTGTAATAGGAGTATGAACCTGTAACAGTGTACTCTGTTTGCTGAGACAGAGTATATGGTCTGCAATGGGTCCATAACTTTAATCTGAAGTTTGATAGCAAAGAGATGCACAGTAATCTATCAGATGTTAGGAGAGCTGATATGCTCCAGTGGTCCACTGCTCCAGACAGTTACAGAATGAGTAGATGGAGATGCAGATTAATGGAAGGAAAAGCTCCATTACTATTCTTTTCAAAGCCAAGAGGCTCTGAAGAGCATGGCCATTAAAGGTATCACACAGGAAGAGGGAGAAGTCCTCAATAGAGGGAGATCACAAACAATTTAGGGACTTGCCAGGTTCCAAACAGCACCTGAGGCTTGCAGGCTATCAGTATGCAGCTGGAGCCAGCTCTCAGCAGGAATCCCTCTCAGCTCGGTGAGAGGCTGCCTCCTTCTGCAATTCTCACTTCAGCCTCCCAACAGTCTCACGGAGCAGCCCCATGCAGGGAACTTTAAGCAAGTCCCATACTTTCATATCTACAACTACCACAGCAAGTTGTTTTTGCACTAATTCCCTGGTACATAATCAAAGCCCCAACTCCTGTTTTGCTGGAGTTTTTTTGAGTATTTACTCATGTGGACTGATTAGCCAGCCCTGCTTTAAGCTCAATACTTCTGACCTTCAAGTTAAGCAACAGGAATTTATTTTTATTCTTTTTCTGTTCTCAGTCAACCATGACACCAGATTTTCTTCCTGGGTTTAAGCATATGCTTCATTTTTGTTGCTTATTATGTCATTCTGACACTTTCTGAAACCCCTGTAGTGTATTGTGATATACCTGCAAAAGGCCAGTGTTAAATACATTACGTGAAGAAGAAAAAAAAAAGGATTCTCATAAAAACTGTCACCCACAACAGCACGTTTCCATGGTAATACAGGACTGCTTTGGGTTGTTATGGCAACTAAACCTTTAAAAGTAATAGCATAAAACCAAAGAAAAAAAAAAAAAAAAAAAAAAAAAAAAAAAAAAAGGACAGAAACAGAGCTTCATCACTGCTCTTCTCAATTTTATAAATAATTCTCAGTCCTCCTTCCCCCCACAAAACCTGGATTGAGTGTTACAGTGACCAAAACACTTTAGGAAGATAAAGAAAACCACTTGGCTTCACGACAATGGGTGTGTGGAGCACCTTACCACTCTCTTAAATAAAACTATGACTAGAGGTGCTTGTACATAAACAAACCTGTGGCACCACATAACAGCACAAATAGAAAGGTGGTGGCAATGACAGTAGACTAATTGCTGACTGCAGCTGAGTGAGGATGGTATCTGCACTACCAGCCCTGCAGAAGGGACAGGCCAAAATGACATTGAATTAAATGTTGTGTTAACTCCTTAATGTACTTCCATGTACTTCATTATTTCCTTGGCAAGTGGTTTTTTTTATAGTCAGATGTCACTGCCAAGAAGAAGAATTCTATATATGTGCACTTGCCTCTATACAGCTTCACAGAAATTTACTGTGATATATGGTGTTTTTAAATAATCTTGGGTTTCAAGATATACCATCTTGACTAACTTGGGATATGTTGCCACCTCTTGCTTTTCCTATTCCTTCTTCCTGCTCAGTATCCTCACTCTATTCAATCTCCACATTGCTTTCTCCTTTATCTACCAAGTTATATCCACTTCCCATTACTACATTTGGAAGAATTAAATGATCACGAGAGTAGAATTGTCTGCATGTGAACATTCTCCTCTAAATCTGCTGAGGTGCCTCAAAACTGATACCCCAGAAGGGCATCCTTTTCCTGCCCTGCTTATGCACTTCAGCCCTTGTGCGCATCAGACCTGGCTGAGGTCACCCAACTCTTTTTACTTGTAACCCATAACAGGGGATTAGAGTTGAAAGGAGAACATATTTAAAGATTGCTCTTCCAACTATTCATATCTTTTTTTAGTTAGTCAAAAAAGAAGCTGTAAGTTCAACAGGAATGTTCATATAAATCAGGGAATACAGGAACTAGACTTCTTTACTGATAGAAGTCAGCACCATCCTGTTCACTCCAGTGTTTTGTAAGGGTAGTTCTTATCAGCTGAGATGCACTCTTTCAGGATTTTAGGACACCAGTGTGAAAACATTCTTATCATTTCTTAGTAATATGGGAACGAGCATGAACCTCCAAATACTGTCAAAAACTGGTGCCAATATGACTCTGTAGCAGGCTGGCAAAGCCCTAGAGAAGGCACTTTGCACCTGCAGTAATATCCTGAAGCATACAGAAGGAAATAGTATTACTGTCTATTAAGCAGAACATGTGCAGGAAGACACTGAAATGAATTAATGAAATTCAGGAGACCCTGTGCCACTTTCAGAGGCGATGTGCATTTCAGTAAGTGGCTGTGAACATAAACTGGCAGACATTTAGTGCTGATGACAGAAGAGTGGTGGCATTGAGTCAGCCAAGGACAATTTTGAAAAAGTACGATGGCTCACTTTGCTGTAGGGCTTCAGTCCTGCTCCAAGTCACACATCTGAGCAGGGCAGAAGCAGTAAGCACGTGCTGGGTCCTCAGATGGTTTGTGCTCTGACACATTTGTCAACAGCACCACTGAACGCTGTACCACCTCCTTTGCTATCCACCTCCACCTCTGTTCCCACCACATAAATTCTCTTGGTGTGTCAGAACACTTACTTGACAGCTCCCCCAGTCCTTAAGCAGAGAGGAAAAAAACGCTGCATCCCCAAACACAGACATAAGTGGCTTCAGGATTTCACTTAGTTGTGCCAGCCCTTAATGGTTTTCAAGAATCTGTTCCGCTGCCATGTTCAGTCCCAGCTCCAGAATGAATCCCAGAACCACACGCACCAGAAGCAGCTGACACAGGGTTTGTGTTACACCAAAGCAGGAACACCATCAGCTTAGATCCTGAGACCCTTTCATGCATTTAGGCAGTGCAAAGGAAAAAGAAACTGGCCTGGCTTTTCACCAGAAAATGTCTAATGTGCATCTCTTTTACTAACATGAACTTGGGCAAAATTTACTGCAACTATGGATTTTGCATTTAAGGACCAAATTCTTTCCAGGACTATGAATTTCACTGTGACTAAATGCAGGAAATAAAATATGAATACAGAAAAGCTGTGGGGAGGAAAAACAAAATACTGACAAGTTGTACTGCATGCTTATCAGTCACCTTTTGGTATGCATCTAGAAAGACTAGGACAAAATTCTTTTTGTTGTTAGCAGTATCTTAAAGGACAAAAAATATTTACCTTGAGGAGTCAGAGTTACTCTGTTTAATTGAACTGCTTGGCCCATGCTAAATGCAGCTGGAGATTACTGCTAAGAACATGGAGTGGAACCAGCTTCAAATTTAAGTAAAATAAAGATACCTGAGAGATGCAGAGTGAAGTGGCCCATTACAGACCAAGCTAATTTTTTTCCTTTTAGCTTGCTAGGATTGAAATAAGGGGTTCAAATCATCCCCGATTCTCTAGATGAACTGAAAAAGGAAGCACGTAGAGGCTCTACTTTTCCCACAAAATTTGACTGATTACTGATTTCATTTACATCTAACTTCTAGTTCATGTACTCTTCATGAGGTTTTGCTCATGGTACATTTGTACACAGTCTTAGCGCAGTTATGAAGTAAATTGATTTAATTTTGTACACGCGTGTCCCTCTTCCCTGGCTGTGCAGAGAGCAATACCATGCACTCACCCTGCTGATGGGATAATCATGCCATTGACCTCTGGGCAATATGTTCTACCTTACAGCTTGAACCTGAGAGACAGATATTCTCTACACCACTTTACCCTATGCAAATCCATGTGCTGCCAAGGACAATATTACAGGCATAATTTGCAGCATGAAACCAAAAAGGTGAAACCTCGAATGAGAGCTTTGTAATTGGAAATGGGGCCTGAGGTCCTTAAAAATATGGATTGTTAATGCAGAACATGGTAGGTTCAGAGAATGTGCCTGGTTTGGAGAGGGAGAAAACAGAATATCAAGTTATTACAATGCGTGTCACAGACAACAGTGAAAAGTGTATGTGCTTGATAGATTGCACGTGATTAGAATGAGGGCCTTAGGCAGGGAAATCTAGCTATTAAATATCATTCCTTCTTTAGTCCTATTAATACAACTATCAAACCTCAGAGTAAACTTCATTTGTTAGGTGAATGACCCATGTGTCTCTTCTGCTTGGCTTTTTCTCATGTGCAGAAGTTACTTATCATTACACATTAATAACTGGTGGACAGGCTGCTACTCCCTCCCTTTTCCCTACTGCCTGCTCATTCACTTGCTCTGCTTTACTGTCACCAAGGGAATGCAGAGTGACTGGCCAGAGGGATTAGTACATGGGCTTAATTTGTGTGCTCCACCCAAGAAGACAGGCAGACATTCATGTTTGGGGTTTTTAAACAGCATTCTAAACAAAATATAATTAAATAAGTTGTAAATTGACAGGGCAGGGGTATTGAATGCACCTGAAAATAAGCAGAAGAATGTGAACAGACCATAGGAGAAAGCAATCAACCTAAAACATTTATTGGTGGACAGCAACTCCTGATTGATGTCTCCTTCTTAGTTTGGATGAGGGAGTTATTATTTTCCTTCTTGGTTTCTTCCCAGCCCTTGTTCTCATATATTTTCCTTTTAGCACAGCCTACTGGCATCTCATTCCCAGAAATACATTTTCCTCTGCCAATAACAAACATGCAAAGCAGAAATGCTCCTTCTCCTAGTCTGTACCCTGTGGGAGCTGGATTTTCCAGCTTCTGAGAAGGCACAGCTTTTGCTAGTCAAGGGAGATGGGGATATGCACTTTGCTCCTTTGATGCCATGCTCTGCCCCAATTTCTCTTAATAAATATTTGCAAGGCAGTTCAAAAAAGCTCTAGGACCATTCTCCACAGTCGGACTACTGGAGATTAATAGAATTAAAGTCTCTTTAAATCCTGAAGAAAGAGTTCAGAGGAGAAACTGTTTTTTGCTTTAGCACTGTGTGAGTCATACAATGTTTAGTTTGGGTGTTTGATACATCATAGCATCTAAGCCAAAAAGACAGCTGTAGAATGAGTGGCAGGTTAACAAAGACTGGAGAATAATAATGTAGGAAAAGCACTAGACTGATGTTGAGAAGGTAGAAAAAAGGTCTGAAAATTACACTGTTACCAACAAGATTTTATTACAAAACTTGTAGCATGTGGAGAGATTTTATTCTAAAAACCCCAGTTGTGGTTTCAAAAGAGGACAAAAAATATCAGTTTTCATTTATAATTAAAACATCTCTATCCCCTATGGGAAAAAGCTTGAAAACATGACCAAAGGGTATCCCTTGGAAATAATAATGGAGAAATAAAGAACTCAAATATTTTCTTTTATTTTAGAATTTACCCCACCATGAGTTATACCCTATTTCTATGCACGGTTGGCCTTTCACCTCTAAATATTTCTGCCTGATGGCAGAAACAGACAAAGAGCCATTCAGCTAAAATAGAACTACAGATGTTTCAGAAACTGCAGCCATTCTATTTTGGCAGCAATTCATAATCAGAATTTTCTGATTATGTCCCTTGTCACGTTAAAATCCATAAACTAGAATGTGCACATGCTGATCCATATAATAAACTCCCTCCCTTGGAGCTCATTTACTGAGGTCAACCTTCTCACATACTGGCTTCTCAATAAAGGAATATCACAGCAAAGCAAACTGCAATTAGGAGGAAAAAAAAAAAAAAGAAAAAAAAAGAGAACTTCCATCCACTCAGCTTATCTGATAAGTGTGGAGAGAGAGGTGTTCTTCCCTAGACCCAGAGAATCAGCAAATCCCACCTCTTTGTTTGATCCCCTCCTAATTACAGTCACCAAAATTAACCCCCAATCACAGTTAGAAACTTGTCTTTTCCTCCCCAAACATCCTAACCCCTTACTTTCTTTCTCTCCACCAAAATAAATGAGTATTCTCCTACAGTTTCACACACAGATGATGCCAGCATTGTGAGACACCGGAGCACAACACCCCTCAGTATTTCTATCAGCTATAGCTAACTAATAAAATTCTTTATCAATGAAGCTTCAAAGATTCTGTAGCAGAAAAGAACAACACAACACAATATAACAATCAAGAATGGAAAATCTTAAGCAGATAGAGCCTCCACAGGGACCTTTTCAAAGAGAAACTGTATTTCATTTGTGTCATAACCCTAGGATGAGCTATGTCTAACCAATAAATACTTACACAAATCTTTCAGAAGCTAACAGATATTTCTTTTATGAGCAAAGACAAGTGCCATTCGGCCTTTTTAGACACTTATAAAAATTCAGATAATTTTAAGCTATTTTAATAGCTGCCTGACAATTTTATTAATGCACTCTGTTACAATATGACCCTGTTTCCTTCACAAAAAGACTGACTCACACCATGGATTTTTATACACACTAAGGTGCATGTTGCTAATGCCTTCCTCCTGATTAGTAAGAAAAGAAAGCCTCTTTTACTGACCAGAAGAAACAGAAAGATCTCCGCAGGATTTAACATGAACAGTGTGTCAGCCCGCAGAGGTCCTGTCTCAAAATCATCTGGAAGCTTTAATGATTTACTCACTGTAAACTGACAGACTGAACTACAGAACCTGCCCAGAATCAATTCTGTGGCTCAAATCCTGCCTTGAGCCATAGGTGCCAATGAATTTTAAATTTTAATCTTGGCAACAACCAAGTATTTTACATCATCACAAGAACAGCACACCTATAAAAAGCACAATCATTGCAGGAGAGTCAAGGGCTACGACAGGTATAGTTTATTAAAACAAGGCTTCACCGGTAAAGCCAAATTCAGGGAAATTTATACAGCACCTGCTGACTCTGCCTGCCTCTCACCAGTGCCATCAGCATCTCACTTTCTGGCATGCTAAGTTCACATACAAATGAAAAGTTCTGCATACACTTAACATGAAAACCTTATGTATAATAGTTCTTGCAGGAATGTAATTACTAAAATCTCTACAGAAGATGCTTAAATTTGTGAGGGTTATGATTTTTCTCAGGGTTTTTTTTTTTTTTTTTTGTTTTGTTTGTTTGTTTGCTCTTTCTCCTGAAGAAGCTGCAAAAATAATGGGAACCTAGATTGTTACCTCAGGCTTTCTGCAGAGCAATATGCCAAAGCACCCACATGCTGAGTGTTTGCAAATTTTAAGTTTGGGATTGACTTTGTGCCAGTCCCTCTTCAGCTCTGGGCATTTGATCCTGCACCAAGATCGCTGCTGACCTTTTCCGGTATTTATGATGTCAGTATGGATTTTTATCATTATTTGAGCTCCTGACACAAAGCAAACAGCTTCTATAGCATGTTTTTATTCATGCAAAGTATGAACATGTGAATCCCAGTATTCCTGTCAAGTTTGCCATTTCTCCTTCTTGTGTGCTTGGTTAACAGAGGTCACCTTTCCAGAGAAGCCTTACTTGCACAGATGAACACCAACTGTACCTTATATTCTCTGGATGACTTAATATATGAGTAGTTATTTGAAATGCACTAGTTAGGTATTATCCAGCCTCTGTTGTTTAAAAGTACTTAAAATATTCATCGTATCAGCTAGCTGGATTGTGAGGCCAACATGCAGTAGTAGTAAGACATCACTGCTCAATACAGCCTCTGAGTTTTGACATGTACTTAGAAATCTCATAATGCCCTTTGATGTAGCATTCCATTTAACACAGAGCTCCTCAACACTGATCTCCACAGGGATTATTCAAGTCTCATTTGTGAGTCTCAGCTGTGACTCATACAAAGCAATGGCCTAAAGGAACAAGGCATACACAGGAATTGCCACCTGACAATGCAAAGCACAGACTCTCTTGCTATTGACATGTGGAGCACACAGCACACAGAGGCTGTGATCTGGACTGAAACTGCGACTTGTAAAACATAAAATTACAATGACTGCTGTAGTCAGGTCCTAAATAAATTCAATCCTGGGAATCCATATTTATCACCCAGTAAAATTAAAAAACAGAACCTTGGGAAAAAAAAACTCACACTGCAGTACCAAGAGTTTGAGTGAGCAAGAATAATAAAAAAATTAGCAGATGTGGCCTTTAAAAGAACTTTAAGATTGATGGCACAGAACATAGCTTTGGACTAATTTTTTTCTCAGAAGAATTTGCACAGTTTCTGCAATAAAAACACATTGGTTACTAATCCTTGTTGTCTGAAACACTCTGCAGCACTTCATCCAAGAATACACTATGATCTACGGTCCCACACTTTTGCCCTTAGGCTAGGTACTTTCTCAAGTTTAGAACTGTCAGAATCCAGTGAAAGATGAATAGAAAACATAATCAGTGTCAACTAAGTCACAGAAAACATGCATGACAGGTATCTTCACCAGACTGGCTGCAGACTCAAACCTTTGAAGTCAATATTTTGGAGGTGTATCTTAGTCCTAGAGGAAAACATTCTACCTATCTATAGAGCAATAGGGAATGAGGCTAAAGCAGAAATGCCCAAACCCAGCTGAAAAGCTGGATATAACTCTTGAAATTTAAGTTATGGGTTCCCAAAGACATATTTATACATAGAGATTGAAGCTTGTATAGAAAATGACAAATAATTATACAACCCCCCACTGACTCCTAAGAGAAGCTATTAAATGTTACATTGCTTGAGACACTGTTTCAGGCTACCAAAGAGAGGTGTGAATTTTTCCCAAAGCCTAAGGTTGCCACTTCAAAGAAGAGATTTTTAAATTTCTGCACTCTGCTAGAGAACAGTTGGATCACTTATTGTAAGGGCGTATGCAAAGAGCTTATCAGGAAAGGGCAGAAGAGTAATACTTTACAAAGAAATCCTACTGCCTTTTTTCCAGCTACAGAACAAATGGAGTAGTACCTTTGCCACCTAAAATATTAAGTTGCTATGTAAGGGTTTGATCTTTTCAGCAACTCTTAACGTAACTGGAATAAGAACCTTTGCAGAACAAGGATTTTTGGTATTGCAGGTGCCGTTTAAAACACATTCTAGGCCCTTCTACACAGCAAATCAGACCTGGTTGAATTACAAGACAGTCCTGAATCTGAGTTTCTTCTAAGCATGGTGTCTGAGAAAAAAGGAATCTGAGCTACTGGTCTCCCTGTTTTGTTCTCTCATTGTTTTTGCTGGGAAGAAAAGTCTTCCCAGGCACAGAAAGAATCACAGACTCTAGGACCTTCTCTCTATGAGTGGCTGCAGTTTGGCAGAGGCTGTGCTGGACTGCCTCATCAGTTATGTTCCAGCAACTTGGAGACAGAAGTTCTTGCCTCTCCTGCACTGATGTGAAAAATTCTTTAATTTGCTCAAAAAGCATCCTGGTGTAGGCAGGTTTATAATCAAGGCTTCTAGCCAGCAACTGGTTGTTAGAACATTTCTAGAAGGAGACCCAGTGGTCTAAAGCTGCCCCCCTAACTGGGGTTGGGTGTAATGACAGGCTCCTTTGGAGACTACCAATTCCCTTTATAGGAGTTTTATTGTTCTTCTGTTTATGTAATATTTCAACAAACATTCTAGATTGCCCACATGAAATCTTCATGAACTTACCTAGGACTTCTGAGAGAGAAACAAGGAAGAAATTAAAACATTAGTTTAGTAAAAGATCCTTTGGAGGAATATTTGGGGCTCATGATATGAGACAATCTTTCAATCTTTTGTAATGCGGGTAGGAGAAATAAAAAGATACTTAGGGAAAATTGAGAATCACCACAGAATTTAGGCCAAACTTACAAAGCAGTAAAAGAGTATCAGTATCTCTCCAAATTACTTGTCCTTCCTTCCATTTATATTGAATGACAGAACAATACAATCATTTATGTTGATAAAGACCTTCATGTCCTACCATCAAAGTAACTCTACCAAGTCCACCACAGAACTTTGTCCCTCCATGCCACATCTACACTTCTAAATGCAGTCAGGGATGGTGACTCCACAGCTTCCTGGGCAGTCTGTTCCAATGTTTGTCAACCCTTCCTGTGAAGAAATTTTCTGCTGCCCTTCTCTGGACACACTCCAGCACCTCAATGTCTTTCTTGCAGTGAGGGGCCCAGAATGAACATGGGACTTGAGGTGTGGCCTCACATCTAAGCCATGGGAAGCCAGTTTCTGTGAGAATGCTGTGGGAAACTATGTCAAAGGCTTTACTGAAGTTTAGGTAGACAACATCCACAGCCTTTCCCTCATCCACTAAGGAGAGTCACCCTTGTCACAGAAGATCAGGTGGGTCAAGCAGGACCTTCCTTTCACAGACCCATGCTGACAGGGCTCAATCCCCTGGTTCTCCTGCACATGCTGTATGACAGCACTCAAGGTGACCTGTTCCATGACCTTCCCTGGCCCCAAGGTCAGGCTGACAGGCCTGGAATTCCCCAGATGCCCCTTCTGGCCCTTCCTGTAAATGGGCATCACATTTACTCATCTGCAGTCCACTGGGACCTCCCTGGTTAGCCAGATCTGCTGACAGATTCAGCCAGGCACTGTTGCTGGCTGCCTCCCTCACCAGCTGGGTCAGGAAATTATCTTCCACACACTCCAGGAACTTCCTGGACTGTTTCCTCTCCCCCGTGTTGTATTTCCAGCAGACCTCTGCTAAAAGTTCAATCTACCTCTCTGATAAGTTCAAGCCCACCACAAGAACAAGGGCTAGCAACTGCGAGACTTCCCAGCTGCTTACAGAATTTTTCTTCTGCCTCCTCATCCCAGCTCAGTGGCCCACAACAGGACTCTCACAATGGTATTTGCTTTGTTGGCTTTCCCTCTGATTCCTACCCTTAAACACTCAACTCTGATGTCACCATCATCAAGGTCACCTCTGCTAATGGAACTGCACTATGACACAGGCTGGAGAACAAACCTCTGCTTGGACACTTCCTCTCTCCTCTGCAGCATTTAGGATCCAAAGTCCTCTCCCAGCCCAGCTCAACACCTGGAGCTATGGCATTGTCTCATCTGTGTTTTGTTTGTGCACGACTGCCTGGGAGATGAGCTGATGTAGACACTGACCAAATTATTGCCAGGATTAAAAAACTGTGGAGAAGCAGGTGGTCAGCTGGAATTAAAAAGACACACAGGACAACTTACAAAATCATGCATTTGGGAGTTGTGCTATGTATGTTATGAGGGCAACAACACAGGAATTCTGTCTCCATGTGTAAGTTAGAGCTTTTCACAGCTCTAATTAGATGAACCTTCTTGCCTAGCTTTATGGAGACTGATTTACGCACACGTTTTACTTCCATTAATTATTCTTCTCCATATTTCCATATTTTCTGCCTGTATTTTCTTTCAATCCCACATCTGCCTCTGCTCCATGTTCCTCTTTTTACAAGCAGTCTTTATGCTTGGTTTTATTCCCCCAGTAAAAAAAGTAAGGGATCTTCATTAAAATTATGACAGAAATTATAAGCAAGGAGACAATCCCCCTCATTGTCCCAATTCAGATTTTGCTCTCTTTGACCATGCAGTCCTCTATGCCCAAGTTCTGTTTATCCACATTTCTTTTCCTGCTATGCCATGCTACTACACCATAGTCAGTCAAATATTGCTATTAATGGGACAGCTGCACACAGTGAGACAGTACAATAGCACAGCACTACTTCCTATGCATACGTTTATTTTACTTATGGTTGTCAGGGTCTATGTTTACATGAAACTCAAGGTTCAGTGGAGGGAAAGGCTTGGTGAAGAGGTCTGAACAACACCTGAAGAGGAAGAGAAATTGTACATTCCTTAATGAAGAAAGCTTGCGAATAATTAAATTAAGCAAAAAGGTGACTGCTTCTAGCTTGCTGAAAAGACATCAGAGTGTATCCACAGAAGGGAATGGAAACAAATGCATGAAGAAGTAAGCACTAGACCCCAGTCCTTGACACAGAGCTGAAGATAACAGGTACTGCCCCAGAGCTGGGTACTGGGAAAAGCAGGCTTGTGGATTGCAGCAGAGAGTAAGTACAGTCAACGTGCTCTTTCCTGGCTCCCTCCTAATGGAGTGGTGTATTTTGGCTTCTCTAAATAAATACTCCCATTTGCTTAGGTTGACTTTGCTTGAGATGATTTTGAGAGAGCTGATGAAACACATCAAGGCTACACTTTTGCAGGGTTGTAAACCTTTAAACCAGGATGCTGGAATGTCTCTGCACTTACCAGCACTGCAATACATATGCTGAGGTAAAGAGGAGAACAATAGGGTATGTCTCTGGCTCTGAACAGCTGACAACACTGGAACCTGGGAGAATTAAATGGTTTTAGTGGTGTGCTAGCCAGAAAGTGCTCTGCTTTCAGACAGGGTAGTGGGGAACTTTTTTGTAAACATCTCCTCATAGAGTTACTCTCAAAGTGTCCTTTCTCAGACCGACTATGAAGTACATTTTCAAGGAGCTGTGGGAAATGGGAATAGGTAGGGAAAACTGTGCTTAGAATCCAGACCCCTTTATCAACGCATTAAGGGGACCAAACAGCAACTTATTCCTATTCACATGTGTAACTCTGCTCCCACCATTTTCCTCCCTGGTTCAAGAATGATCTTAACTTCATTCATTCACAGTGGTTACATGGAACAGTTTAATTGAAAGTAATAATTAAGTTTTATTAATTAAAAAAAAATAAAACCCAAGTCCTTCCAAGAGGTCTTGAACGGTACATAACTACAGCATGCTCATAATTCTTTATCATCTACTGTATTGTCAGACTCTCACCCGCCCCAAATAATCTGACCAATAAAACAAACTACATAGATAATCAGTGTTGTCAATATTCTACACAGAACATCATTGAGAAAAGAGCTCACAAAGAGAACAATTATATTCAAACACCAAAAACGGAAAGAGTGAAAAGATTTATCAAACCTCAGCTAGCCCTTTCACCCACACTGTATTGCTTGACTCATCATTCTCCCCCCACCCCTCAAATAAGGACAGTAAAAAAATCATTAAAATACCTTTGAACTTGTGAAAGACGGCCCATAGCTCAGCAATGTCAGTGGCAAATGTAATGTCTGTGTCGAGGACAATGACTCGCTCAAGATTGGAAGGTAGAGTCTTAGTCAGAACCAACTTCATCAGCCCGTAAATCCCAGAGTAGTGTTTGTTGGGGATCCAGGACACTTCAGACTTGACAGGAAATGGGAAGTCGAAAAGAGGAAGAAAAAATAAGCTTTATTAGAAAGAGCAAATTTTCCTGAACTTAGTTTCTTGTCATAGTGGAAGATCTCTGAGGTGAAAAGTGATCTAAAAGCCTGTACTTAAATTTACTTCGGAAGCTCTGAAATACACTAAAGTTTCTGAAAGCTTGGGAGAAAAAAGTTCTTCAAGGCAGCCTCTTCACACAATATAACTAAAATTACTTGAGCCTTTCTAGTCTGGTAGAATTCATTCTGAGATATCCTTGTGTCCTGACAAAACTGAAATACATTTTTAGTCTAAAACTTCAGGTGTATTGTACATTACTTTCATTTTAAACCAAAAAAAGTTGTCATTCTCAAAGTTTTCTCTGATGCAGAAGTAACAAGCATAATATTTTCCTTATATTTTTTATATATTTGGTGGTCAGAATTTCAGAAGGCAAATTATTTGAAATAATGGGCCAGAAAATTGCAAAAGAATTGTTTCTTACAACCATAAATTTTCCTCAAGCCTTGTATCTTTAACTTAAAACTACTGAGGTCCCACAGATATGCTCAAAAGTAGAGAAAGTGACAGAAAATTGTCAGCCACATTTTTTATTTTTATGAATTAAGTGTGGCAAACGCAAAGATTTTTATTTATTCAGTAAGAGCTAAAAAAAGATTTGTACAGCTTCTAAAATAAAGGTTGGGAGACTAAATTCTGTAATGCATGTTACTATTGGCACCAGAATGTTCCATGAGCTATATTTAGTTTTCTTTCTGTGAGACTCAAGTTCTCAAATATCAAAAGTTTCTGCTTAAAGTGGGATATTAGAACTTTTGAGAAGTTCCTATTTCCCTGTCTGAAACTCCTCTAGTTTGTTTTAAGGGGCATGCACTACAATTCCCAGATTTTAAGTCTTCCCCTGAGTTGTGCTCTCAATAACTTCCATTAGAATTTTGTCTACAAAAACTTGAGTGAGACAGACTTCAGGATTTGTTCTGGCATGTTACACTTTGGAGAAAGTAGGCAGAAACACAGTGAATTCATAAAACCAAGGAGATTTATTCTGTTGTTTAACTATCTTGTCTCTATTCACTGCCATTGTAAATTGTATTATAACTAACAAAATTTGCCCAAAAAAAAAAATTTCCCCAAAAATCCTTAAAGAAAACCTGTAAGAGAATGAGTTCCTACATTTGGAAGTTGGAACCATGGTTGAAGAAAGGCTAATAATAGGTGCTTAGAGCACATTTGTTTTTGAACATAAAGTAACAAGGCCTCTGATGATGTAAGCTGACCTCCTCTCTTCCCTTTAAAATGGCACACAACTTCTCTTTGTGTTCTCAGGATTCCTGTACCATGGCAGAGCACTCTCCCACTACAAAGTTCATTAAAAAGACAGAGAAGTAGAGCAAACCTTTAAGGAGAAAGACAAGAATTTCAGGGGCAAAGCAGGAAAAGCAGATTCTCATAACATAAAAACAGAAAGTGCAAACTGAAGTGTCAAGTTTTGGTTGGTTTATTGAAAACCCAATGCTCCCCAGAAATGTCTTCTGTGTGTAACAGAGATAATTCCAAATTCACACCCTCACAACTCCACTTATCTGTGGTCCCTGCTTTCCCACATTGTGGCTTTTGGAAAGGACCATCACATCATGGTGTATCTAATTTATACAAAGCAGTATCTACTTTGCTTCTGTAAACCACACTGTTCTAAATCTGCCACTTGATATCCCTGCGCTAGACCAGTCATACCTGACATGTTAAAAGTGTTAGACATTTTACAGACTTAAGCTTGCTTTTACCCATTGCTATGTTATAAAGTTTGGATGGCATGTCCTTCATTTTATTAGCTGAAATATTTCTCCAGAAAAACACCCAGTGTGTTTATGCAAGTAAGTTTAATAAGGTAGGGGTTCGTATGTTGCACGAATAACCTGACACAAGCAGGGAAGGTAAAGGGTGGCTGGAAAAGTAAATCACCTTCAAAGTGCAGTTATTTTCTTTGCTCTCAAGAATCCCAATTTCTAACACCACTGCCATGTATCACTGCAGGCAAGAAACTTGTCTGGCAGTTCCTTCTGATCTGGCACACACAAGGCAAAAGCCTGCCATCCCAAAGCCTGGTGTCTGAAGGCACTGCTTTCAAAAATGAAAGGGGCAGCCCCTGCTCCGAATGGTCCATCACAGCTGGCTAGCACGTGCTGGATTTGAGGATATGTTGAAGCCTGAGCTCTCAATCAGTTCAACTTATCCAGTTTCCTCTCCTGTGATGCAGAGGTGACTAAAATATAAACAGAGATCCTAATGAGCCCCCAGCATAATTTCCTCATGGCTTTGCAATTCAAGAGTAATGTAACAGTTCCAAATTCATGGTAAGGAAAACTCCTTATGCTGCACAAGAGCACTGTGAAGGCTCACCCTCTGGCTCACTAGATAGTCTTATGACAACAAATACACAGGCACAGCATTGGAGTAAGTGCTTAGTCCTCGTCCTAGTTTTGGCCAGGACCTGAAGGTTGTTCTGTATCATCTCAAAACATTGCAGGGAGCAGGGGGAAGGGACTCTCTGCCTTCTGAGAAGAAGAGTGTGGCTTCTGGTTGAAAAACCATTTTTCTAAATATTGTCTAAATACTTTCTGTAAGTTTTAATACAATTTTGTTTGTCTGGCAGAGTTAAAATGCCCCATATATAGCATGTTTGTGAATCATCTGCTAACAAGCTAGATCAGAGTCGCCTTCAGAGAACAAATATTCCCAGAAGATACATCAGCAACATTAAAAAATAGAGTTAGTAAAAGAGAGTGAAACAAAACAGTGTGACATACTTTGCCATTTTTATAATTCCCAGTTCAGCAGAATTAGCACACCTTGGATCTCTAGCTCTCAAGATCTGTGTTTTTGTTCATGACACAAAAGTAAAGAAAAGCATTTAGCTGGTGCAGATATTGATTCTTTTAAGTTAAGTGAAATAGCATCTACTCACTAAGGGTCTTTAATCAGAACCATCTTTATTATTTTTGTAACTGAAAACAAATGAAATTATCTAAATTATTTGAATATAAAAATCCCAAGCCCATGAGTCTGCATGCAGCTCGTGACTGATGACCTGGTAAACAGCTTCTGACTATGTCCAAGGATGGGGACTCCACAACCTCACCCTGTACCAGTGCTTGGTTACCCTCACAGTAAAAGAATCTTTCCTGATGTTCAGAGGGCTCCTCCTGTATTTCAGTTTGTGCCCACTGCCCCTTGTTCTGCCACTGGGCACCTCCGAAAAGAGCCTGGCTCTGTCTTTTTCACACCCTCCCTCCAAGTATTTCTGTACTCTGAAAAGATCCCCCCTCCAAGCCTTCTCTTCTCTGGCTGAACAGTCTCAGCTCTCTCACCTTTCCTTCCATGTGAGGAGGAGATCATATTCAATCTCTTCATTACTTTAGTGGTCCTTGGCTGATCCTCTGTTATTTTCATGTCTCTCTTGTACTGAGGTGCCCAGAACTCAGCCTGGACCCAGCCCTCAAGGTGTGGCCTCACCGGTGCTGAGCCAAGGGTCACGGTCACATCCCTTGATCTGCTGTCAGTGTTTTGTCTAATGCAGTCATTTTTGCAAGGGCAAATTCCTGGCTCATGTTTGACCTGGTGTCCACCAGGACCCCCAGATCCTTTTCTGCCAAGCTGCTTTCCAGCGGAGCAAGCCTCAGCACATCGTGGTACATGGGTTAGTTCCCGTATGCAAAATTTTGCACATCTTGTTGAACTTCATGAGGTTCCTGTCAGACCCTCTTCTCTGTTAAATAGTATTTTTTTCCATTTACTTAATGAAATTCCTCTCTGTCTCACTGAATATATAGCACCACAGAACCCTCTGAGCTACAAAAAGTGCTCCTTGTTCAGTGTGGTAGGATGGAATTTTGGCTATAAAGTGTTAAAAATAAAGTGTTTTCCCTGGCAGCATGTCCTTAAACACTTTACCCTGGCAAAATGCAACCTTCAATACCATATTGATTTTGTCACTCCATTCACTGCATCTTTCTAGGTATGCTTGGGGAAAAAAGTCAATCAGAACAATCCAGAGCTATGACATAGCATCCCCTTCCCCACTCCAAATCAAAGACAGCCTTGCTGTTTGGCTGACTCCAGGAGAGCACCACGAAGGTCAGTGCCTTGCAGGAGCCTGTAGGTCAGGCTGGGGTGATGCACCAGGCTGAGAATCAGCAGCTGTGGAGGCACAAGGTGCCACTTGCATGCCTCCTCCCCCACCTCAGAGGTGGGCGCATAGATGGCATCAAATAGAACCCAATTCCATCACCATCCAGACTCAATGGCTGCAGATTCCCTGTGCTGGGGAACAGCCAGCAGCAAACAGAAGACCTAAGAAAACAGAAAAGTTGGAGGGAAGTAGAAAATGCAGTCTGTAGATTTTGCGTTCCCCAGAGCCTTCATGCCAGGTTTTACCATAAAAAATACCCAGCATGTAGAATAGACTGATTAAAATAGAGAAATGTGAATCAGGTTTTGTAATAAATGCTCAATGGAAACATGGATATCCACCAAGTATTTGGCATCTACTTGCTCTTAAGCAACTTCAATATAGGCACTATCTTCCTTGAAAACTGCATCAATCACATGATAAACTAACTTCAAAATCTTAAAAGAAGGCAAACAGAACAAAACTTCCAGGGCACAGCAAAATCACAGAGTGTTTTAAATCTTCACAAATTGTAGCTGAATTGTGTCTGACACCGATCTGAAAACCAGTGAAATCTACATGGTGAAAGAACTTCCAGCAGGAGGGATCTCTGTGAAGGAAAACCAGCCAAGTCTTTTGTAGCTGCTGGCTTCAGGCAGCCCTTACAAATGTCCCAGGCATGGGAAATAACCCTGAAATTCTGATGTGTGAATCAGGTAACAATAAAAATTTTTATTTCCTCAGATTGGATAAATAACTTTCTAGACACAGCTGACAACTTGTTTTCACAGCTTTTTCATTACTTGTTTAGTGCTTTGCTGCTACTATGAACACTACAAGTAGCAAGATATTGTTTTTTTAAATCATGTGGCCTTCATTTAAGACACAACTAGCAGAACTGGGGCTTTCATGTCACTTCTAAACTGGAGGAAAGTACTGCCACCACTTTAAAGGATCATATTCTGTGATTTGCAACATAAAGCATAAAAAGAGGGGGTAAACAAGTAATATTGATTTGCTGGCACAGGACAAGAAGTTTTCTTGATGCATGGTTTTTCTCATCACTGTTTTTCACACAGGGAGAACTCCATCCTGCTGTGCATATATGCCATACCTTTTCCAGCATTCCTGAAACTTGAGTTACAATTCCAGCAGCACTAGCTCGGCTCAGGATTAGTTCCAGGATAATCCTTCCCATTTTACACTGACTATACCTCACATCATCTAAGCTCTCTGCAGGGACATGTGACTGATCCCCTTTCTCACTCTCTTGCTTCCAGGAGAGCAGTATCAACACCTTGTTCCTGGGATAACAATCATTGAGGGAGGAGACCAATAGATTAACATTTAAATATGGGTAAACATTCATCTTTAGCACGTTTTTTTTTACAGATAACCATAATAATAATAAAGAAACAACCTAGATTGAGAAATACCAAGTCATCACACATCCTGAGAGGAAGAAGATGACTCTCACCACCAATAGTTTTCTCAGAAAGAATAGCAAAAGGAATCTCCTTACATCTCACCTCCAGAAAATCACTGCCTTTGCTCCATCCTTGTCAGGCATCCAGCAAACATTAACACAACAGCCTTATTTAAACAAAAACAAACTCTTCTATTAATGTTTGCTGGATAACTTGTAACTTCCACATTGGATTTAGTTTTTTCCTGGGTGATTCACAGGTTTTGATTATACTGATATTCCCCCCCATAACAAGTCTTTACTATTTATATGAATGGTTGTCAAGGAAACCAAAAATCCAGCAAAGCTGGGTAACTTTTCTAGATTCAGAATTTCCGGTTTCTGAGTATTTTAAGAAATAATAATAACTTGCTCTAAGAAACAACTGTAAGGACAAAGGAATTTATATATCTTTGCTAAAATGATTTTCTATTTCTGCTGGCCTTTGTGGCTGATCTTGCTCATCACAGAAGCACTGGTGACTTTAATAGGATTCTGTCTCATTTTTCACTTTAAGAAACAGATGATATCTTCCACACATGTGTGCAACAAGTCTGGATACAAATAACAGTGAGCAAAAAGGTTGAGATAGAAATGGATGATTATTTGAACCTCCGGGTCCTGCATAACGTAGACCAAATGCAGAAACTGTGGAGCAAGCCACAACTGGAAAGGAAGATTAGATATTAAAAAGGCAGAACAAACAAAACCTCCAAAATTATCATCAGCATACAGCAAAGGAAAATAACTGCAAATTAATTCTCATCTCTGTAGCAAAGTCTATAACATCTGACTGATGTTGAGGACTTTTTTTTTTTAATTTTCTTTCCAAATCTCTCACCAATACACACATGCACACAAAGGGCAGACAAGTGGGAAAAACCTGATTTAAGGACGCTTCTTCAAAACAACTTCCTTAACAACAAAATTAACTGAGGGTGCCAAGAACTTATCCATGTTTTATATGAATACAACTGCAGACATAAAGTAAAACTGATGTGGGTTTTTTTTTTGGTCTCTGCCATTTAGGTAACAACACATTCAGCCATACAGCTTCTTCAAAAAAGAAAGGACCAAAAGGTAATTCACCTACTGGGATCTTCAAGGACTATCTCCTTCCCCTTAGGTATTTAGCTGGCTTTTCTCTCACCTTATTTAGCCCCATCAAACTCAAATTGCCAGTTTCTATTTGAGTCCCTTTCTTTACTTTCATTTGAGACTTACTAAATTTCTTCACTGTTTCTTGCTATCTCCAAAATGCTGAATGCCCTCTTTGTTTTCTTTTCTTCATTTGTGCAAAATGAGACTGCAGAACGGAAAAGTCTGGCCAGTCTCAGTGCTGTTTCTTGTTCCTTTCAGGCCTCTGGCCTCAACCCCAGCTGTTTTCAGTGCATCAGTCAAGGGTGGAGAACCTAAAAGAGTCTGAGCATCCTGAGAGAGGTCAATGAGAACCAGCCAAACACCAGCCCCTCAGTCCCACCTCTCCAGAAGTGGCAAAAGTACAAATTTTCCCTAGAAGATAAGATAAAACCCTTTTTTTAAAATTCATGTCAGTGAATGAGTGAAAAGAGACAAACAAGCTGAAGCAGATAACATGGCAGGAAGCCAGAGCTTTCTGCTAAAAGCTGACTGACAGGTAGCTCTGGATAGAATTTGCCCAGTGGTGAAAACTCATGGCTGCCCTTCTTGCTTCATCTGTAAGGAAAGATAAGGAAGATCAATTGCCCGCTTTAATTGCCCGTGCACTCAATCAACAAGCTCTTTGTGCTAATTCATCAGGGAAGATACCAATCCATGAAAATGTTATCACTGTCAGCTTTTTCACTTCAGTAACTATGCAAGTAAATACACATTAGCTACAGTCATTCCATGTTCTAACACATTTCCATGCAGTTCTTGGGGTCAAAGCCCAGAGGCAACACAACCTGTATTTTGCATCATGTCAGGATAACAAACAGGTGTCATCAAGATGCACTGTCCAGAATAAAAAGCAACAGCATGTCCTGCATGAACACATGCTTTGTTGGATAGACAACAGCTGCGACTCAGTGACAATTTATCTGAAGTAGGATTCTTTCCCTTCTGAAAAATCCTATTGTGAGGATGATGAAAGAAGGTTGCAGAACAGTTACAGTGACTATTTCTAACCAAGTAATGCCTGAGAGAGGAGATTGCAGGAGTAAAATACTAGTTATCATGTACAAAAATGTTCCCAACCAGATACCAAGAATATTGAGGGAGTGACTTCCCACCCTTTTAAGCCTGGAAGATCCTCATCCAATTTGTATCCATAGAAAATAGTATTTGACTGCCAGAATGGCAAAATAAAGAATTTTAGAATCATAGACTATCTCAAGTTAGATGGGACCCATAAGACTCATTGAGTGCAACTCCCTGCTCCTCACAGGACAACCTAAAACTAAACCATATGACTAACAGGTTTGTCCATGGTCAGACTTGGAGGCATAACCAGAGTTCAAGAGCTTGGTGACATGACCCTGGGGAGCCTGATACAGTGACCAACCACCCTCTCAGTGAAGAACCTTCCTGATATCCTAGGATGGTTTGTGGAAAGGATGTGGGAATGCAGCTTCCACCCCATCTCTGATATCCTAACACAAAGTCAAAACATAGCAAATATATATGAGAAAAAGGTTCCATCCTTCTATTCAGAAGAAAATCCTTACCTACTATCGGGCACCTGACCAGTAAAATCACCTTTCTCCAGACCTAAACTTATACTGTTTCTGCCTAAAGAGTAAGAATAGTACAACTTCAACAGCTGAAAATGCTGCACCAAAAAAGGCCATTAGTGGGTGGGTGCTTATTTTCATCAAAAGCAAAGAATTTGCAGGAAAACAAATCATCCTCCACCCTGCAGAGTTGGAGGCCAGGTGAGTAGAACTTCTTACATTGCCATTACTGCTTCATGGGAATAAAAATTACATGAAGCAGTGTTCTTTTCTCCAGTGCTAAGTATTACAATATATCGAAACTCTTGGGGGCTGAAACGCTCCAGGAATACATCTAGAATAAAAAGAATAATAAAGGATAAAAGGTATTACAATTATGAACAAGCAAAACTAACAATAACCTAGTGCAAGAAGCAGTGAATGTGATAGGGCAAAAAAGTGTTCTTTTTCTTTGGTATTAGAAAGAGCTATGATGTCTCTCAAACAGTGCAGCACCAACTAGAGAAACAATCTGAAGAAAATAAAGACATTGGGAAAACTGGGCTACTTCAAAAGCAAGAAACACTGAAGTTTATGACATCAGTCTAGTTAATTCCCCTGCTTCTGGTTAAATATCATTAAACACTTCAGATAACAGTGAGTTTGCTTGAGTAGTGTTTAAATGAAGTGTCCATGTAGCAGGTGTGTAACTCTTAAAACTTCTTAAAACATCTGTCTAAGGGCTAAGACCACCACTGGTACCCTAATTCCACGTAATCTCGTGGTTTCACCCTGAAGACCATCAGATAAAATTGCAATCAGAACAGGTGAACATAGGTCCCAAATGTCTCATTAAAACAATACAGATGGAGCTATTTTATAGGTTTTCATCTGTGTCAGCTAAAAACTGCAGAATCCATTCAGCTGTGAAAGGGGTCGAATCTGAAGTAATGGAGGAGTATATGGGAAATGAACAGGGGATCAAAATACTACTCAGTTTTCATCTTTGTTTCTGAAAGGGTGAGACCTAGACACCATCAGTTTAAGCTCAAAGAATGAAACTTCCACAGGATTAAATCATTTGGTCTGAAAAGAGGTAGCTCTACTAAGAAAAATGACTCAAGTCAAATTACCATCAAATTACCAATTACCAGTGGCAAATCATTAATAACCTTACTATGTATCTCAAAATATGAAACTTTGTAGAACTGCAGACTGACCTGAAAGTGATAACTCCACTAACAGAAACAAAATTTCTCAATGTACAAGTTCAAATGTTGTCATAACAAGTTGACTCAAAAAGAAGTGATGTCAATGGCATTTCATTAACAACGTTATTATGGATCCCCCTCCTTTAAAGCAAGTATTGAGACTAAAATCAGCCTGGACACCCTTACCTGGACTGAAATGGTTTCAGACCTATGAGAAGAGTGACTTCAGCATGTGCCTGTGCTGGGCACAGAGCACAACTTTGTCATTTTCAGTGCTGTGAAAACTTGTCATACAAAAAGGTGTGTCCAGACAAGGTGAACATTTTTCTCCACAAGAATGACTACTTCAGCCCCAGTTCTTCAGAATACTTTGTGCCTACACTGCCTGCTGAACTGCTCCATGGGAAGTAGCTCACACCTGATCTATTGACCAACACTTCCCTGAATCTCAATTGTTTCTCAGAAATAAGCCAACTCCACATACTTTACAAATGAGGAAATCTAACCATTTCAGCTCCCTGGTTGTGAATCAAGAATATTCTTGGAGTCCTTGCAGCCTTCTATCTTTTTCAGCTTATCAATCAGACACAGAAATACATATACTTCAGTTCTTTGTAAATCCAGAAGCAAGACTCACTAAACATTTTGATAAAATGCTCATAGTAGTGCTGATCCTCACTAGGAATGCCTTGAGCAGTCACTGCTGTTCTTCTGTGAGTAATCAAGTGCCCTTTGAGAGGGAGGTGTTCATGTGAGCAAGTGAAAAGCCATTAAGATCTAAGACCATCTAACTCTAATCATTACATGTCCTCCCAGCTTTTTACCTGCAGGTAAGAAAGAAATTGTGCTGGAGCATGGGATGACCATTAACTCTCCCCAGCAAGTACAGGGGATACACAATCTATACCCCTCATGCAGATCAAAGTGTTCAAATAATTTCTGTACATCCAAGGTTAGGACAGAAAAATGTTCTCATTTCTCATAGGTGGATGATAATGTTCTGAGAAAGCAGTTGTTGTAATGGGGGATGCATGGAACAAGCAATAGCTGCCTAAGTTAGTTTGAGACGCTGTGTCTTTTTTAGGCTTTTCCAGGGCACGCTTTTTAATTTTTGTCAAACTGAATAATTTTTGGAAAATCTCATGTGCAGTTATTCATCTTTTTCTCATTCTCTGCTAAAATTGCCTTCCCCGGAGGTGCAGCACATGTTGCTGCAATGAGCAATGTTTAAGAAGCTGAATGCCAAACAAAAATCCTTGCTGTTGAAATGTCACAGCCAGCTACTATGATACAAATGTGGGTGATGTTAAGTGGAAGAGAGTTGGCTCCTCAGTCCTCACTCCACATATGCTACAAAAAGCAGCTATCTGTCTTCCTGGTGGACATAGAACAGAACAACTGTACTGCTTTCCCCTAGAATCAAGAAAAAGGTGGAGCTACAGAGAGGCCCGCAGCAATTAGAACTAAATTATAAAACTGACAAAGAACTCCAATGTTTTTTCAAAGCATCAACAACAGTAGGAAAGTACAAGGAGTTTACAAAGCCAGACATTTTCTGGAATAGCAGCAAAAATTATTCAGTTTGACAATAGCAGTTACAATAACAGTAACACAGGAGGCAGACTGGGACCCTTGAAAGAGGCCCACGAAATACTGCACCTTCCAGCATCACACTGGGCTTCATCTCAGTATACCAAACTCTAACAGCTCTAAATCTCAAATTAACTGATTCTATTTGTAAATCTGAAGAGAAACTACATAAAAATCTGCAAGAAACTATTCCATGTTTGGTATCTTGCCTCTCTCCACAGAATCAGAGGTGATGTTACTCATGAAAGCCACACACCACCAAGGAGATGGCAACTGCTAAGTCAGGAAGGCACTATGAGTCCCATTGGCATGACCAATTTCTGACCAACCTCAGTGATCTCCATGTCGTTTCTTTCTGACCACCTGTTTAGAACAGGTAAAAATGTAAGACCCAGTCTAATTTGATTTTAAATTACTTTCTTCATATTCTTGGTCTTAATAGTAATGGAAAATATATCTAAATAACAGTCTCCAATGTTGCATGGCTCCTTTTTTTTTTGCAGAAGAGGGACTGGGAGGGCAGAGGAAGCACTGCTTAAGCTACTCAGGATAGATTCTGACCTCTTCACAAAGGTTCCATTGTGCTGGGGAGTTTGAATTGCTATCTGTTTCTTGGTGGATACTAATTTCCTCCCAAACAGTCTTAAGGAAAATATCTTGGCTTATATAACCAGGTCTGGTAACTTCCAGTCATCTATACTGAAAATCATGGCTAAAAGAGACTGTCCTTAACATGGTAGCACTGTGTCACAACGACAAGTATATTTTATCACCTGAGACTTCAGGCCTCAATTATTCAATATTTCAATTAGCAAATACACAAAATCTCAATTATAAAGCAGAAATTCAAGTCTAAAACTAAGCCATACAAGTTATAAAAATTTGTAAAATGTTTTGATTATAGACTTCGTTCTCCAAAATCTTGAATTTGCATATTAAAAAAAAAATAAAGAGAAGGGGAAACGGCAGGAAGAAATAACAGTCTATGCCTGTTACCTCACTGATATGTGCACTAGGCCAGTCTACAAAAAGACAAAGGCTGGTGAAATGCAGGAGCACTGCAAGCCCCCCATAACACGTGACAGTTTTAGATCAAAACCTCAGTGCTGTAGAAACACTTTAACTGAATACTTACTGCTGTGTAAATGAATGTAAACATAAACAGATGCTGGGGTTCTCATTCTGCATTGCATTAATAGCAATTAGATCTTGCATATGAAGTGGAAAAGAAACGAAGGAAAGTAGTGTACTTCTGTTTTATAACTTTGTGTGTTTGCCTCTGAGGCATGCAGTGAACTACTTAACACATAAACAACCCTGCACTGCCCTTAACAATACATAATCTGCATGCAGTGCAATGCAAACACAGTCAAACCCTTACCATCCATGGTAGTTTAGGGGTCACTATTACTAGAGAGATAGATTGTTACGGGTGGCTGCAACATCCAGTGCAACTTCTTGACTAGGAAGATGGTGGAAGGCAAGAGAATGCTGACCAATTTTATTGTTCAAGGCTTTATCAATACTGCTATTGTTGTCACCCTCTTAAACTGATGTAAAAAACACCAAGCTAATAATCTGTTCATCAAATACACACTCATATCTTCCCAACTGCCAATCAGAATCCCTCTCTCCCATGCTCAGAAGGTGGTAGCCGCCATTCTGTTATTTGTTTGGTCATGCTTCCAAAACTGGTGTATTGCAATATTACGATACATACATCCCTATCACTATTATCATTCATTGGAAGAGCTTCTGCTGGTATCCAAAGATTTCATGGCATTTGAGTTGCTTTTGGTGGAATTTGCTGCAAAGACATTCACAGACTGAGCATACTTTAAAGCAGCTAACATTATTGGGATTTTGACCTACAATAATTTTTGCATGGTACAATGTGCCAGACAGGACACTTGCTTGATGTCTAGATGGTAAAGGGAGTCTCCATAGCAAGGGCTCTTACAGGGTCATCTTAGTCAGACTGGGTTAGACTCCCCAAAACATGTTTCTGTACAATAACCCAGCTGGCTCATGGTCTTACCTGACCACTGCAAGATATGTGTAATGTGTCACTATAGATCACCTTAGCCTACATACAAAACATTTCCTAACTATCTTAAGTATGTACAAAAGACTGTCCTACATGATCATTTCTACACGTGCAGCAACTGCTCCTATTGATTGTCTTACTCTTGTACAATTGATTAACTTTGCAGCAGGAACTGTCTGTGAATATCTGGGACAGCCAGATTCTTTGCCCAGGATGTTAATCAACATGCTTAAGCATACAAATTGGTCTAGGCACAGCAAGATTTGCCTCGGAAATCTCAAGAACTGTCTGAAATTCCCACTGGGACCGCTCCTGTAACAAGCTGTCAAATACTTCTTGTGCCAGCAGTTCCATCAATCACCTGGTTTCAACTTGGGCTGCTGTCTCAAACCAGTCCTTTATCTAATCTGTGCAGACAACAAGTCTGGGGGTTCCTGGACCACTGTGGGAATTTAAGTGCACTGGGGGTGCACACAGGCACAGCCCTGAGAGCCAGCTACACTACAATCATAATTAAAGAATTAAACTTTATTTTTCTGCTTAAGTCTCATAGCCCTTGCCCATTAGCTCAGCTGGCTATAGCATGGTGCTAGTAACACCAAGGTCATGGGCTCAATCTCTCTGTGGGTCCTTCACTTAACAGCTGGACTCAATGATCATTGTGGGTCCTTTCTAAATCAGAATATTTTGTGATGTCTGTCCAAATGATGTCAGTATCTGACCTAGTGAGCTGTCTTCAAAGTTCAGATTAAAGTGGCTAAGAAGTAACTCATCTCATACTGCAGTAAATGCCCAAAGATAGGTGATCTTTATGCCATGCATTATCTGAGTTTGGTTGTGCTGGATCAGACCACTGATTTTGACTGAGTGTGCAGATGTCAACATATCTGATAGGAAATCACCTAATGCAGCACTGGTACTCAGATTTGTGGTCCATTGTTTCTGGGAACAGTAAAAGATGGAATATTGTCCATATATATAGCAATGAATGGAGCTTTAATATTTCCCTTTCAGATCAAATGTTCATCTACTACAAAAACCTAATCACCGTGCCTTCAAGTTCATAAATCAATTGCAGCACATGTGGGCTAAACTACTTAAAGGAGATGGCTTTTCTGCTCTATCAGTGATTAAGAGACAGTGTACCTGCTTTATAACCGGGCCATTTACTCACAGCAGAGCAGGCAACTGCTCTTTCTACATTCTGCCTTCTTCAGTTCACCTGATGTTGTCATCAGTGTGTCAGGCAACATCTGGGAAAACAAACTCATCTGTATTCCACCCATCACATACAGTACTGCCTTATCAGCTGTTCCTTCTGCTCTGGGACAGTGCAGATCATGATGATTTAATGCCTGTATTTCCCTGTGAGGGAACTGACACGAGATTCCATGTTTAACAATGGAGTGTAGAAGCCAAGTGCCCAAGCTGCACACCTTCAACAGTTTGTTCTGGAGTCTCTTCATGTAAGACAGAACTGAAAAAACCACAATACCACAATACCCTGCAGTCTGATATTTGCAAATCACACCTGTCATAGATGAATGTTTCACAGGCATTTTTTCTCTTTTATTTAATGCTCAAAGGAGACCATTTTCAGTTTCCAGCTACTTTGTGGGATGCATTGCTGTAATACACCTACCGCATCAGGACCAAAGCTGACTAACACAACTAAAGTGATCACATAAAGTGAATTTACACTGCCAAGTAACTTTCCAGTTTGCAGTCTCAGCCATACATGACCACATAAATTCAGAAGAGTTATGAGTGGGCCATACTAGTCGAGCAAGAATGAAGTATGTAGCTGTGGAATAGTTCAATTACTGGCACCATTACCAGCAGCCCACACTTCAAGGATGCTTATTGCTGATTTCTAACTGCACGTAGCAAGTTCAGTTAATGGGAGAGAGTTCAAAATCCAAATAGCTTGTAACTTGTGGGAAAGCTTTTAAGCACCCATCTATCTCCCTTGAGATTATTGGCAAGGCAGTGAGGAGACAGGCCAAGTTATATTGGGGAAGGTTACAAGCATCTTAGTACAACTTGTTGTTAAAATCACCAAACCAACTGGTTTGAAGAAATACATCCAGCACTGCCATCTTTACTGTTTCTGACCCTTCTCCTGGCAATGCTGTTGTTTTGTCTCAGCTCCACAGTGAAGTCTCCTCCTCTTCTGTCTCATCCCCTATCATGTATATCCTCTATCATGTCCCAAGCAAAGATATACCTTTCCCTGGTCATTCTTTCCTGTGCTCTATCCCTCTTCCAAGCAGGCTGCTGGTAGTTTGGCAGCATCTGCTTCTAGGGAGAAAATGAACCTAGGCTCTTTGTGGTGCAACAGGAACATGAACAGCCGTGTCACCTTGCAAAAGGAAAAATAAGTCTTCTCTAAATTTTAAAAGGAACATCTGACACACTTAATTCACAGCAGCAAAGTAGGTATGTTGGTTTGCTGGCCCTAGAAACTGATATAATCCATGGTACCTTGTCTTCCCTTTCTTGCAGTGAGGCGTCCAGTTTTCCTCTAAAACCTGAGAGAAAACAACAGCCACAGCCAAGACTAATTTTTTATGCTTTTCTTCAGGACACTGGTTGCTCTAACTCTAAGCTAAACAGCACGTATTTTAAAAGCTGCAGGATATGTTAAGAAATACTGCCAAATAGCAAATACTTTAGTCTCCAAATTCTGCCTTTTAAAAAATTAATATGCTACTGGAAACTGTTGCCTGAATTCTAAACAGCTACTTGAAAACAAAAAAGCATCCATACTATTTATGGAGGATCTAATATTATGTGCTCCCTTCTACAGTTTGAGCAGGAACAGAAGCAGGACTTTTCCCAGGACTTAAGGGCTTAATCTAACATGCCAGCTCCTGCTGCATTAGAAGGAAGAGGCTGGAAGCTCATACATATCCAAGGGGAAAAAACCAAACATGAAATGAAATGTTTTCAGCAGCAGCAGCTAAAATGTGTTCCAAAACAACTGAACACTGGTGAATGAAAGCTAAGCAGAAAGTTCTCATGCTATTACTCAGTTTAAACCCTTTTAAAAGTCAGAAATTGGTATTGATTACAGGTTTTAAAAAGAACTATGGAGGGTCATTTAAACTGAAACATAATATATACTGTAACAGTGAACACATAGATCACTTCAGAGAAAGACAGCCTTTCTAGTAAACATCCAGCATCAGCTCTATGTTTTCTCAACACCAGGCAGCATAACACAGCTCCCAGGAGTGCAGGTGAAATACATGAACCCAAACCAATCATTAAATCCTCTCTAGGGGCTACATAAGAAACAAATGAGATGAGCTCCTACAGCTGTCTGTAAACAGCTCCTCTGTCGTCTTTGCTAAAACCTGCAGAATCATCTGGATATGGGCCAGCATCATTCCTAGCTTTTTAAAACTGTTTATATTTATAACTCTTTGCTCTCCTTTGGCAGTGTCTGTCACATTCTCCTATGCTCAGTACTATATACTGTGGGGTTTTTGGCCACTGAAATCAGGGAAATTGCTTGGTATGGAGAATGATGAGCTCTGAACAAGAGGGGCAAACCTGGAAAGATCTATTTAATGCATCAATACTTGCACCGAGAGAAAGTGGTCCTCAACCTAAAGCCTATGGGTTACATGCAAAATAGTCTAGTGCTGGTTTAGGTCACCAGTCATATAAAATATTAAGGCTGAGTGAAGAGGGAAGCAAAAAGCAATTTTGCTCTGTAGCCTCATATCTACTCAGTGCTTTGCTTATAAATCAGAAATTTAGGGATCACTGAAGTAAGCTCTCTTGGTTATTATTTACTTAACTAGATTGGACCATACCCAAATGACCAGAAGGAAAACACTAAGAGGTCTGTCTTCCCCAGCTGAGAGGCTAATTAAAAACCCTACAATTTGCAGAAAAACACATGTAACACAGACACGTACAAGATTGATAAGAACAAACCTCCTCCTTGCTATGAATCTATAAAGAACAGAAGGAAGATCTCTGGCTAATTAGGTTAAAATCAGCTTATGGCTTCATGTAGAAGAACCAATGAAAACTAAAAACAGAAAGGAAGTATTTTTCCCAAGAATCACTTTTTTCCCTTTTCTATCTCTTCCTAAAGCTTTCTGTATTCAATATTTCACAATGTGGTGTGTTTTAAATTTCCCCCTTAGTAAGTAAAGCAATTTGCTAAATTTTGTTTTTTTTCCTTGTTTCAGGGTGCTGTTCAGAAGAGTCTGGTAAATCATACAAATTATTGCCACCAACTTCAGATGCTGAAGTCCGAATACTTCATTCTACCTCCACAGGTGAAAAACACACAGCTCAGAATCAATGCTCAGAATGTTCTCCATGTTCTGATTTAAAATTTTTGTTCTGATTTAAAATTTTTAACTATGAAAAGATAATTACTTTGAGTAAGTGATTTCCCCCACTTTTGACTTAACTCTTTTCATATTCATTCCTTTTTGAAAGGCAACCAGATAAAAAGCGTAGCTATTGTACTAATGCTACCTCATCCAAGTGTGTGTACTTAGGGTTTCATACACCTGTGTTTGAGGAATGCAGGGCAGTTGAGTGTTTCCAGTAACAGACTTGGGCTTATTGAGCAAGCTACTTAAGATTCCACCATTACTACCGGGAAGAAGTATTTTTAAAAAAACTTCACGTGATCAGATGGACAGCCAGAATCCTCTTGCTAGCAGGTAAAATTCTAAGCTTTAAACAAAACATTTCATTAGCTGCTCTCATTCCAGAGAAACTCCACTGATTTTAGCCATTTCGCATCTTCTAATTAAGTGTAATCAGGGTTACAATCATGTCAGTTAGAACTACTTGTCACCAGGGAGAATATTTTTAGGCAGTAGTCCCCTGCAATTCACCAGTCAAGGGAGATGAGGAACAAAGGGGTGACACCAAATCAGAAGTATATGACTGACACCTGTGTCTGTGTGACTTTACCTTGAGCTCATCCGCATCATAGAAGTCTATGCGCACAGCAGGGACCATCCACGTCTGGAACAGAGTTGCCAGGATCTGTTTGGCAATTGCATCTGCGATGAGGTGAAAGTGGAGTGGGTTTCGCCTGATATGAGAAGGGAGAGAAACGCATTAGTTCAGAGGTTTCTAATTCCTGTTCTTAAAGGACAACATCAGAATTTACAAAGCTTTATCTGTGTCTAAGATGCCGAGTTTTGAGTGCGCAGCATGTCTGGTGGAGTCCTGCTCTGCGGCCAAAATGTTGAGACACAATTTGAATACACGACCACAACAAAATACTCGATCAGTTTCTGGGTGGATATGAACATACGGATCCTTGACTGACGATTTATAACAGCTAAGAGTCTTGTCCCATGCACCAGCTCCTTAAAAAAAGGCCAATACCCCTTTGGGGAGCTGAGCTCTGGAAGCGATTGTTTCAGTTTCTAGGTGAACATGGTAATTTATCTTTGTGGTAAGAACAGTGTCTGTGAGGAAATGAGGGTGCCAGGGAAGGTTAAAAAAATAGCAATTTGAATGAGGTGAAATTCTGGGACCCTTGAGTTTACACAGAACTTTTCCACAAAGCAAACTTGGGGAACCAAGAGCTGTCCCATAGGAACCCAAAATTAGATGTTTCAGGTGAGTGCCTTCTAGCTATTCACTGGCATAGTGAAAATAATGGAGATTGCAAATCTCACCACATCCTTTTTCCTAATGGTTAAAGAAAGGCAGGAAGAAAGGAAACATTTTACTTCAGAACACCAGATCTGGGTTCACCTCTGTAGTTACAGGACTTGGGCTAACTGACAAGCTTCAAAACAAGATGGGTGAAGCCAGTATCAGCAGGAGTGGCAAGCTCTGACAAAGTGTATGGGTTTTTCTATACTAATGTGAACTTAGACATTATAAATACCTTGCTTAATTCCCTTAATCTCTCTCCCTTTTTGGGGGGACAGTAAGCAACAAAATTTGATCTCAACTTCTGTGGTAGGAAACCTACCAGTGGAAGTTAAGTCACAAATTGTAGTCTTCCATGTTTACCCCTAGCTTAGCAACTTTCTCTGTCAGCAGAAAAGGATAGATTTTGAAAAAAAACACTAAGAAGACGAATGGTTTGTTTAGTCTTCAGCATGGGATCAACCTTTCTTTGATCCCTAGAGTGGAATAGTGGATTCTCATTTCTATGCAATTTTTAAAGCTAAATGTTGTACTTGTTAATTGGCATTCTTCATCTAACAAGAGAAATACTTAGTTTCAGATGTTCATTAAAGTGGAAGATGAGTGATGCTACTGCAGTCTTCAGTATGAATGAGAAGTGAGGAAAACTATGTTAGTTCAGGCCAATATACTTCCATTACATTTTTGGGCTTAACCCAAAAAATGAAGGTTGTTTTTTTTTCTCCATTTTCTACATTAATGAAAAATGTGTGCCTTCCTCTTTAATGTTTCTCTTCTTGCTTTGATGAGTAATACTGCTTCCCACTGAACAAAGTCCACAGGAAAACACAGAAATACATATAATGGTCATGGTATTTTACAAGACCCCTCAGCAGAAAGAGATTGTTGTGAGAAGCAATGTATGACTGGAGATTGCCATGTCAGAAATACTGCATTACGATCCAACCTAGCCCTCGGGGCTGCCAGTGAAGCTGCTGTATTGGCTTCAAGGACACTGTGGATCACATTATGTGCTTACAGGAAAAGCAGAAAAGGGCTGGGTAGAAGCCTTATATGTGAGATAATCACGATGGCAGAATAAACCCGCAGCTGATCTGCCTTAAATGATATCCAAAACACTAAGCCACAACATGCTTTTCAAAAGAAAAAAGGTCTTTCAATCTCCAGCTTGCCCTGGAGGGAGGAGGGGAGAGGGAAAGGCGTTAAGCTGCCAGCTGCTGAGTGTCCCATTACCAAGCGAAAGGGATCACAGCAATTACATCTGCTTCACCAGCCCAGCAGGAGAATAGAAGAGGACATCCTGGCTCATGCAGATTCTGCAGTAACCAGGCACCTTGCCAAGAAAAAATAAGGAAATAGCAGTGATCAGGAAATACATCTCATTAGTAGAGACAAGGCCAAGAGAAACAAAGTACAACACCAGTGGCTTTGGGTATAGGCAAAGCAGTATCTCAGGAGAAATAAATGTTCAATATCAACATACACAACCCACATAGATCCCTCTGCTAAGGAGGGGCTGAGTCTGGATTCTGGTAGGACTATTTCCCAGCTGTTCTTCAGTAATTTTCTTCCCTTTTTTTTTTTTTATTCTGGGGTTATTTATCTTATATTCTAAAGTAGAATAAGAAGAGTAAAAAAATCAGCTAAAAAAAAGAAAGTTCTGTCTTCTTTCAAATGATCATTTAGTTAAATGGAATTTATATAAAATATTTCAAGATGAAACATACTAGCTGAAAAGAAAAAATCTGACACAAAGACACTCAGATGTTCAGTAGCAGTTTATACTTATCTGAATGACCCAGAGTGTATGAAACTTATATGGGAACAAGTGGGTGACATTTACTTTAGTTCATCTCCTACTGGGAGAAAGAAAAAAGGATAGCTGTACTCCCACACAGAAATCTCTTTCAAGTTGTTAGCCTCCTGGTAAAGATTCAGCTGGAAGGAAAGTGTGTGTCAGAGGCAAAGCAGAAGATTATCACTTACAAAAATACATCCCCAAAACAGTATAGTGACCTGATGACATCTACAGCTAAATGTGCATCAGCCACAGAAAATTTTACTCCAGACGAGATTTCAGTTGTGTGAAATGTGAGGTTTAGCACAGTGCTGGAAGCCAACAGTGCTAAAAAAGCCAACAGTGCACAGCCTCAAAGCTGGAAGCCCTTCTGAAGGTAACCATACTAGCATACACACAGATGACATCCTTCACCTCTTCTGCTGTCTGCAGTACACGAAGCCTGAAAGATACGGATTGCTTCAAAGTGTTTAAGAAACAAGTTTAGAAGCTTGAAGATCAACCAACATTCATTATAAAATATACAGAAGAGATTCTGCAAGATGAGAAAACTTTCTCAAGAGATATACGAAAGGGATGTCATGATTATCTGACAACATGATTAAATCACTGGCTCTAAGAATTAGGCATGACAATCAGGATACTGTGAAGGATTCTACTCAAAGCTCAGTTTCATTCAACTTGGACATTTTGCTCATTTTCCAGTGGGCACATCAAGAGAACTAAAAAAAACCACATAAAGGCTGGTTGTATCTTGTACTGATACACTGTATCACTACAAATCACTATACTGTAATGGGGACAGTATCTTCAACTATAGAATAACATGGGCCAATATATGACAACTGTGATAAACTTCTCTCACAAAACTAACAGTTTTGGAAAATCCCCAGTATTCATGTGAATTCATCTGTTTGGGAATAAATGTTTCTAGTATTCCAGGTTTCAGAACTCTGAGCCCCAGATCGTCCAGATTCCTTACTGCAGAAGCAGCTTTGAAACAGCCATAGAATTTCTCACCAGGTTCAGAAATACTTAATATTATTTACTTCAATGATTTTGAACATTTTAATTTCTACCAACTACAACTTTTCACAGTTTCTGCTACATGGAAAATGCTGATGCAATAATGTCTTAATGTGGTAAATGTAGTTCCAAAATATGGCTACTTCCCATCAAGTGGAAACTTAAGGTTCTAAGTACTCTATTCAGAAAAATGCAGATCTTCATATATTAACTTATTTCCACTTATCTTAAGATCAGAACACTATCTGACAAAGTAAACCATATGTAAAGAGCACACATTTATTTTCCTAAATTACTTTCCTCAAAAGTGAATGAAGGGAGATTCTAGCCAAGATTTTCAAGCATGGACGCTTAAATATAGGCTCTTAGACCTAAATATAGGAGTTTGAATGAATGCCCTCATTTTTGAAATTGCTGAGGTCCTATAAAATTAATAAAATGAAAAGAAGCCAATTTTTTAAGTCAGGCCATGAATTTACAAGTCTATTCCAAGGTACCCATTTCTCTACATTTTTTCTCATCATGATGTCTTATTCTTGCATTTCAAAACTTCTTATTCTTCATCAGATTTATGATCTGCTTGCTCAAGCATTTGTGGCCCTTTCTTTTCAAATAGTCACTGTCACAGAGTTAAATACAGAAATCTACAATTGAAAAAGGGAGTAGTGAACCAAGACTCACTCTTCCCTTCTGCACTATTCCATAGCTCAATTGTTAGTAATTCAAAAGGCAGCTCCTTGGCTGCTTGGTTACAGAGTTCTCTCTCTGCAATGGAGGAATTGTATTTTTTAAGAATATAAAAAGGTCAGTAGCCCAGAGGCTTTGTTTCCAAAACCTATACTTTATTAAGGGAAGCACAACAAGGTAGTACCTTTTATCTGTAACAAATGTTTACAAGAACTTCAAATAGGAATTATAAAAGGCAGTCTGGGAAACTTTTTCTCATAATGCCCATATGACAATCCCTCTCTCACATGAGAAAAATTTTAATGAGAAAATCTTCAAGATGTTTTTAAACCACTTCACACCCAGTATTGATGAAAATATCCCCAAACTATTGGAGAGATCTTAGATGCACACTTGCTGCATCACTCATGGATCTTCTTGTTTTGTGTTAACTCACAAAGTTAAGAAGTACTTTGGGAAGTACTAAGAAATTTCATGGGCAGGTTTTTTTTTTAAACATTGCTTTCTCCATCATCCCTCTGTTGTTAAGACAGCTAGAAAAAACAAACGTGTGTATTATTGATGCATTTATATGGATCAAAGAAACCAGGTCAGGCTTTATGGTTTTTGCCAGAATAACCTCCCACAAAATAGACTGACACATTAGAAAAGTTGGAAACACTGACAGAGGTTTTGAATTCTCAAATTAACTCCATTAAGGCAAAGTGGTCTCAATGGAATATAGTCATTAGATTATATAAGCTTTAATTACCAGCCAGTGTTGACTTGTGACTTTTACTTGGAAATTACATGTCATCCTTTTAATTTAATTTAGATTTTCATTTGGCTTGCCTTATTCTACTTGTTCTAAGAAAAAAAAAGAGTTCATTATTCATACAGCATTCTGTAACACAGCTTCACATCCTGTTCTTAAAAATGCTCAGACATACGCTTAACTTTAAGGTTACAAGCAGCCTTCTTAAAGCAAAGAGGCAACTTCCTATTAAAAAGCATTTGTCTGGTTGTCTGGTTGTTTACATTTCTTACAAAGTCCCCACATTCCTATGCCACTATTGCTGTAGCATAGATGAAGAGTACAGCTAAAGAAGTAAATGCAGTGTCTCCTGCGAAGAAGAGGGACTGACATAGTGGGGAAAAAACAAAAGGGCACAAAAAACCAACCCAGTACTTGCTGGCACAATAGAGAAATTAATTGTTTACAGATTGTCAGACTGACCTAACTGCCAGAAACATGCTATAATTGTGTAAGTTTGTTTTTCTCTTTGTTTCCAAATGAAACACAGTGTTAAGCACATCTTCGGAAAAGACCACATTAAAAACCATTTTAGCTCTTACTTGAGCTAAGACTTACCTGAACAAAGAGAGAAATTATCTTTTTAATATGTAACTATAATTGTGGGCTGTTTCTGTGGCACTCTAAGGTTTAAAATTTTCAGAAATGGAGTAAAACATTGAAAATCATCAATGTAACTCGGACCAATTGTTGCACAAGATTCAAGGAACGTTATCAGCCACAGGAAACTGCTTCAATTTTGAAAAAGAAATGCAGGTGCTTTTTAGCATACCACTATAATCCCTGTTCCCAAAAGTATTTGCACGTCATTCTGCCTATTTGACCCAATATAATTCATTTTTAGTGTTTAGTCTTTTGGTTCGGAAAAACTCAAGTTAGGCTGCTCTTAGGACACAGTGATATGAGATTGGCTTGTGTTAAACTCAGAGATAATTTTTTTAGCCCTGCAATGGCTTTATAAAATCTGTCATAATTGGGAACTGGATGTGCAAGAAAGGAAAGCAGGAAAGTTGCAGAGTAAGACTGAGTATTCATTCTACAAGCCTCCCTCTGTGCAGCACTGCCAATGCATATTTATCAGACTGCAAACCCTGCACTATCCCAGCTCTGCTGAGTCTCCTCCTGAGAACAGACTGTCAGTTATGTCAAACTGGGTGTTAAAAGCTGCTGGATTTTGTGGCTGGAGCATACGTTTTCAAAAGACATAACTGGAATCAAGCTCCTTTATCACTGGGAATGAAACACATTGCTGAACTATGATGTTCTTATGTGGAATCAATCACACTACCCTTTTCCTCTCCTTTTCCCACTCTCTGGAACCTGAAGATAGATATGGTTTCTCAAATGGTCTGAACAAGTAGCTTGCCCGAGTCTCATAATATATATGGTATGACTCAAATCTTGGTGTTTTAGGCCTGTGGAGAGCTGAAATGTTCAATATGCAGGATTTTCTGTACATTCATGCAAGAGAGAAGAGATAGCACACTCCATCTATAGAAAATCCTGTAGCTTTTATCCTTAATGACCCAGCACTCCTGCTGTTTTGTGCCTCTATCTAGCACTCTAGCTAAAGTTGGGGGTATAACAAATATGTTAATGCTCCCTGGGATTAGACTGACATGGCCTCATTTTCTATTAGAGAAGTAGGGATTTCCTCTGGAAGCAGGGAATTTAGATACATAGTTTTGTATCAAAATGCATGCTAAAATATGCCTTAACTACTAACCTGTAGGTAAATGCCAAAAGAAGGACATGACATCTTCACAAATTCCAGGTAGGTTCACTGAAATCAGCGTCTTCCAACAAACACCAACTGAGGTGCAGGAGGACAGGTGAGGACATTAAGCCTGGTTGCTTTCAGGGGTCAGTTGTTTAATCAGTAGATTGGATTCAGGGTGTGTTGAAGGAAAAACAAAATCTCTATGACAGTAAGTTTGGCAGCATATTTTTTCTGTTTTTGCAAAACTATATTTGAGATTGAATGTAGTGATCCTACAAATGAAGGACCAGTAGTCTAACTTAGAGATTAGGACAGCAAACTTCTGGTTAAGCAAACTTCTCCATTGGAAGCATACAGACCTTTCAAATGTCCCTTCTACTTGGTTTATTGGACAATGCCAGCTAGGATGCACTCCCTGGTGCATATTTAGGGTTAGAAGAAGAGACATCTCCATATCTGTTTGCACTGTGGATCCTCAAGTCAGAGGTAAACCTGATGCTGACATCATGAAGCACTGACTATCTGAACCAACCGCTTCCAACTCTCCTAACTCAATCCTCCTAAATGCACTATCATGACCTGTCTCCATCCTTCATCCCTAGAATTAAATAGATCATAGCAACTAAAACTTTTCCAATCATCACCATTTCTGAAGTGCATAATGGTATCCAAAATAACATTGTTTGCACATGGCAACCAATGCAAGGAAACTTAGTTCTAAATCAATATTCAGCTTAGCTTGTTGCTTCTTTTTGCTTATTCTGCATCCTTCAATACAACTGCCATTCTGTAGATAAAGATCCAAGAAAGGAGTGCTACTGAAGCATGGCCATGGAGCCATAGCATCAACTGATGCTTAAGAAGTCTGTGTTTTCTAGAAGATAAGAAAGAAATGTCTGTAAGAAACTCTGTCTCTTTTCTGAGAATATCTTTTCTTTCTAGCAAACAATTTAATAACTAGTGAGAAAAGCTAGTGCTAGGCAGGAAAGGACTTAGATTTGTCTTTAAGTATGTTCTGAGCAAACAAGGGAGATAGGTTATCTGGAATGTACTCATGTTTCATTAGCTATATTGGACTTTATCTTGGCCACCTCTGCTGAGCTCGACAAATCCTTTGAGATGAGAAGTGCAGGCCAAACAACGGTATGTTCTTGACAGAGGCAGAATCCATCAGACTTAGAAAAACCAATATTAACTACCTTTTTTTGGTTTAATATTTTAATTTATTATTATTTAGTAATTTAATTACATGGCAGTATTGTTTATAAATATGCTATTTGCTCATAGGTGTGTCTTAAGTAAAACAGGGACATTTCCTTTAAGGAACACAGAGAGAGAAGTTGTTTAAACCTTTGAGCTGTGAGATTGCTATTATTCACAGAACATTTGGGAACAGAGAGATTACAGTCTTCTCAAAATGGATGCAAGTACTAGGATAGGAAAACAGGGAGAAGCTAACCACTAGGATAACTCGTGTCACCACAAAAATGTGATTTTCCATGAAATCCCTTAGAAACAAAAATTTAAAATAAGACAAAACCTCCCCACATCCTTGCAATATGAACCCAGTTTACACTGAATAATTCAAACTTCTAATTGGAAATAGATATAGTTTTAAAATTTACCAGAATTTTAATGTTCAGTAAAATCCTGCACAGAGAATGACACGGATATTTTCTGGTTTTTTGCTTTTGTTATGTTTGTTTTAGCCTTGTTCTTCTGGTCCTACCCCTCATCTAACATGAACATGCTCCTTCTCAAAAGACTTGCAAAGACTGTGTGTTGATAATGGAAGCTGCTCTCATATTTTGATTGAACAGTACTTATGGAGTCTTTTTTCATACTGGACAAGGTGAGCATTTATATTATTTTAGGAAGCTTACCAAAAATGATAAAATGATGCACTAAAACCATGTCAGGGAGTGACTACAACGGCTTCCAGCAGGAGACTGGAGGCAAACATAAGCAGCAAAGTGTGGGACTGGAATGCCCCACCCATGCTAGATGCAACAAGATATTACCGCATGACATGAAAAAGATTCATTCACCCTTGCACAAAATTGTCTTTCAAAAAAAGTAGCATACTGAAACTACCTTAATAAGTTGTTTGTACTGTAAGCATATTTTAGTAGTCTATTTATCCTGTTTGAGTCAAACAGTCTGATCACTTCCCTAATTTTAATCCATTTTCTGCAACATTATTGAAAAGCACCTTCACGAGACATTTCTGAACTGGACAATGGATACACAGATACGCCCACACATATGTGGGTGTTTAATGTGAATTGGCTTTTTCTGGAGCTGCTGTCTATTAAGAGAATTGGTTATTTTGTTTTCATTGTATGCTTATGCCTCTCAACCTTGGGAGCTAACTGTGCTAAAACCAGGTTGCAAAAACTTCTGAGGGGCTGTGAGCCACCCTTCCAAAGCCAGAATAAACCATCTGAATTTAATGAAATAGTGTATATACTGACCATAACAGCAGTTTTACTTCAAAAATGAATGTCAAAATTGGAAGCTGGGATAGTCAAGCAACCAGTGTGAATTTATCATCTGCACCTGTGCCATAAACTGATACCAGAAATAAGCTAAATGAATACAACACTTGTATTACCATTATCATTATTTTACAGCATTCAGGAGCTTGCAGATGCTTTACAGTGAAGATAGATACTGTCCCTATTCCCACAATGCAACAGGGGTAGCAGGTGGATCTCTGATCCCACTTAGTCACTGCAGAAATCTTCACACAGGTGAAATCTATCTGAGATGGTCAGGAATTAAATGTTTCATTCCTTAAAAAGAGAAAGGAACCAGGGAAGGGAATTTGACCTTCTGCAGTGAAATAGTAAACCTAGAAGAAGCTCACTTAGTCATAATCAGATATACAACATACAGGAAAAGAAAGCTGCCTTTACCTGTGAAATAAGACAGACTTGACGAGTGTGACAACAT
The DNA here is from genome assembly GCA_013396995.1 of Dicaeum eximium. NCBI lineage: Eukaryota > Metazoa > Chordata > Aves > Passeriformes > Dicaeidae > Dicaeum > Dicaeum eximium. The sequence continues at coordinate 3,214,674 of VWZP01009871.1, read as the reverse complement.
CCCGACTGGCATTGTACCCTGCACAGACAATGGCAACGTGGATAGTCTGTGGGAGAAAGGGAACAAAAAGAACAGAAATTAAAGCCTGCTCCTGTGTTAGTCACTCGTTAAGGAGAGCACACACATGACACTGCTGTTGTTTAGTGCTGCAATTGTTAGGGATTTGAGTGGGTGTTTTGCAGCAGTTTGCAACCCACTTGAGGCAGTTTGCTAAAAACATCTTAATTGAGTTATAGCACCATCATCATTCCAAAGTCATTACTATCTCTACATTACATCAGATGTTTGAACAGGATTGCATTTATTAGCTAAGATATACATGTGCATGTATGTACACACACCCTCCCCAAGTAAGCAGCACACAAAATCCTGAGTGTGCAAGCATACAGACATTTTTAATCTTTTGAACTAAAGTTTAAAATTATGTCTGATAATTAGAAGCAGATATGAGCTCAGAAATTTTGTATTATTTCTGTCTTATGCACAGCCCTTGTAGAGAGGGTGAGCAAGCTCTCATGGATGAACTTGACTGTGACTACTGGTTTGCCAGGGCTGGATGCATCCCAGTGATGTGATGGGACACAGGCTCTGAAGGCAAGTGGCCACCTCCCTGCCTGTGACTGCCAGGATGGGCTGTTCTGGCAGCGTTCGTGTGAAGTTAAACACAACCCCCACAAACACATTCTCTCCACCTCATGACACTGGTAAATTATCACTTATTCTGTGCCTTTTTACCTCCCCTTTAAACATGAGGCAGAGGTTTCATCATCTCTTCAGGAGGAAAGGGAAAATTGAAAAGGCACTACGAGTCATTATTTAGCCAGTAAGTACTAATCTGAAAAATGCTATTACGTTGCTCTGCTCTGCTTTTTAAAAGTAGCCATTTCTGCTCCCTAGGGACAAAAAAAGTTAATCCTAGCAAGTTTTGACTCCAGGTTCTGTGATCTTCTGTGTCTTAGTGGTCACAGAAATGAAGCAGAGTTCACCATGCTGTCAGCACAAAGCTGCCATTGAGGACACAGCTGTGAAACTGCAGGGAAGCCTCATTTGGCTTCCATTTGAAGCTTGGTTAGCTGGTTTCTCACACACACAGCTCTCATTTTCCACAGAATGCCCACTATGCTGAGAACAAATGAGGAATTCTGCCTCATCACATAGTCACAGATTCCCAAAGCCTGGCTTGTAACAGAAGCACATTTACACAAGAAGTGCCATGTGTGGGGCACATCTGAAGAGCCCACAGCCCCATCCATTAAGATTGCCTGGTACAAGGCACAATTTGAGTCATACCACTGCCAAGTGGCTGTGCCACTGTACAACGTCCACACAACATCACAGCTGCCTCCAGCCCTACTGTGCTTCACAAGCTCAGGCATATTTAAGATCTGGTGTTTTAAGAGGACTTGAATTAATAAGACAACTGTCTGTCCAGAGAGGTGTGAGAAAGACAAGATACTGCAGTACATTTTGGCAACAGCTCTGTGAGGTATTAGCACTTTAAATTTATGTTAAAGTCAATGGGAGCCGAGCATGCTCAACACTTGGCAAAAATTGATTGTGTTTCTCTCTTGTGATAAGAGGGGAGAACAGAGGCTGCTTATTAATGACTTCTACTGCAGCACGAGTCTGTACTGTACTCATCTGCACAGATTGCCAAGGGTGCACTGATTCCTGATCCTACACATAACTGCCTCCTTTCTGACTGTCACCTGCTCCTTCCCAGGCTTGTGAAGACCTAAGATCCTTCCCCTCAGTGCCAATTAAAATCAAATTAACTGAGAACAGTTTCACCCTTGCTTTTAACATTTTACCTGAAAGCACTAGACCAGAACAAACATTTTAGGGGTTTTCACAGAATGGCACTGTCATATACTGTCAACATTGTTTTATCCTACCTACACATGCCAGAAAAGCTCTCCTCAAAGCCACTCTCTCTACCTTCCAATTGCCCTCCAAATCAGAGTTTATCCCATCAAGTTCTTGCCCACATCTGTTCTTCTTTTACTAAATCAGTTTGTTTCAGAATTGAAAGCATGCATTCCTCGCTGTCTTCTAGTAGCTGCTGTTGCCTTGGACGCTGCTTCAGCCAGGACACAGTGAGAGCAGCACTTACTACTCTTCTGAATGCTCTTTTCCAGCTCAGAGACACAGGTATCCCTGTACCTTCTGCTCAGCCTCTCTGTGGTGTTCGATATTACATATCACTTCTATTCCTGACTGCAATCAGTTAAACAAAAGAGTAATAATCCCCAAAGAAAACAGAAATCAAGACCTTCTCTTTCCAAGTTTTTTATTGCAGCATGCTGCAAGACTCAGTCTATTCCTCTCCTTGCCCTGATTCACTTTCCTCTCTCTCACTGTTTAACTGTTAAACAAAGTCAGTGGAAAAACAGATAAGCCAAATGAAGTGATCAACCTGAACTGTCTGCAGATGTTTGCATCCCAAAAAGAGTTTTCTCCATGCTTGTTCCAAATGCATGTTTGGATTGAGAGCAGCTGGCTGTACCCAGATACTGGCAAGATATGGCTGGAATAAGCACTTGAAAGAACTTGCACCCTCCTGAGTATACTACTGTATATCATCTCTCCGATTTTGAAAATTGTCACCTCTCCCAAACTCCTTTTTTTCCATCTGCAGATGGCTGTAAGAGTGTCCCCCATTCCCCAGAACTGGCCACTGTGACTCACACAACCTCCAGACTCAATGATTGCAGCTAACACCAAGGACTAAAGCCCAAAGAATGGGCCAAACCCAAAGAATGCTCCAACTTCTACTACAAGTGTCAGCCTGCCTGTTTGGCTCAACATGTCCCATCAAACTTCTCAAATCAAGGCCCTGCATGCTACACCTGCTCCTTTACTGCTGGCATTCCATGATAGTTTTAGATAATACCAGTCACACTCTAGCCTGGCTATTCAGAAGTCACTGCAGGACCAAACTGAGCATTCCAAGTCTCCATCCTCCTACAATGCTGCTCTCTTTAAAGTGAATGATGGATGTGTTCACCACTTGTTGCAGGAGTCTGGACTCAGGTCATTCACTGGAGATGCTTTTGGATAATAACTCATTGCAGCAACAAATGAAATGATGATACACCTGCTTCCCAGAGTCAATGAATTCTTCCTCTGTTTATACACAGAGATGTGAATAGGTAATCAAAACACTATGGAAGTTCATCACAACATTCTCCCTACAGGCTGAGGATCAGGGACACCAGCTGATCTATTTTTAATTGTAAATAGTTTAGGAAGCACTCAGGTGTAGGTGCTTCAAGGCCTTAAGGAAGCTAAGCTTCTTTAGGAAAGGGAGTTTAAGTCATACCAAGGTGCATGCTAATGTAGCTCAAAACTCTTACTTCAGCCACTACATATCAGGAAAATCCTGTTTCTAAATGCAGTATTTCATGTTCTGGGATAATATTAATGTGAAGAAAATATCCAAAACCACATAAAGAACTGGGCCCTAGATCAATATCAATGAGGAGGATACAGTGCCTAGATGCATACATAATAATTTTTCCTCATTGGACTACTTTTTGGAATGATGAAATAATGAGTTTTAAAAACCTGTATTAGTCCTTATAGTTAAAAATAATCTTGGTAAGACATTTCATACCTCAGTCATTTTCCAGTAGGCTTTCCATTGTAAATATTTAATCCTTCAAAAATTGTTGAATGTGATTAAGAGATATTACAAGTATGTAACAAAATGCTTGTGTTTGTTTCCAGGTTGTTTTTTTTTTTTCCCCAGTGGCAGATACCATCTCCTTTACATGTGTTACACTGCTGATGTTGGTGAGGATCTGTTCTTGATGGCTGTGGAGCACTACACTCTTACCCCTATTGAACAACATTGTCGAGAACAGGAACAATACAAAGATGCCTCTAAAAATGCTTCAAATGTTAAGTATCTTGCTAAGCCACTAAATGCTATACTGCTAATTATCAGTTTCCTAATATAAAATCTCTTTCAAAAATATTTATAAATGCACACTTAATTCAAGCAAATGCTCAGTCTAGGGAGGCACAAGCTGGAAAGATACTGAGGTAACACCATTCAGAAAGAGGCATACAAATTGTTAACTTTCACTGGCATTATGCTCTCCTTCTTCTGAAGCCTGTTGCTAGTGCTGACATCTGTGTAAGGACTATGCTTACCTATATTCTCAAGGTTTGTGTGCAAATTGTCTACTACTGGGAAGGCATGATGGGCATCTGCTTGCCCAAGGGAGAAGCCCCTTGTCTGGGTGTCTGATTTTTTCCTTGCAGTATAATGTGGTCCATTTTGAAGTATCAGAAGAGCCCTCCTGTTGTGAATGCAACAAACCCACAGCTATTTGATACAGATCACAATTAATATCACATAGATGATGCTTTATCAGAGATTTAATGTTCATTCATTGTAAGTGCATTTTCAAACGTTTTAATCACCATTAAAGACCATCCCAAATTAGATTGTGAAATGTTTTAGCCAGTTAATCTCCAAGAACAAACTCAATGAAATGAACAACCCATTCCTGGCACTTTTAGCCTCCCCCAGAGCAAGAGTCTTCTTCTTAAGAACCATTGTTTCTCACTATCCAATTTGTCGACTCTTGCTGTGATATATTTCAGGGTCAGAAACAAAAAAGTTTACACATCTGAAACACAGAAAAAAATCACACAATGAAAGGCATCAAGATGCCCCTTACACAAACACAGGATGAGAATCTGCACTAACAGGATAAATGATGAGACCCTTGGCAAATCTGATAATAGGGAAGTTTAATTTTATTTTCCATTCCTGTAACTGAGATACCTAGTGAATTCCTTAAGAAAAGAATAAAAAGTTATTCTGAGATCAAAATAGCATGCAGTGAGATAGGGGGATGGCAAATAATGTCAGATTTCGTATTTTACATAAGCATTGCCTCCAGCAAAGTGCTAAACTCCACTGAGTAAGTAAACTCATTGGCAAAACACATTATAAACTGTAAGGCCACTTAAACTATCCCTACTTTAAGCTACTATTTTTGTGTCCTAGATTGGTTGGTACATTGAACAACCAAGAACTGAGATTCAGCTCATCACTCCTTAATACAATAATAAGAGGAAAAGTGAGGTTTGCTGATTGATGGCTTGATTAAAAGAAACGCCAAAAATCTCACAGTGAGGAAAGTCAGACCCTCATTATCTGGAGGAGGGAAAATGAAAAACAAAAACCTCCTTTTCCATCTCCTTACAATAATGTTGCTTCCTTTTTTCTACATTGATGGACAAAGATATCCAACTGGAAAGCAGTAGTTCATTTTCAAACTGTATTTGATATTTTCTCATTGAATAGAATTTATCTGAAAAGATAATTAGGATTTCTTTTTCCTCTCCCACTAATTTTCTTTCAACTTTTATCTTCCAAGTGGCAGCAAGCAAGATAAAAGGTGATATGGTATTACCCCCTTTGTAGAAATAAATGGAGGAAGCTATTTTTGATAACTTTATCAGCTGGGATTGGCACGAGGCCTTTAAGTGAGACTTTCTGTTTTGGATCTATCCATATTTGGACCTGTCATCATTCAGACATCTCACAACTCAGTATCTGGATGACATCCACAGAAGTACTGACATAAAATGGGGAAAACCAAACCAACCACACCAAAACTGTCTTAGAAGCAGATCACCTGCTCCCTGCAGCCAAGCACGCCGCTTCTGCACGGCTCACACAAGGCACCTGCTCCCACAGTAACATCCAGATACACGCCTCAAATGAGTCAAAAGCACAGGCTGCCTCCATGAGCACCGATTTAATTAATCATAAACCCTGAACTGTTTCAATATAGGCACAGAAACAAAGAAATAAGGCTTTTCTAAGCACTCCGGAGTCATTATTATTTAAAATACATGGGGTCAGTTCGCCCCAGGTTTTTATCAGCACAGCTGTAGTGAAGTCAGCTAGAAACAAGGCTTTGATTTTTATACCAGGTTTGGGGACACAAGAATGAAAAAGACAAAAACCTGTGATGAAATAATAACTCAGAAGATATTCCACTGACAAGTGTGTTAAAGGTAAAAATTATCTGAGAAGTTGCACGCAGCCGACCTTTAAGAGGCCGTTTATGGAGGGAAAGGTTTCAGAGGAAGGATCCGCAATGTCCTTAAAGGACCACACCTACCAAGCTTTGTACCTGGCAGGTTCCTTTGGTGTATTTACCTCACACTTTTCCACCACCGGCTGCTGACCGCACTCGGAGCTGTTCCCCGCCACGATGCCGGCCCGGAGGCTCTCGCTGTCGCCCGTGCCCTCCTCCATGGAGTAGGTTCTGGAGTGGTTGCCGCGGCGGTGCGCGGGGCCCCGGCTCTGCGCCAGGCTGAGCTGCTTGCGCAGCGCGCGGTTCTCCTCCTCCACCTCCCGCACGCGCACCTCCAGGCTCTCGCGCTCCCGCTGGCTCGACGCCGCGTACCGAGGGCTGTGCGGCTGCGACTCCAGCGGGGACAGCGACACCGGCTTCCCATCTGCACCGAGGAAACAGAGCACTTCTGTCAGAACGCGCCAGCCCCATCTTCCTTTGACGCTGGTGTTGTGAGGCAGAGACGCGTTTCAAATACAGCCACGTTTTATGCAGACTTGGCATTTCCAAGCCACGCGTAAGTGCGCGGTCAACTTGGACAAACGCTGAATTCTACAAGCTACAGGTCCTACTAATTTTCAAACCACACCAAAAGATAAGCATGTGTTTCTTTGTTCTCACAGGGCTGCCTGCCAGTCTCTAGTCTGGGAAGACAGTCAAGAACACGAGGATTTAATTCAAAGACAATTAATATACAGTTAAATATATTTTAGAAATGTATGCAAGATGAAATAATTTTCTTATTCCCACTTCCTCCACAGTCAAATGACAGCATTTTGGCAACCATTTTGTGCCAAACAGTAGCCCCAGCTGATTCACATGTGTGGAACAGATGGGTTTTATTCAGCAACATAGTATTACGTGCTTGCTGAGAAATAAGAGGTTCAGGACAGAAATTTTCAATACACATGTGGGCCAAATTCTGGAAAGTATTTTGGCTTAAAAAGACTCAGTGGAATTTTGAAAAAAAGTAAAAATCCAACACCTTCAACTTGAACTGCTCAAAAAGGTTCAATCAAAATCAAATTGAAGCAAAGCAAAAGACAGTGAGAGTTATCCACAGTGTCATAATTAGCAAGAAACTCTTTTGCAGTGATGATATGTGAGTATCTTATACTAAACTATTACTCAGTTATAACTTTCTACTTGTATGTATTAAAGCACAGAATTATAGAATTGTAAGGTTGAAAAAAACCTCTAAGGTCATTGCCTCCAACTGTTAATCCAGCACCAACATGTTTACCATTAAACCATGTCCATATCCACATCCATGTTTTTTGGACACTTCTAGGGATTGTGATTTTACCATTTGCCTGAACAGCTATTCCAATGCCTGACCACCTTTGCCATTAAGTATTTTTTCCTAATATTCAACAAAAATCTCCTGTGGCACAACTTGTAGTCATTTCCTCTCATCCTGTCACTTGTTGCCTGTAAGATGAGGACTACACCTTCACCTGGCTACACTCTCCTTTCAGACAGTTTTAGAGAGCAGTAAGGTCTCCCCTGAGCCTCCATTTCTTCAGGGTAAATCCTCCCCCCCGCCAGCTCCCTCAGCTGCTCCTCATGGGACTTGTGCTCCAGACCCTTCCCCAGCTTCACAGCCCTTCTCTGGATATGCTCCAGCACCTCAATATCCTGAACTGAACACAGGATTCAAGGTGTGACCTCATCAGTGCCAAGTACAGGGACATGTTTGCTATTTACTGATTTTTCCAGTGCAGAGTGTCCCACTGGTTTTATCAAACAAACAACAGCCTGAGTGGTTTATAAAATGGAAATCACACAGTTATTGTTTAGGAGTTCTCCTTAACAAGTACATTTTCAACCTACCAACTCGAAACCATCTCCCTGCTATAAAGACTTGTTCATTGCCTGTTCTGTTTCATTGTTTCACATTTACATGGATGATGAGCAGTCCTCTACACTGACTTAATGAAAAAAACTGGTATGGAAATCAAACCCTCAATCTACATTGTTGAGTTTTACAGGTATACACGCTTCCCGTTATGTATATAAATCATTATCTTAATTTTTATCATCATTTGGATAGATCATCTTGCATTTTCTTGCAGGCTATCTTCTACAAAAAAATTGTAATTTATTAATTTACCATTAGCAAAGGTTATGGATAAATCTGAGACTGAAAAACATCTCAAGACAAATTCTGGAGTTTGGCCACTGACATCTTGACACTCGAATGCTCCAGCAAATAGTTATTAAAAATTAAATGAGATATTTGATAAGCCTGAAAATAATGAGTGCAGCAATAGAGAAATGTCAACATAAAGGACAGAGCCATGCTACAATTAGACATGCAATAGAATACTGAGTTATCTTTCTCCACCAAGCTTGGAGGGCCTGGAACTGAAGTTATTTCTCAGCTGCTGATACTCAAGCTAAGAAAATTAAAACTCATTTGGTTGTGTTTCTATTGTATCCCCATTACTGGACAGCAAGAGTGTATTGTGTAGGCACTCTCAGATAAAAAAAAAACAAAACAGCACCTTTGCTAACCCACAGAACAACCAACCTGTGCTATCATCAGATACACAATTACAAACTGTGTAATTAGATATGCAAATCTAGCCAAAGACTTCACTGGCTATCTTACCTCCTCACTTGGTGAATATCCAGCTGACACAGATGTTAACTCATTGCTTCCTGTCTTTGTCACTGAATTCTGCTAGCTTCAAATAATTACCAGAAAAGGTAGCAAGATATGGAAGTGACTCTCAGAACAAAATCCATCAGCATTTCAAAATATGGAAAAAAAATTAACATATCTTTACATATTCTATGGACATAAATCAACAGGTTATAAATGCTGCTTTGCCAAAATTAAAACTTTAGAAGTTTTTTTATCTTTTAGAAAAGATTGTAGGTATATTGATCAGAAAAGTTCAACTGTTTCTACACACTATTTAGAAGAAACAGCATAGTCTGAGAAAGGGAGTGAAAGAAAATATCACCTCACTGCCTCAGACTGAAGTTGCAGCAGCTAATGAGACCAGCCCAGTGTTTATGCAGCCTTGGCTTTAAATGCCAGTAACTCCACTACTGTTCTCCCAAGTAGCAAATATTTCTGCTGGTTATGTAAAAGGAGTAAGGAAATCCTCTCAGGAATTAAACAACTAGCTAGCCTCTTCATCTCAAATGTACAATTAGTTGAAATGCACTGATTTATTACAGAAATTATCTATGTTTTGTTACAAGTTGTTAAGTCAAATATTTTCTGGAATGATCTCTTAGGGTTCTTACAGCTGGACAAGTCATGTTTTGCTACTAATATCACTCACTATTCTCAGGTGTATCATCATGTACTTGGTATGTTTGCACATCCCAGCTCTCTGCTGCAGATGATAATGTGACAATTCTAGAACCCATGTGAAATAAAGTATAAAACCAAAAGTGAACAGAGTTTGATCATAATACTCAGAAATAAAGTAAAAGTTTTCATGAATTCAGAGATTGTGTAACTCATAATTTTTGCACATCTGAGGCTGGCAAGGCTGGTGGCAAGATACTATTTGATTTAGTTCTGTGTGTTTCATCTCCCCTCTGAAGAAGGAGTAAGTGGATTAACGTTAGGGACCACTGATGTTTGATTGTGTGTATAGCTTGGTAGAAGAGTTAAACTGATTGCACTGCACTTGAATTTTATAGTTTATAGTAACTGGCAGAGTGCTCTGAGCTGGTGTCTAGGTACTTTGTATCTAATCTAAATCAAAATAAAATAACATAACACATAATGAGGTCTGTGTGACTTCAGGACTGAAGATGTCCCAGGGAGCTCTACAAGGAACATTACTGTGCTCTGAAGCAAGTAGTGCACTTTTGAATGGTGTAATAAATAAAAATAAAGCTATTATTTTTTATTCTTCATTTGGGGTTATTGCTCTATTTTTGAACTTTGGCAATCTCAGATTTAATTTTTTTTTTCTGTGTCAAGCCTTTTACTTCAGACTTGTGCTAATGCAACTGTACCTACAAAGACCTGCAAAATTCCACTGTCCACAAAACAAAACCCAAACACAAAGCTGAATAATTATTTCATCAGAAAACTTGACAATATGTAAGTTATGAATTCTGTGGATTATTGAGTGTTTCTGCATATATGAAATCACCTGGATTTAAGGCAACAGATTTCATTAATACTTACTTAAGCAGAATGCTTAGGGCACTGGACAAAATAAAGCAATCACAAAGCAATCCAGCATAATTAATTTAAAAGGAGAAGGACTGAACCAGTGGCATTTTCTTTCTTACATACAGAACTTAAAGGATAGGCATTAAAGCCAAGTTCCTTGTTTTGTAGTTACCACACCTGGGAGAGGTGATAGTCCTGAAAAGGACCCAGTGGCATTGGAAAGTTGCCAGGGAAAGAGCCACAGAGAAAAAAGAACATTTATCCAAGGGTTAACTGGGTAAGGGAGAAAGAAGCAGGGTATAGGAAAGCAAAATTTTCTCTGATTCAGAGAAGAAAGTGCAGAAGCAGGGATCCCAAGTTTTTCAGACAACCCTGATGTGAACTAAAATGCTCACAATTGTGTTAGGAACTGAGGCCTATAAAATTAGGGAGCATGTTTTGGGAGGGTTTTTAAAAACTTTTTACATTTCGTTTTCTAGGAAGCACAAACTACTGGTGTTTTGGCATCTTTACAAGGTCTAGAGGTTTCTATATGTTTCAGCTATTACTCATCCCCTGCCTAAGTGCATGCAATGCCTTTGAAATGAACTAACTAATGGCAGTGAACTCTAGGCTGCTTCTTAGCTAAGAGGTTACACTGGCCAGAGACAGTGCTTCAGTCTGACTACAGATACAAGATACTCCTGCATTTCACATTTGTTAACATTTGAAAATTCACATATCTGTGCCCACTCTGAAGACTAGCAACATAAACAATTTTAACCAAAAGCCAGTATTTTGCATAATAAAATGGGATAGCAGGCAATCACACTCATTACTCTCCCCCTGACAAGGCCTCAAAATCATTTCAAGTTCACTGCACAATTACTTTTTCCCACATCAAGACCATTGTGGAGAACTCCATAGACATTAAGGGAAAAGAAAAATAAGATTGCAGTCAAAAGCCTGGTGTAAACAGCTAAACTATCCTTTCTATTCTGGAGTTCTAGCTCAGCTTTAATCACCCAACACCTTAGTACTCCACGCACTTCTACTCAGCTGGCTGCTCTGGCAGGTCCTGGCTATCTGGGCAGCTAGGAATGAATGAAGTCCCTTCTGCTGACACTTTGGTACTTAAGATATGTGCACCCATAAGTAGGTGCTAAGGCATCCCAAAGAGCCTATTCTCACACTTACCAATTTTTTTTCTCCAACAACTTTTTGTGAAACACTGCAGTGTGATCTCCACTGGAAGTAGAAAACCTTGCCCAAAACCTTGCCCATTCTAACAGCCTAACATAGTCCAAGCAATTTGTCATGAACTGAACTTCAGCTCTGTGAGCACAGAACTTCTTCATCCTAACATGATATGAGACAATTACAAGCTCATGCTTTCCATGTGTCAGAGGTAGAAAGTTCTAACACTGAAAGATGTCACAGTGCACTGAAGGCTGATGTCCACCTGACAGAGACAACACAAGAAACAACAACCAAGCCTTTTCATACAGTCCAAACAAGTTTCCTCAGCTCTGACAGAAGAAGTTCTCCCATCACTATTAAGTCCTTCTCAGGATTTGGCATGGACAACATAAATGTTAAATTACATGTTATTTAGGTAGGAGAGGCTGTTTGCACTGGAGATGCCAATCAACCATCAGGCTTGGACTCAGTCAATACTAATTGCACTTAGGAACATCAGCATGTTCTTGAAGTACTAAATTTGTGGAATTTCAATTCCACTGCTCTTAAGGGTACTTAAGAACACATTAACATGGTTTATTGAACCCAAACCTGAACCATTCAATTCCACTGCAGGTCAGCCTTACTTAAAGAATCACGTTACTGCCTGCTGTTCATATACAGGGAAATTACTTTCTCAGTGTCCTTTCCTTGAACAAAATACCCCTCTACAAAACAGCCCTCTACAATCACTGGATTTAGAAATTAAACGTATCATACACAAGAAACCTCCACCCACAGAACACCAGACCTGCAAAGTGCATTGAGTTTTCTCGGTCAGGTTTTGACAGCCAAGGGGCTCCAGAGGTGGCCTCTGTGTGAAGTTCCTGGAAGCTTTTCCCTGTCCTAGAGAGTCAATTCCAGATGGTTCCAAGATGGACCTGCTGCTGGCCAAGGCTGAGCCCATCAAAACCAGTGATTGCCTATGGGGCAACCACAAAGAAGGGGTAAGAAGTAATTCCACAGAATCAACTGTAGCCGGAGAGGAGAGGAGTGAGAATAAAGGAGAAGAACAACTTGGCAGGTACCAAGGTCAGTGCAGAAGGGAGGTGCTCTAGATACCATGGACCTGCTGTCCCTGCAGCTGAGATGAGGCAGCTGTGCCACTGCAGCTCATGGAGGTCCACAGGTCCATTGGAGGACCATAGGCCAGAGCAAGTGGATGCCCAAGGGAGGCTGTAACCCTGGGGGGAAGCCCACACTGGAGTAGGCTTGCTGGTGGGATTTGTGACCCCTGTGTTTGGTTGTCACCCTGGAGCAGTGTATTCCTGAAGGACTGCACCTCATAGGAGGGACTCATGCTGCAGCAATTTATGAAGAACTGTAGCCTGTGGGAAGGACTCTCCTGGAAGAACTTTGTGGAGGACTGTCTCTCATGGGAGGGACCCCACGTTGAAGGAGGGGGAAGAGTGTGAGAAGCAAGGAGACCACATGTCATGAACTGACCACAACCCCCATTCCCTGCTTTCCTACACTGTTACAAAGAAGAAGGGAGAGAAAATCAGGAATAAATTTTGTTTGGGAAGAATGTGGGAAATAAAGTGGGTTTTTTAGATTGAGTTTTATTTCTCATTACCCTACTGTCATTTGATTTGTAATAAAATTAATTTTCCTGAGTTGAGTCTGTTTTGCCTGTGACAGTAATTGGTAACTGACCTCCTTCTGTTCCTGTCTTGACCCATAAGCTCTTCATTATATTTTCTCTTCCCTGTGCAGCTGAGGAGGGAAAATGATAGAGCAGCTTTGGTGGGCACTTGGTGTCCAGCCAGGGTCAAACATCCACTGAAGTCAAACAACTTAAAAGTTAGGAAATGTGAGAATGATGGTCTCCTGTTCAATCTTTGCTGTCATTCCCTTGTGTCTGCTGACAGGATCATTAACTGCACGATCACCACTTTATTTCCAAAGAATATCAGCATCACTGTGTGCATAGGATGGATGGTGACCACAGCATTTAGCATGTTTCAACTCATTATTCTGTTTGTGACCACACATACATATCATACCCTGTTATGAAAGAAAGACTTATTTATTCCCTCACTGGCCAATGATGTTCATTACTATGCATTTTAACACAGCACAGGGATCAGTGACATATTTTTTAAAGTTATTTAAAGGAAAGGTGGTACTATCAGTTCCTCTTTTACATTCAAGCAAGAAGTTTTGGAGTCCTTAACCCTCTGAGAAAATACCATTTTCAGATGCACAGCTGAGATGGGTCTGATACAGTTTTTCAACAAATAATCACCTTTTCTGCACTACAATTTTTCAGAGGACAGCTACACGCAGCAGGTAAAAGCTTAACATTTCTGTAATGCAGGAATCTGCAAGTTGGAAATCCAGGAAATGTGGGGAAAAGTACTTAGCAGTCACTTGTGATATTATTGTTTTATGAACACTATGTAATGAACTCGGTGGTAGAGACAGAAACAATTCCTCAGGGCAAATTTGACTACATAAATTACAAAGTTGTCCCTTGCCTTGTTCATGACACGACTTCTAGTCTCTTAAATTAACTAAATGGAGTGGTTCAAGAACCACTTTCTCTGCATTGCTGCATTTGCTCTGCACGCAAAATGAGGAAGGGGCTGTGTTTCAGAAAGGGTTTGCAGCTGTACCATCAATGATGGCATCGTGCTGCAGAACTGCAGAGAGCTGTTTATGTGCTGGCTGAGCAAATGCAATTCTGATAGGGATTCTCTAATAGGGATGGTAAACAGTAAAAGACAACAGGTAAAGAAAAAGCATGAAGCAACAAAATGCAGGAAGAAATAGGAAAAGAAAGTCTAAACATAACTATCCTTCCTGGAAACAGATTTGTCTTTTTAAAAATAGTTTGTTTTTTCAAAACAAATATTGGCTCATTAGCCAGTTATGAATGTTGGCTTATTAGCATATTCAAAACAAGGGCCCATAAGTCTTAAAATATTTGCTCATTTCCTTGTCTAGAATAAAATAACTTTTTTTTGTTCGTTCTTCTCATTCTTCCTTTCCCTGTTTTGCATTGCCTTGGCAATATATATGCCTCTTCAAGAAAAGGACTAAAAATAACATTTCCCTCCTTTCCACTGGCAGTGGAGATGTAAGAAAATAATATCTTATCAGAGTGAGCACTGAGGGAAAATAAGATTTTATCAGGGACTTGGCTTGACAAAGATAACGTGTTATCAAGAGGGGAACTTGGCAAAGATAACACATTATCAATATCAGGAGTAAAGCCTGGGGAAAATAATGTCTTAATACCTATTAGGTTCTAAATAAGCCATCTGTGCTCTTGACAAATTATTATTTTCTCCAAGTCCCATTCCCGTAAAGATGCTGATTTTTTTGGCAAACCACTTCTTTAGCAGTTGGGAAGCAGGGGAGAAGAGCAGAAAAGGAAGCTCCATCTCCCCAAAGGTAGAGGGGTATTCTCTTTCTGCTCAAAAGCTCTGCAGGCAGGTCAAGACTGCCAATGTGACAGCCAGAAAGACTCACATGTGTAGACCCTGAAGGCATATTGCAGGGAAATCCCCTACAACAACCTCAGCAAGTACACTGCAGAGCATCCCAGACAGGAGAGGGTCAATGCCCCTTCTGTCCTCTGACCACGCTACCAGGCTCTGAGGTGTTGCCTAGTGGGTTTTTGGCAAACACACTTCTCTACAGAAGCAATGACTGGCTATCCCTTAGCAGTGACTTAATGATAGAGCAGCTTTCATCACCTATCACCTCATCATCATCAATTAGCAGTATACACCTGGGGTAGAAATAAATGAGCCTTTTTACATCAGTTAGAAGACATTAATCCCTGTTCAGTTAGAGGTTACCATTCCCACAGCTTAAGCTGACCCAGAGGGTGCTTCTCACCTCCTGTAGTGCCACACATCCAACTCAGCTTAAGCTGGTCTGAGCCCGCCCAATTGCCTCTGCCCTGAAGCATTCCCCTCTACCACCTCCACTACGGGGGTGGAGGCAAATCACTGCCTGGTGGATGCCTGTGCCCTGAAGCTGAAACCTTCTGCAACTCAAATGTAAATTTTTAGAGTTTCAATCTGGATGAATTTAAATAAATTGTGGCACCTCCTGGAAAATGAGAAATCCAATTCATAGTAGGATGGACTACTAAACGCCTTAAATGGCAGAATGTGGGTGAATGCCACTGGTTATTCATAGGAATGGGCAAGCAGGGAATAATTAGAAGGGAAGCTGTGGAGGGCCTGAAGGAGTGTGATGTGAATAATAAAGCACACTTAGGAAAAGGCATATGAATGATATCTGCAGGGTAAGTATTTGTAGCCAGCTGAATTTCCCTGGTGTACAGTAGGAGTGGGAGGGAAAACAATGGGATTTGTCAATCTGAAAATTTCCTATGGAGAAGCAGCATCTCTTTTTTTCATTAACCATTTGGATATCTTACACCCAGGCACTCCTCTCTGTTCAGGTGTGAGCTTTCTGTTAAGGTGACTACTGGCCCTGATACAGCAGAATGTATAATCAGCAGCAGGCAGCCATTACAGCTCTCTGAGGTAAAGCATGTGCCCAAATGTGTCACTGCAGCTGTACACAGTACTGTGACTATCATTCATGGCAGTGGGATGTAAAAGACTGGAGCTATTCTATGTTGGCTCCTGCTCAGTAATAAACTGTGGAAGAGATAGGAAGGAGAAAAGCCTAAAATACATCATTTTACAGAAAGTACAGACAGAAAGTACAAGAAATAAGTACATGTAAGCTTAGGAAAAAAAAAACATATCTATGTTTCTACCATTGCCACAGTAACCACAAGCTAGAGACAAGCACACTCAATGCAAGCCTAGTAGCAGTTAATTCCAATTCTGTTGCTGGTGATTAGCCTCAGCTGCTCATCAATAGAGGCTCCAGCTGATAATTATTAAGTTAAACTTCTGAGCAGTATTTGCATATGTAAAGCATGCTTTCCCTGCTGAAGCAACAATGGATGCTATAATGCATTTCCTGATTGTACAGCTCTTGGATTTGGGGAACCTGGGCAAGAGAGTCTGCTTTGCATATCCTTCCTCACCCTCATCAGGCCAACCATTCAGAAGAAATGCACTGGCACACACTGGCATCTACAAGCTACAGTGGAAAACATTCCTAAGCCTGCACAAGAGGGAAAAATTCATTTCAACCAGAATTCAAATAATACAAAAGACAGTTTTGCACACTCCTCTTAGCATTCATTTTAGTTTCCTTACAACCTAAAAAACATGCAGCAACTGGCCTGTGACAAGGTAGCCTGGTCACCTTAAAAGACACACAGTAACTCCAGATTTGGTCCATGAATTCCCGGTGACCTCCAGATGTGAAGGAAAATTCAGCATCATTATGTGATTTCTCTGTTAATCTTTTTCTCATCTTACCTCCTCCAGGTCAGAATTTCATTTCCTGAATGTGATACTTGGTGATCAGTAATAGCCATGTCCCCCTGATTAACTGCAGTGTCAAGAACACAGATAAACACACACCCTGTGTAGATTACATTTATCTCTTCAGCCCTCCACATTTTCATAATTCCATGACTGACAACACATGCCCAGATCTGCTTAATACCCAAGGAGTTCAGAGGCACAGTCCCTTTAGGGATAAGGAAATATGAAAAAGAATTGAGAAGACTTCTATGCAATCTGTAACAAAACTACCTGTGCCTCCATGTAGCTACCTTATCACTTTGGTTTGAGTCTATTGTAGGCTTACTATTAACAGACTTCAATAGTTTTTTAATCAGACAACAATGAATAGTAAAGCAAAATATCTATTTATTTGATGATAAAAATATAAAGCAAAAGTAAACTAAAAGTTTGGCTCTAGTTAAACATGGGAGATGGACTGAAAAAGGGAGGTCTAAGGCAATGCAGGTTGTCAACCTCTGGGAAAGTCACTCTCTTTTAAGTAACAGTTTAAAACTTAGTTAATAGTAAAATCTGTGTGCCTTGCTGGAAGTCACCTGGTAGCAGTGTTCCACCCCATCTCAAAAATGGACATTCAGCACATAAACAGAAATACTGCAGTATTAGTTCAGGCTGGTTGGTGATGCTGAAACCGCCTCAAAAGCTTGTTATATCCCTTAATCTCCCTTGGCACAGAGATGCCAGCAGAGAACCATGTCCTGGTATTTTGATTGAGGCTGCTGAAAAAGGAGACTGTCTGACCACTGACTGAGCATCAAGGATTGTTCAAGGATAAATAAGTAAAAAAATCTAAATTCTGCACCGTAACATTTCTTCCTTAGTAGTACCAAGATCTGTAAAAGCCTTCAAATCTTACAGAGCTCAAGCCAACAACAACAGATATGAGCACACACATATAAAGTCAATTAGCAAAGAAAAAATTTTCAAATCAGTAGTTGCTCTTCTTTATAAATGTATCTGAAGATTATACAAGCAGACATCAGTGTGATTCCACTGATGACATAACACTGAAAAAGTTATTAATATCTTTCAGTATTGAGTCTTCTTTTCTCCCCACATTCTCAGCACTTCATTTGCTGTGACTGTCATTTCAGCCATTTCAGTCCCAAAGCGAAGGGAAAATGCAAATAACTGCATATTCAGGACACATGAAGGCTGATCAGTGTTATGACATTTATCTTCACTTATGACAAGAGATAAAATAACTCAGGAGTTAGTTTCCTGTCCTCCTCATGAAGAAAAATGTCATACCAGATCGTCATGTACTATATACAGCAAAATTGCTAACACACTTTGCAGAGGAAAAGAAACATCTCAGCAGTGATACAGATGGTAGGTTACATGTCATGGCTATGACATCAGAAATGAAACACACATCATTTTAAAATAGTAGATGTAAAAATCAGTCATGGCAGCAGAAATACCCCTACAACAACAGTACATAAATTAGCTAAGGGCAACTAGAGTTAGATTATTTGCAAAAGTTCAAATTGTATTAAATAGTAATGAGTTGTTCATGGAAGTCAACAGTGCTTCCAGAATTAGCTTCAGTGTGGCCAAATATCTATCCAAGGGCTAAAACGTATTTTTGGTGATCAGACTCTATTGACATGTAATATAGAACCTTTTTTACACTAACTTATTCAACATTTACCTTTAAAAAAGTATTTAGCTTTAACATATTAGAAATGCTCCTTCTACAAACATATAGTAAGTCTGTAAGAACTGATTTTTTATCAGATATATCTGATAGCTGTATCAGGTAGACAGAGATTTCATTTCTATCAGCGACCTAAGTTTCCTATAATACATGAGGAAAACACTCGATTATATTATTGTTTTGTTACAAAAGTGAAGACAGCATATCAGAAACATAATCCTGTTTCAAGTAAGCAAAAGGCAAACCTTGGTGTCTGATGAAAACAAGCACAGGTCTAACACTGCATGATATGTGCATGCATACAGCACGGTGGTGTTACTCATTTTTATCTCGTACCACAAATACACCCAGTGCTGTACTGTTTTAGGTCAGAATGTGGGCTATGTCCCCTGTGCCCCATCATAAACCTGCTGAGCTTCCTGGGAAGCAAGTGAAGGAAATTTTTCATTTTCAAACAGCCAAAGTTTATTAAGGTTAAAACCAGCGAACTGGGAGCAAGACTTAGCTGTTCTGCTTACTAAGGGTTCGTCTTGTAACAGATGAGGGGTATCTTTGAGACTAATTCACGTTTCTGCTGTGGTGCACAGAAACATCTTAATGTACACTTAGGATCCTAAACTAGGTTTCCAAAGAATATGCCTACTCTTGTATATGGCAGCACTGAGGTTAAGCCCTACTGACGTGCTTATTTACTATTCTAAAATAAAGTTGCTTTACTCAATTAGAGCAGTCATGCTCAATATTGACAGGACTTGCGTGTTTTTAAGGAAACATTTCCCTTTTTTTCCCTCAAATAGATACCTAGATTCCCAAGTTTTCATTACCTCCAGGTGTTCCCCTCAAAAGTAGAATGTGCTAAATGAGACCTCTTTATTAAGTACGGACAATGTAGGATTTTTAAGGATGATTTTGTGAGGTAGACTGGATGCAGGGCCAAGGGCCATCGCCTTTCTACACGGATGTATGCTGTGAACTAATTGATGTCTAAGACAAGCTTTTGAGTGGGAGTAAAGGGAAGACAAAGGTGGAGGCATTTACAAAAACTACTGTATTGTGTTGTGTCTAGAGGTCAGTTACAGTCTTACAGTTGTCCTTTATTCTGTTGACAGATTTTCACTAAAAGTATCTCTCCATCTTCCTTTGCTAGTGTAATTATAGGTTTATTAACTTCTACCATTTGAAATATCTTTTATCTTAACATCTACGTGGAATAGACAGAGACTTGACCAAAATTGTTGCATATTGAAAAAACCCAAATTAACACACCTTATGCGTAAAGAACAATCAGACATGGAAAAAAACAACAGATCAGCTACATAACAAAAACGCTGCAACTGTAAAAGTCCTTTAAAGGTTAAGCAAAAGAAGAAAAAACATGAGGGGAAAAAAAGAGAGAAAAAGGTGGCTTCCTTTCTCACCTACACCCATCTTGTTTCAGGAAAAGGGAAGGATCTTAGTATTTTGAATTATATATTTCATATATATTTGAGCTAATCTAGACATGGGAACCAGCTGTTAAGAACTGACATAGGATAAAGACGAGGACTGAATGCTAAAGAACATTGACACCACCACCTTTATTTTCTCTCTAAGAATAGGCTGCTGCAATAAATACCCTTATGGAAAATAAG
Organism: Dicaeum eximium; assembly: GCA_013396995.1. Classification (NCBI taxonomy): domain Eukaryota; kingdom Metazoa; phylum Chordata; class Aves; order Passeriformes; family Dicaeidae; genus Dicaeum; species Dicaeum eximium. The sequence continues at coordinate 3,194,500 of VWZP01009871.1, read as the reverse complement.
GAATCATGGACTTCTCCAAATTATGACCATCTGCCCAGGAAAAACTGAGGCAGCCAACAGACTAAGAATACTTTATAGGTCTATTACTACCAAGTTTACTTTCTAAATTATGCCTTCTTCTGGACCTAACTATCATTAAAACAATACAGATATCGGGTTATACCAGCCCTGACTTTATGATTTCCTCTGAAGAAGATCCTGTATATCTAACATTATATAACATGTATCTCGTTCCTTATGGTAAAATTCCAATAGACAAGACATTTGAATGAGATTTCTTGTGTTTTGAGAGACAGTCTTTCCTCTTTTCAGAAACTGTAACTTCAGCAGGTACATATTTAAAATTCACACTAGCACCTCATATTAGCAACTTCTATGGAAATGATTTGGTTTCTTATTTGATGAGCACAAATATTTATTGTGAATTCCATCAGAAAATGCTTTTCTTTCTTTTCTTGAATAATCTGACTGCATCCAGTCAACAGGGAAAGTTGTATTAAAACTGTACTTAAAGCCTTGCAATATTTTATATTTATTGGAAAGGCAAATCTTGGAGTTACATTAAAAAATATCAGTGCTATGTGCTTGTTTCTTTTGCATTAAGATCTCACTTTCATCCCTGCAGCAGAAGCTGAAAAAAACTTCACCTATCATTAGAAAAAAATCCAAAGACAAAGCCCTTAAAAGCTTATAATTTTACATAATAGTAAATTATGCCTTTTGAACACTTTGAACTAGCAATGCAAAATTTTTACTGGGATTGTTCAAACGCCTTGTGCTTTACCATGACAGCAGATACGTCAGGTAGGATGGGTTAATGGAAGGCCAGCACCTGTGACAAACCTGTGACAGCTATGGTGCATCCATCAATTCAGCCTAAAGAGAATTAAGACAATCCTCAGAGTTGCCAGGCATTTATAGGAGCCTAAATACCCTTTAGTAATCTTCAACTGAACTTTCAAGACTACAGAATTATACCTGATAAAATAATACACAAAATTAAGAAGTATTTATCGTCAATTTGAATTATTGAGGGTTTGTTTATTTTTGTTGGAATTATCCTAGAGAGGGCTCTGCAGGAAAAGTTTTGTACTGAAAAATGTTACCTTAACTGATCTCTCCCCAGTAAACATAATGGGGTTCTCTCCTTCTCCAAACTGAGCATTCAAAAGACGTCCAGATTGCAGGAAAGAATGCCCAAATAAAGGTAAAATGCTATAACTTCTACTTCATCCCTCTACAGTGCTTAAAGAGCTGAAGTCTGCCAAGCATATAAACCTCCAAATCTGTTAGATATCAATCACCATGTATTTAATTCCACAGCTGTGCGTTTTCCCTTTTTGATTCACCACCACCACCTTTTTCTGCTTCTCTTGTTCAAGGCTTTGGCATCTGGTTCATAATCAGGCCCTGATGATTCCTAATGCCTTGATTTCAGAGCCCAGCATTCCCCAATTCCTTTCTCCATTTTGAAATTTCTGTAAATTCTATATCTCCATCCTCTGTGTGGCTGTGCAGCCTGTAAATCCCTCATAATAGGCTGATGCTGATCCTGCTCTATGGATTAAGCAGTGTAAAATGCCTATGTAATGAATTCATACCTTCCAAACTGAGCAGCCCAGGTATATCTAATCTAACCAACTGGCTTTTATCAGCTGCACACAAGAGATGTGAAAATAAGCTTAATTTCAAGCCTCAGTCACATAGCCACAACCATGTTATTATTTTTTGTATTTAACGGAATGAGCATCTGTGAGGAATTCTAAGGTACACTCTGTAGTTATACATCACTAGATTTGGTATGGCTCAAGATTCTTTGAAAACTGTGAAATGACAATATTTTCATGCCTGGTTTTGATTATTTCTCTTAAAAAGAGAAAGGGAAGAAATATTGCTGAACTTCAAGTGCAATTTTGCTGCTTTCTTCTTGTGAAATCTGTATTCCCATGCCAGATGGTGTCTGAGTTATCAAAGTTATTACCCTAAACTCAATTAGGGAAGAATGAAAGTAATTAAGTAGGGGATGAAGTGACAGAAATATTCAAGATATAAAGCATCTAATATGGGTGAGGACTCTCTAAATTAGATAGAAATTCATCTATAAATGCAACCTAAAACAGAACAGCTTGAGCCTCCACTTTCAAATATTCTCAGACATTGTGCAAAATTCAGTACTTGCTCAAGTGGGCACAATTCCCAGGGACACAGTGGCTGTAGAAGGTGGGAGTAATTTTTTTCTTCTGAAGAGCCTATTAGTAGCAGTCACCAAAAACACTCTGAAACAGTTACAGCTCAAAATGCTCCTCTATCTATTGTGGAATGGCTTTTCAGGCTGTTTTGTCAACTCAGGAATGCTTGTTTTTTCTCTTAATCCTGGCTGGTTTGTACTCTCCACAGCAAAAAAACCCCAATTACAGCAAATACATTTTACCATAAAACCTGTGAAGTAGACACCACAGAGGTACTGTTAACACTTAGTTTACATTTCTTTTTTCTTTCCCTATTTCCTTTTCCTTCTATGAATTAAATCTAAAGTTGTTACTGAGCTACAGGTATGACTGAGAACTGTAGCTATGGGTTTTAAGATGAAGCAGCCAAGAATTATTTTTAACCTACTAATAATGGTCTACTTATAGGAGAAATATGTAAGAAAACCCAATGAAAACAAATCTCTTACTTACCAACAGCCACTTCTGCATACCTTCAACTGACAAGAAACATGTTCATGGATAAAACTAATCAGGATTATTTGCTAGTGCTCTGCAGGCTGTTCACTCATTTTCTCTTTAACAGACAGATATATAACCAAATTCTCAAGGTAAGTGTAGATGAATGATGGTAAGGAAAATATTATTTTGTTCTGGAATGCTCAGAATTGGAGCTGCACGGCTGAAAGAAAAGGAACATATACCACTTTAGAGAATAGGGATGTAGACTGTGCTATTGACACAGGTAAAATCCCTGGCCAGAAAGAAAACAAATTAAAAATGCTTGTATCTCTTGCTCCTCCACATACCATAACATAGCAATGCCATACTATGCCATGCCATACATAAAAGTACAATGTGGAATGAATACAAGAATTTCAAGTATAAGCAAGTATAAGTTATGAAATACCAGAGGTACTTCTGCCTTCATTTACCTCATGTTTGTACAGCACAAATAAAAGCACAAAGCACTCGTACATGTACCACCAGGAGAGATCCAAGCCCTAACAATGGTTCCAGTTTGCAGGGCACTGGCCTGACAAACTGCAGTGCTGTGATTCATGTGCTTAAGAAAGCTCTTTTCCCACCACCATAAGGAAAGGACTATTTTTAATGTAAACTACTTAAATATTGGTTTTAGCACAGCCTCACAAAGGTCACAAACATATGCAGGAAGAGTAGAAGCACAGGCAGTGAGTATGAACTTCCTAAATGAGCTGGGGCACAGCCTAAGGGACTCTGCCTTCAGTTACATCCTTTCAGCAACAGTGGCACACATTTTCTTGAGCAGGGCTGCTCTCAAAGGCTACACTGACACCAAAAGCAGAAATATTCAAAATACTCTAATTTCTGCAGCTCAAGAAAGAGAAAGAAGGCTTGGAGTTCAGTCACAGCAGAGCTGCCACTTGCAAGTCTTAGAAAACATGATCCATGACAAATAAAGCTGACTTATGCCACTGGAAACAACAAAAAATGGATCAGGAAGAAATGGATAAAAATTCATGACTGGAGACTTCTGTCTCTCTCAGGAACTGATTCACTAGGGTCAAAATAGGACATTATGGACCATATGGGACTGCTGCATGTAGGATATGTATCTGTTTATTAAAGGCTTCTCGAGGGAAATAAAAATGTCCATCTGGAATTGCTATCAATTCAGCTGCAACATTTCTGGAAATGCTTCACGAGCATTGCAGGTTAGGACAGCTAAGGCAAAGGCACTTTCAAGTGGTGTATGAACACTTTCCTCCTGTGCCACAAGGGTAGCATAAAGGGCACCCTGCAAATTGTTTCCTTTTTGCCCTCCAATAAAGCTACCAATAAATCACAATGAGTGTATCTTGCCAATTGAATTTCAGTGCTTGAAGAATTTTGAACCCAGGGCACAGTACAGTGATGGGCTTATATATGTCTTCAGGAAAAAGAGCTTAAACTATTAGTGCAATGGAGTATGCAGAGAGCAGTGAAGCTGCTCCGAGAAACATGAAAATCAGTAACTTGAGGTCACATTTCATATCTTGCTTTGTAAAATGGAAAGAGCGAGAAGGAGGCACAAATCCAATTTAAAATAGAGAACATGAACCAGGAAAATAAAGAAAGCCTAATGAAAACCCAGAAATGGTGCCATTAAGACAAAGATGTCAAAAATACCTACTGGGTCTGAGATAAGCATAGCAGATGCTGGCAGATGCTGACCTTAATTTCAATTTTACTGAGGAAAAACATCTGGTAGACTTCTGGTTAATTTGTTGGAAAAAGAAAAAAAAAGAGCACACAAACTCTTCAGCCTTCTCAATTTTAGGGAAACCTAAAGAGCATATATATTACTAACCTCACCTACCCTAGTTTCAGGGGACGTAATGTTGACTTACTCAGAGGTATGAGAAATAAATCTAAACCACTGGATATATTTATAAAAGAGCAATTCTCCATAGGCAGTGACATAGTCATCAGCACTTTCTTTGAGAGAAAAAGAAAACACTAATGTCAGTAAAAGCAGTGGTGACTCCCTTTATAATTCAGATGAGGGAGAATCCTACCACGCATCTAGTAGGCCAAAATTATTAAGACAGTGATTGAGAACTCTTTCCCAGAACAGCTTGCTCTGCCAAACCTATATTTTTATCTTAATTTGAAATTAATTTATTCCCCAGCTGTCAAGAAAAGTCTAGCAATCAAAAACTTTTTAATTTTTTTTTTCTTGTTTCTTATTCGTAATGCCAGTGTATAGACTGGGAGAAGGAAGAATGATGAAACAGAAAAGCACTCATAATTATTGTTTTCATTCAGGTGATGGAGAAGATGAATATTATTTAATTTTAAAAATCCCCCCCTATTGGTACTTTACAATGAAATTCTATTATCTGGAATATAATTTTTTTATGTCTTTCTATCATTTTGTAAAAAAATAAGGTCTTGAAGATCATGTAGATGATTTAGAATCACATTCCATTAAAATTAATAGTCACTGAGCAGCCTGAGAGGCACAGATTTCAAAGAAAATGCAGGTAGGTGCACTTTTAGGAACCTATCCTTATTCAAATAGCTTAAATGGCTTTAAAAATAAAGTCATAACAGACTAACTTTGCTCTTGAATGTGAGATTTAATATTCTTTTGAACATGCTATCCCAAGACTTACTATAAATCCATTCTGAGGGGCAGGCACCTGCCAATGCTCTGTAAGCACACAGGAAATGCAAGAGCTGCTAAAAGGAGGGAGAGAAAACTCACAAACCTGAAACAAGCTTTTTATGCCCATGGCTGCTACTGAAGGGTTTGATCATATCCAGTTTTTATTTCTTTGTGTACTGCAACAATTTGACTCAGAAGATGTTAATTTCTACCTCACATCTATTATACTGATAATGAAAATCCTGCCCAAATTGAAATTTGAACACTCTTTCCTATTTTAATAAATGAGACAGGCTAGTGCCCTGTCCTCCTAGTGATCATTTGCTTTGTGCAGGTAACAGACCAAAGCATTTCAGTCAGCTCTTAAGTGTGAGTTTTGATAAATGCAGCCTGGTTTTAGGCTGCTCCATTCATCACAGCGGCTCTGAGGCTGCCCGTGCTCAGAAATTTCAGAACCAGAACAGAACTTCTTGTGCTACCATGCAGCAGTTAAGTCATATTTTAGAGAAGAATAACAAGCAGCCTGACAAATGAAACATCTTTATGTGGTGGTGTACTATGGATATGAAATACTAACAAAAAGATTTTTTTGGGAGAACAGTTCATTAATTTCTTCTTAAGTAAGACTACTGATTAAAATGAAAACATTCCCCATTCACTTCACGGGCTCCAAATACAATAGGAGGTCCTTGGAGTACCTTTTTTTTTTTCCCAGCAGAGTTCAGGAAAATTAAAAACAAAACTAAACAACCATCTGTAGTAATTTTATATTATTATATTAAAAGTCCTCCTATTTGGTAACAAGCTAACAACCAAATCCTTGTTCAGGGGATTTTTCAGGCTTTCAGGCAGTATACCTGAGCTTCCAGAGAGACTTCCTGAGCCATGAAATGGGGTATGAAAATGTTTAATCCCTGACTGAACTGCTATCCTTGCGGAAGCACTGTGAGTAGATACAATTACAGCAGAAAAAAAATCATGTTCACCAGCAGTACATTTCATTGTGGGGAAGCAGCTTATTGTATCAATACAGAGAGGTTTTTTTACTGATGCAGTTGCCTCTGTGCTGGAAATGCTTCACCAGTACAACATAAATATGATTGTCTGCTGGGGAGGTGCTCTGAGAAAATACACTCCTTAGACCACTGCAGTATTTCACACTTGCCTTCCTTCAGATTTCTATAAACAGCATTTTTCAATCACCAGCAATTTAACATATAAATAAAGCTTGGGAGATGGAATGGGATTTTTAGAATGGCAATCATTAGTTACAAGAACAAATAGGCTGTGCTCATCTTTCTAAATCTCTCAGATACTTTTGAACCTGTTATGTGGGCCTATTTCCCCAGCTCCTAAATCACCTTGGTACAACTGAAAAGTACATTCTTAGTCAAAATAAAGAGTCTTCAAGACTTTCAAAATAGAATGGTCAAGATTGTGCCTTTTTAGTTAATACTTAAATTTTAACACAAATTAGGAAGTTATTTCAAATTGTTCAGCTAGTTTAGCTTTCTAAACATTTCTTTTTAAGTAATAGATTTTTTTTTTTAAGTAATAGATTTCTATTTAAGTAATAGCATTTAATCCAAGCACAAAAAGTATTGGACACCCAAAATCACTGATTTGCTTTTTTCTTCAAACTATGGATTTTCCAAAACATTTTGTTGAGTTTGTAGATTTTTCTTCAAGCTTTTGAAAGCATAAGGACAATTTTTCACCTAAGTTAAAAAGACACTGGCCAACAATGATATTAATTCATAAAGGTCTGTTTCTGTTTTTTTTTTAAAAAAGAGCAACTATCAGAAAGAAATAGGTATAGACTGTCTGGCTTTAGGCAGTGGCAATAATGGTAGAGACAAAGATCACTCTCATCAGAAAACAGCATGGCTTTCTGGTATTTACTGCTATTACTTATATGAAAATATTTTATAAGCAAAGCTACAAACATTATAGAGATAGAAGTTTCTGTAAGGCTCAGGTTAGTATTAAAAGAGTATAAATTGATCATCTTCTATACTGCCCTTCTTTTAGTGTTTTTTCTCAGTAAGTTCCATGAAGACCAGCAATTTAAACTCCTATGAGAATTCTGATTATCAGTATAGAAGAAAACCTGGAGGAGAGACTACATTAAGCACTTGTTATTTTGCAGCAAAAAATATATCTAAAAAGTTAACACAGATGGCATGTTCTACTGCAATGTGGTATTGTCTTCATCATGGGGTCAGCTGCCAAAATAAAGATTTGGACACACAGTTGTACAAAAAACAGATCAAGAACCGCAGGTCCAAAATTTCCTCGGCTGTGATCTACTTTAAAAAGTTACCCTAGGAGCTACAGTAAATATAGGAAATCTGCCTTTGATATCACTGAAGAATGCAATTGAACTTTTCTCACTTTTGCATGACCATGGTGCTGGGCTGTGGAGAGGGGGCTATGTAATAATGTGGATTGTTATCAGTACATGTGAAATTCACAACTTTTAAAATCAGGGTACAAGGAATCTCATTTTCTTGCAATGAATCAGCTCCAAGTACAACACTCTATCTTTTTTAGTTTAAACGAATTTCATGGCAGAATTGGACAAAGCCATCTGCTGCCAATTGTCTTGGCAAGTGAGAGCATTGCTGCTGGCTGCTGCCAAAGCACAGCACATTGCCATACATCTGTTAGAGCTGCTATAAACCAGCAGGCTCCAGAGCTTCTCTGCACTGCTTCCTCCTCCCAAATCCCTCAAGGCTACAACATGGCCAAAGGACCACCGGCATGGCAAACGTGGGAGACCTCATCCAGAATTCTGGCTCTACCGGGGAGCAGGGAGCATCTCTCTCCTGGCTTTGTCCCTCCCTCTTGGCCACTGTGAAGGCAGAGAAAAACTGTGCAAGTGTGTCCAGCGGACACAGCCTCTCTTCTTGGTGCTTAACTACTGCTGATGTGCTAGAAAGGCTGCTGGGAGCCATGGGCTATTTCAGATTGCCAATACCTGCTGGTAGCCATGGGCTGTTTCAGATTGTCAATGGCAGTGCACTGATTTTAGCTAGGCCATCCTCCTACCCCTAGAAGCTCACAGGAACTGAGGTCAGGCTGCCAGAGAGAGGATGGCCTGAGTTGTTCACATCCCTCTTTAACTTAGGGGTTGCCATTTAGGCACCTAGGCAGCTCATGTGAACTTAGTTCATTTTTGAAGGAGGATTTTGATCACTCTACTGCAAAGCATGCTGAGAAGAGCCTTGAAAGCTTCTCCAAGAACACTTCGATGACATTTTAATTTCCAGGGGAGCTGAGAGTGCAAAGACACATACCCAGTCCTTGTGTCAACCACTGCCAATCATTCAGGAGAACCAGATAATAATGAACTCCCTTAACAGGAAAAAATGGTGAAGCATCTAGACATCACTGGTACTGATGTGAAACTCACATCATGAGCTTCAAAATAATTGGTGATATTCTCCAGGCTCTCACACCTGCCATAGTGGAGTTATGTAGGATCTCAGGTACTAAGTGAGAGCAAAAATTAACTTAGCCTTGCTCATGGTAGAGAAAAACCAACAAGTAGTTCCCTAAAGGTTTAAAAATAAAAGAGTACATAAACTTTCCACCTCACCACCCATCAAGATTTTCTGAAACAAGTCCACTGATATCAATGGCAAAACTTCAATTTTCTGATACAGTCTCTTTTGGTCTTTGCTAAATCACAAAAATAATTATTAAAAAAATAAAACAACAACACCCCCCAAAAAAAAAACCCCATCAAAAACCAACAAAAGGGCATCATGCTGTCAACAGCTATTTCTTAAATTACCATGTTTAGCAAATACAGGCAAAGAGGCCAGACTAAGTTCCCTGATTTTTGCTGATCTGGTGTGGTTTTAGAGGTTTCAGATCAAAACAAGCATCAGAAGAAAGGTCACAAGATACACAATGAAATACTGGTATGTTCTCAAAAGAAACTTGTTTTAAAAAAGAGCCTAATCTTACTGATTAAATGGATTAGAAGAAAACCAGAGTCAGTGTATTTACAAACTAGCACCCTAAATCATGTCAGAAATGAACACAACAATTTGCAGACCTGATGCTTAACGGAGAATAAATCAATCCAGATGGACTCAGATTATTTTAGTATAGACACTCTCTGAGCAACAAAGGGATGAATAGTGGGTTAAGGAGAGAGCAGAAAGCTCAAAACCTATTATCTTTTATTACAAACTACTATGAATAGAGCCAACAACCACTAATAGCAGAGACACTAGTCCTACATGATTTACAGGCCATAAAGACTCTTAGACAGCATTAAATGAATTAAGTTGATTCTTAGCCAGTATTAACTACTACCTAAAAGCAAAAGTATCCAGTCAAAGAGAATCCTTGATCTCCTCTGCTGCTCAAGGGGGGGAGTTCAGGAAGCTGAAGCCAAACTGACAAACCAGCAAGAATCTTAACCTAGGTGCTCTGTGTCAGAAAATGCACTTTGTGTAACATGTTCATTTTCATTTCTTGGTTTGCTTTGTTTCTAGGATGCCAGTAACTAAGCCCAGTAAACATGTACATGCATGTGAACCACTATGAAGAAGCTACAGCAGGCAGTGTAGTTACTTAGATGACTGAATTTATGTAAACACTTAAGTTTATGCAGAATCAGGGTCTTGTATTTTAGAACAGGACAGAACTCATTTTGTATCTTACATATTCAGTGGGAAACAAGCTGTGAGTACAGTCTTGGGGTTCTGTATTTAAAGTCCAGAAATTCAAATTCATCCATGGTTCTCACAGTATCCATTGCTCTCTCCACTTGCACATATGTAGTGTTTTGCATTGCTGTTTATGGTAAGAAATTTATGCTCTGAAGTGTATGTAAACATTACCAACTTATGTTTCCCACAGCTGCTGTAACTCTAAAGTTCTTGGCTTCTGTGCATTTAAATTAACAGTCATAGCAATACACCAAAGTCTCTTCTTGCACTGAAATTCAATTCTAGGTAATTGTTTTACAGTATATAACCAAAATACTCATATTGATCTCCTGCTCAAATAGGTTACCTTCTCAGAACATTCTGAAATAGCATTGGCAGGTCACTTCCTGCTACTCCTGCACAGCATCTCATCTTCATAGTTATAATTTTCTCAAAATCATGGGGTTTTTCTCAATGTTACAGACAACTGCTCTTGTGAAAGGTCCTATTCATAGCACCTGTGAATTTTTCAAGTTAAGTTTTGTTGAAATCACCCACTCACAGAAAAAAAATCCAAACAACAAAGAAAGTACTGCTTTATCCCCTATCCTTTGTCAATCTCTACACATTTAAATCAATACCTTTGTACCTGTCCCCTCTCATATGAAATAAATAAACTTCTAAGCAAAGAAGCGCTAGATACCTCAACTGAATGGATTGAGTCAGAATTAAAATCAGAATTGGTAAAAATGGGGACAAAGAATGAAATTATTTCCTGTTACAGTTAAACAGTAATTGAATCATATTTGCAAGGAAAATTATTTTCTCCTGAAAAATAAGCAATTTTCTTAAATAATTAAACAAGTCTTGCATAGGGTCTTCATCAAAATGTAAAATTCTATCCTGAACAGTCACAGTCTGTGAACAACTGTAAGCCTCTTAAAAAGGACATTTAGAATGGAAACACTCTGTCAATCTCAATTCTTTATAAAAACACTTCAGTATTTTCCTATGTGTATTTATACAGTATATATAAATGGAGAATATGGAATACTACTCTGGTGATCTTTATTTGACAAGGAACTCAATAAGACGAATTATGTGAAGACCTACAGAATGGCCTAAGTGCTGGAAAACCTATTTCAGAATGAACTGCTGAAGGATAGAAATCTACTCAGATAAACAGAAGTATGGCTAATAGGCAATTTGCTCATATCCTTTAGAGAAATAGTAAAGTTCACTCCAACAAGATTTCCAATTTTAAGATAATGGTACAGGAAACAGAGATTGGTAACTGAATTTTCAAAAATAAAAGACATAAACAGAGTCCAAATTCTGAGCCAAAAAAGTAATTAAGCATTGACATAACTCACCTAAAATCACCAATAATTTTTTGTCTCTGCGTATTTTAAAATCAAGAACAAGTTTTTGTAAAAGGCGATTAAAAAATCCTGTGGTCTACATCATGAAGAAGACTCCAACTGCATCTTTTTGCCTGGCACACTATAAATTTCCTTAATGTCCATGATTTTGCTGAAGGACTAAGAGAGCACAATCAGAGATAAAAAATGTGCATCCAGGAGCTCAGTGGTAGCCCCTACCTGGAGAACTGTATTTCTGAAATTTCAAAGAGGAATTTGGAAGTGCAGGAATCCAAATGTTTAAGATATGTGAACTAATGAAGTTCTACCACACTTCCACTGTGAAGCCAGCCAAAGCCAAACTTCATTCATCTGCTGCCATATCTCATGGCACCAAAATCTATAAAATCACACAAAACTTACACTTGAGTATTACTGACTGCAACCAAAGTAAGAAAAAAATAATATAAATGTTAATGAGATTATGTCTGTTTCACTTTATTCAAAAGCCAGACTAATCCCATAATCCTAACAAACAAAAATATTAGGCTCTCCACAATTACAACATAACAATGTCCAGATGGTCCTGTCTGTAGGGAACAAGAAGAACAAGAGGCTTTACAAGTTAAATTCCAGGGAAAATGTCCAAGTACCAAGGAAAACTAAGACAGACCTACTTTTGTAAGTGCTGAAACAGTGACTTGACTGCAGTAAGCAGCAGCTATTGCCTATAAAGGCATTCCATTTCATTTTTAATGGGGAGTCAGGTGTATATACTCCAGTGTTACTGAAGAAAGAACAGTTTGTGTAAGGTAGGTTGAACATTTTTCAGTTTTCCTTTCTAAATTTGTGAAGAGCTACGAAAACTATAAATCAGCCACTGAGCTCTCAGTGATATCTGCACTGACAAAATGGACAAATAGAGAATTAGAAAGACAGGGAGGAGATTAGAAAGTTCATAATTTTTCCCTTGTGAAGCCTCATTGTGGTGCATAGTTGGAAGAGCCATTTCAGTCACACTGAGGTAGAGCTATTGTGCAAGGATAGACACATTCAGTTCTCTGGACTGCAGTGCCCCTTTGTGTAAACTCAGCCCATGATGCTCCAACACAGGCTTAAAATGGAGCTTCAGAAAAATTTCAAAAGGGGTCTTGGAACCAGATGATTCAAGCTAGAAGGGTAGTTCCTCAAGAAAGGCTTTTGATACTTGACTAAAAAAAAATGAATTAAGGTAATATGTTAGACAAGAAAAGATTACAAATATGTCTACCAACATCTGGAAAGCAGTGCATGTTTGGCAGACTAAATGAACTGAATGTGACCTTTTTCCTTATTTAGAGACTTTAGAAAATCTGAATTTTTTGAACACAATAAGCACTGTGATTTTACATAATTAGTTGCATTGCAGACAACTTTAAGACTTGACTTTTGTTAACAGGAACATAAACCAGGATATCTTCTACCCACTGGTCCATACTAAATAACCAGGGGAAGACAGTGTGCTCAAAAATAAAGGAAGGAATTTGTGCCAGGAACAGCCAAGAACAGTACATAATACCTATCAGAAAGGACAGGCTGTTTTATTGACTTGAGTATTTATTCTGTGTCAGTACTCAAAAAGGAGAAATAAAATGATCATGATGACTCTGGGGCCTGTTGCACTGATGCCAAGTGCACTAAGTGCACTTAAAGTAATGAAAAAGTTCATCCAGAAGTCAGAAGATAGAAAACTAATTGATAGGAATATAATTAAAGGTAGACACCCTTTTTTTTACTATCAATCTGGTAAGACTGATTCTATCTTTCCATCTGATTTAAAGCTGGCTATTAAATATTATGCACAGATGTATACAAATTAACATGTTAAGGCATTGCAAAGTGTCTGATCTAGTAACATATTTTCTTGTTAAAAAGATACAATACCAGGACATTCTAGATTAAGAACTAAAACCTGGCTACTTAACCAGACTGCAAGCACCAAGGGAGGAATATCTGCTGGGATCTCAAAGTGCTCAGTACTATGGTGGTTCCTATTTAACATTTACTGATCCTTTG
>VWZP01009871.1:3079677-3181035 GCA_013396995.1 Dicaeum eximium | reverse complement strand
AAAAACAAAAAACCACAACCCAAAACTTTACATACAACACCAAGTTAATAGTGTAAATTATGCTGAAGACAGGGCAATCCTGCCTACTCAGACAAAATACAATTTATTATGTCCAACTGCAAAGCAGTATTTTTGAAAACAAACAATGCAGACTGTATCTATAAAATAGAATCATGTATTTTGAAAAATATTGATCACGGAAGGGACTTAAAATCAGCATAGGTAAGAAGATAATTTAAAAAAGAGTTTCAAGAACCAGAAGCATAAGTCATTTGGTGCTTGGAAGTACAACTGGGGAGTAAAGAGCAGGAAGTGATCAGTATATGTAGTACCTGTTTATGTAGTAGTGATGAGAATGTTATTTCATACCACTATGACTTCTGTCATGTGCATTTTTGAAAGTGTGTTGAAAATCTGGAGAGGGTTCAGAAGAGAGCCCGCAGAAAAGTTAAAACTAGAGATAATGCCCCACAATTGAAAGAGATCAAACCGTTCAGCCTGCAAGAAGAAAACTGAGAAGTGAGTTGACTGAACTATGTTAGTTCCTCCACATGAAGAAAAGAGCAGGAATGGAAGAGCTCTTTCATCTTACAGAAAATGATTTAGCAAGAACCACCAACCTGAAGACAAATTTCAAATGAGGAATGGGGTACACATTTTAGTTGTTGAAAATGACTAATGATTACACAAGCTTGCCATCAAAGTTCAGACAACTGGGATGTCCTTAACAGCCTTGAACTCAATTAACCTACGGCTTCCATCCGAGTTTAAAACTGGTCCTGAGAACTGCACACTGACAGAGTCCACTGAAGCTGTTGCTGCTGACAAGATCCTGCCCCACACTACCTATCCCACCTCTGCACACAGGGTCTGAACAAACTTATTCCCTGCTCTTCGTCCCCAGGGGTCTCTCTTGCCACATTTTAACTGGAAGGCAACCCATCAAAGAGGAAGCAGACGTCTCCCAACCCTTTTCCGAAGTAAGCACACAGGAAATTGCCACAAGCACAGGTGGCCAAGTTCCATGAATCCTACCGAGCTGCCCGGTGGCAGCAGGACCATTGGTAGCTGCATATTGCAGTGCAAACTGCTGTGGATTATCACAGAATTTCCCAAAAGCTTTCGTGCCTGGGCTCTTCTTCTGAAAACTACGGATTCCCACGTCTCGGAGTTAGAGAAACAGCACACTGCAAGTAGTAAAGATAGCGAACAGGAAAATAAGATGCACCTCCTAAGTAGTACTTGAGATGCCATAATTATTCAAGAAATCTTCCTTAGAACTTGAAGACAGATAAAAGAAAAAAAACAGAATTCACTTAGATGAAAATCCCGTGTACCTGCCTTACAAGTACAGCTTAGCTTTTACAGTCTTAATTAATGTGAATGTACATGTGAACTGCTACTCAAAGAGTCTTGGTTTTCTTTTCTATAGCAAGAAGATTTTTTTGTTCCTTAGAATGCCAAAGAAAAACTTGAAGTTGTTATCTAGTTATAAATTCTGATCTAATAATTCATAATCTAAATGGTAGCTAATGAGGACTTATTTTTAGGAGAACAGATGCAGAGTCGCTTTAGAAACAAAACTAGAAATTCAATGTCATGATTTTTGTGATCCAGAATGCAGGATATTAGGATATTTGGGATTGACAAGATGGTAAGTGATATTTTTCTAGCCAAAGAGACATCATCAGTCAAATTAAATTATATTAAATCTTCAAAAACTGACTGTTTAAAATATTTAAAGTTTTGAGGAATTTTACCCATTCTTTTCTCCTTCTGCCTATTTTTGTGTTTTACTACTACATTTTCTTATTTTCCAGATGAAGAAAAGAGAAGGATTTTCTGTTCACACTGAGATAGATATGTTTATTTTATTTTTCTGATATTGAAAATAGGTACATAACAAAGCTTTACTATGGGTGAGTTTAATTCGTTCATGACAGTTATACATCACCTTGTCATGCAACTTTTTAACATATCCCCACTTTTTAAAAAACTTAATTAAAAGAAAAAACGTTTAAATTGCCAGAGATAACATTTATTAGCTACAGGCTAGGACTCACCAAGAAGCCTGAAGCTTAGTTAAGTATCCATCTTCTTATAATTAATCCGTTTTTCTTTTTTTTTTTTTTTAAGGAAGAAAAATATCTACAAAACCGAAAGAATGGATAAGACTTAGAGAATAATTACTCTTGAAGGTTAAAGATTTTCAAATACTCATTAAAGAATTGAATGGAACTTTAAATAAAAAAAGCACTGAATTTTCTTTTTTGATAAATTTCAAGAAAATTGAGAGGTCCACTCTGATTTATCTGCTAGAATGTATCTCAGTGTCCTCCCTTCCTTGCCTCCAATGAGCTGATAACTCATTCCCTTCCTTAAGTTTTACACTCATTTGATGACACAGACTTGGAAATGAACAACAAACCAAGCCGCATTTTTACAGACAGTGACTTGTGAAAACTTTAGCTGCAAACACAGAGATATTAGGCACCTCTCCCCACAATCTGCTGTCCTGCTACATGTTTATTTTTGGCTTCAACATCTCAAACAGCCAGAAGAAAGCTGGCAGGGAGGGTACAGTGGAAAGGACAGCTCATATCAGGCTCTGCAGTAAAGGAGCTGCATTTCACATCCCAGTGTGCAGCTGGCAGGAGGAATTCCCACTGTAACCAAACCAAGCCAGCAGCACACTACCTCCTGCCATTTCATATACAGTGCTGTCACGTTTAGGAATGGTATTCCCCAATTTAGTTCTCCCACTCACCTCCAACTGGAGGCACAAAAGGCAAAGATCATGGGTTGTGATGAGAACAACTTCCTGAAAATGGCAATGAGATAAGAAAACAAACAGTAACAGTAACAACATTAATAACAAAAGGTACAACAAATGATTCACACAGAAAAATTCCCCGACACGTTTTCTCAACCAGGAATGAAGCCCTTCTCCTAGAAAGTCCCTTTCCCTGCCCCCAGCAATGACATGAGGTAGTACAGAATAACCTCTGTGTCCTGCTCAAGCCATCTCTTGGCTACCACAAAAACTCACCCTGTCCTTGCCAGAACAAGGAAAGGCATATTTAGGTTTCCTACCTGCACAGAGTATCTCCCCTTTTGCAGCTGTGGCATAACACAAGCTGAGTTTTGCCATTTAGCAAGCCTAAACTGCTCTTCATTCCTCAGGTAACACGGACTTCTGCTCTAGACTTTTATCACACAGGCAAATTCAAATCTACTGGAAATTGAAACAACCCAGGAGTCAAGGAAAGCATTAGAGACAGGGAATAACATTTCTTCCCCTTTCTAACTCTGCTCCCAAAGTAAAATGCACTTCAAACTTTAATGATATGTTTAAACCTTCATCATTCAAAAATATAGTCTTTTGTCACTGTAGAAAAATGGACATGTCTGTAGGTATGCCTCTCATAACAGTTAAATATCTTCTAAATCAAGTTGCATTTCAGACAGTTGAAGTTCTACTTTGACAACAAAGATATTAAAGTAATATCCCATAATTACTAACAGTGATTACCCCAGTAACAACTAATTAATAATTTGGCAGTTCTGTTGATTCTTTTGCCCCAAGGCTTTATGAACTTCTGAAGTAGGAGAGAAACTGCCCTCTGTGCCTACCAGCAGCAGACACAAACCTTCCCAAGAAGCAAGCAGGTGCTGGCTGAGAGACAAGACATCACTGGATAGATCAGTCACACGGATCACCTGGATGGGTTATGGCAGCTTTGAATGCAGACACACCAGAGGTGTTTCCTTTAACTCGTTCAGACACTGACACCAGTGAGGCTGGAGCACCTCAGCCTGCACACAAACCCCCAAAATATCCATATTCCACCTTACTAACAGCACTGGACACTGGATATGTGACAGCAGTTCTTCAACTGTACTTCTAAATGCAATACAGATATACATTGAGTTTTGCTATCCTGTCACAATGAATTGCTTTGCTTATTTCTATAAAACGTCTGAAAATCTCCCTCCTAGCACCCCTTTTCCATTTTATAAATGAATGAAAAAGAGACAGCTTCTTCTCCTTGTAAAGGAAAATCATGTATTACCTTTTATTTATTCTTAGTTGCATTGAAATAACACTAAAACCATCTGGCAACTAGCTAAAACTAAAGACAAACACCCTCCACAACACCACTAATAGTTCAACATAGAATCACAGAATCAGAGAATGATTTGAGTTAGAAGAGACCTTTAAAGGTCATCTGGTCTCACACCCCTGCAGAGGACTGGAACATCAATCACTAGGTTCAGGTTGCTTCAAAGCCCTGTCCTACCTGACTTTGAAAGCTTCTGAATATGGGGCATGTACAACTTCTCTGAGCAACCTGTTCCAAATTTTTAACTATCTGAAAATTTTGTTTTGTAGTTTCTCTTGGCTGGACATATGATTTCTCATCATATTTTCTTCATTGAAAGCCCTAAATCAAGCATGTAAGTTTGTGCAAATTAAACAGATGCAAAAACCCCACATAGCTGAGTAGTAAGAAAAAAAAGAACAGAAAACTACATTGGTTAGGACAAGTTTACTCATAAAGGGGATAAATAATGGTAAGAAAGAGTCCCAACACAAAAAGATAAAATGCAGTCAGTGGCTGAGTTTGTTTGGGTTTTCTTTAGTTTTGCTTTTTTATGTTAAGCATAGCTAAGCAGGTATTTAAAGAACAGAATATGCAGCATAGGACAGCAGGTGAACTATGCTCATCTGACTTGCATGCATTCTCAAATCTGAAACATCTTTCTTGTATAGAAAGGAAAATCTGAACCATATTGTAACTTCTCTGTTTTAACTGGGGGGATACAACACTATTTTCTTTTAATTTCATTTCCAGGCTCCTTGGGTCCTTCACACAAAACACATTATAACTTTGCTGAACAATGTTGCTTGGTTTTACCTCTCAAAAATAAACCTGGTTTTTACTAGTGAAAATCAATTTTCAAAAAAGAAAGCTAATGATGTTATTTTTTTAAAGAGAGAGAACAAAAATTAATGATGTACATGTGGAGGGAAACTAGCAGTGGTTAAAATTTTCTGGTCACATCATCACTGGTCCTGAACAAGGAACAGAAACATTATCAGAGATGTACTAGAATAGCAGCCCCTACTCCCACTAGGCAGCACTGCAGATATGTCCCCAGGAATCCAGTAATGGAACAGAGAAAATTGAACGTGTGACAGAGAGAGAGTGAAATGAAGCACAAAAGAGAAGTGCAACACAAAAGGCTTAAAAGGGTTCAAGGTGTGAAAACACTGAGGAAAAAGTAAGAGTGTGAGCGATGTGTGAGCCAGCACAAGTGCAAGAGGAGAGCAGTTACAGGATTCTGAGCGAGTGAGGCTGAAAGTGCTAGAGAGTGAGCAAGCACAAATGTGAAAGAGAAAAGAGGGGTGCAGGTGAGCATGCAAGTGAGCAACAGAGCACAGCAGCGACAGGCTGTGATGCAGTAAGAAATGGTGAAAGTAGAAACACTGAAAACAATTCCAATTAATTCCTTTTTTGTTGCTGCTTTTACCCTCATCATTGAATAGAAAAGAGAGTGCTACATGAAAACATTCCAGCTAACTACGTAAGAAAGAAACAAAAGCCACAGTAATCACTAAGAATTATCAATAAACAAGGCATTGGGAAATTGCTTTCAGTTGTGTCCAAGTAAGCTGAGGTAGTCAGAATGACCATTCAGTGTGTTCTTTGGAAAACAGCAGAGTGGAAGTAAGGGCAACCAGTAACTCCAAAAGAGCAACTGAGCACTTTACTCTCCCTTCTCTGATGAACTGTTCTTGTCACAGTCTACTGTGAAGCCACCCATAAGTACAGAATCACAATAAAGCCTTCAGCGAGGAATTAGGAACTACAGACATTAGGCACAACTATCTGTAAGGCATGACTAAATAAGAGGTCTACCACTGTATTGGGTTTGCATGACAAGGTTTTGGTAGTGGGGTGACTCATGAGCTTTTTGTTCTGTTTTCTGTCCCATGTTCAGCTGAGGAGGAAGGTGAGAGTGACTTCGGTGGGCATCTGGCAGTCAGTGAAGGTTAACCCACCACAACCACACAGCTGTAGTTACATGAAAGTATGAAACCAGGAAATATTTCCCCATTCAAAAGAATTCAAATTTCAAAAGAAACGGGAGTATTGCATTACTTACCTGGATAACAACAGTTATGGTGGTCAAATTACTCTGCTTTTTCTGGTAACAGTCTTGATGCATCACCCCCTTCCTTTCTTTCTCTCTTTAACAGATAGACTACAGGATACCTTTTTACCTTTTTGAAACCGGTACAACTTCCAAGAGTTTCAAGAAAATTTCCACCTATGTAAGATGTCAAATAGAAAAAGGAGGAAGCTATTTCATTTCATGGGGTTAATGGCAGAGAAACTGCATGTTACAGTTTTTTGAAGACAGTCTCAAGTTTATTAGATTGTAAGAGTACTAAAGCCAAGAGGTTGGATGACTTCCCCGTGGGCACTCAAACTCTCAAAAAAGAGTTATTTCATTTAACCTTTTGACAGTCATATTTATTTTATAAAAATGTTGTAATTTGTCATATTTACAAGAAACTGTAATAAAAGATTTTAATAGATTCATTTATATCTTGAAGGTTACTGAAGGTCTACATGGTGAGCAAATAATTCATTAGTGCTTATCGAGTCTCAAATTTGGATTTCAGGAACCAGATTTCATCAACATCAAGCTTTCTCAAAAACTACATACAGAATATATTATAAATAATACGTAGCCTAGAAGGTTGCTAATGATTTCCTCTGGGTTTATGGGGAGCATTCTGCTCCCCATCTGTCTTCCTCTCACATATTCTCTGTCCTCTCTCCAGCTGCTCTTTCTGCTGTGGTTTGGGGCTTTTTCCCCTTCTGAATTCTTTATTCTGTTATCCCAGAGGCGCTACCACTGTGGCTGATGGGCTTGGCCTTGGCCAGGGGCAGGTTCATCCTGGAGCTGGCTGGCACTGGCTCTGTTGGACATAAGGGGAGCTTCTAGCAGCTTCTCAGGGAAGTCACTCATCCTGTAGCTCCCCACACCACCAAAACCTGACCAAACACACGCACTCCCCAAATAAACCTTGAACCACCCACTTGGAAAGAAATCCATTTTCTCACACAAGTGCACCCGAGTGCTTTGAGTAGTTCATGTTACTGTGAGACTGTCACTCAAATAAAGCATTCCTAAGGCTTAACAACATTCCTTTTTTCCATCAACACTTCTTTTCCTTTGCCTAAAAAGGCTGGTGTGACTAATTAGTTCCCAACACTCCACTATTGTTAACAATAATATTACCTAGCCTATAGAGTGTTTTTCATCAGTAGATCAAAAAGTGCTTAGGAAATAAGCCAAGTGTCATTACCTCATCAAGTAACAACCACTAAATAATCAGCTCTGCTGCTGCTTTAATCCTTAAAAATGCTGTTTTAAAATCATGAAGAAGGCAAAACATAATCTCCAAATAATACACCTTCTCTAGCAAAAGAGATTATTTATTTCCTGTTCAGTGGAACCCAGGAGAGCTCCATGAAGCAAATAGGGAATATATTTGCAAAGATAGCACACAGGATTATAAGGGACCTTTCCAGTTATTGAGCTCAGGCCCAGTTGTCCCAGGCTGAAATATCATATAAGCCCTTTCTTAAACAGCTTGAGTTTTGCATTAAAACTAGCGAGAGCTTTTTGCATTTCATTAATACCACTGAGAGACTGTGTCAGAAATACACTGATCTGATGAACAGATATTTTCTTCCCATTTGCATTCCTAAATGCATTATTGATCTGATAAAACCCATTTGTCTTGGTATTAACAGTATCTGCTCATGTGAAAAGCTCTTCCCTGTCCTGTGTATTTAGAAAGCTCTCAATCTGGTAAAGGAAAGGAAAAAAACCAATGAAGCCTCCCATCCTAATAAACAGCAAGGCCTATCAAGTTTTGCCTGTGACTATTGATATATATACATCACCTACAATCCCCAAGTATCAAATTCAACTTTGCTAGAAATATTTATTCAAAGTCCAAGATTTAGTTCCAGAGCAGTGACAATCACCTAAGAATCCACCGTAGTGCATTAAGATTGCTCTTTTCCAAGGTGCCTTACATTACACTTACCAACACTGATTTTAATTTGCCACTGTATTGCTCTGCTTTAAAAAAATCTGTGGTGGTGATTCCTGTGAACTCCTGTTCACAATCTCTCAGGACACTTCAAACTCTCTTCTGTTTAGAGCTACTTCTCCTCTTGTCAAACTCTACCTAAATCTCCCATTGCTATAATTTCAGGCTGTAACTTGTTATGTTCTGATCAAATCCACTTCTGTATGCAATGAAAAGTCTAGTCAGCTTGCAGCAGTGAATACAAATGTGCAGTCCTTGTGTTCCTGAGAACTTCACTATTTATCAACCTTTCTCTCTTTAAACAGCTAGAGAAAAGCATTGACCTTATACCATATGCTTTAGGACCGTTCTAAGAGACAGATCTTTCTCAACAAACATCCTCAGAAATAGTAATTCAAACATCTTGCATTACTGCTTATGTCAAGTTCTTATCTCTTTCACCCTACATTTGCCACCTGAAGAAGAAAAGATCTTCTCCCTTTTTTTCTCCCATACCCATAGCTGGCATTGCTATCAATTTGGTAACAACATTCTGCTCTTTTCTTCAGAGACAAATCATCTGAGTATTAAATAGGAATGTGTTTTTTTCCCATAGTCTGGAATCTCAAAGCCATTACCTCATTCAACTGGCCATCCTGAAACAAAATTGACTCTCTCAGTTCTCTCTCTTTTCTCCTTTTCTTCTGTTTCAGCATCCAGAAATATACTTTTCCTTTTATATGAGTAGAAAATAATTAACCAAAACTTTAGTGTTACAGTTACTTCCTCCGTTTTTTTGTGATACACTGGAACTGTTCATTACAGCACACAGACAGAATATGAACTCCTTATCAAGTTGCAGTCACTGTGCTTTGCTATTCTAGTATTCATATTACTTTTAACCACATAACTATCAGTAGTCTTACTAGAGGGTTGATGATGTATAGCCTCTGCTCTTGAGTTAGACTAATAATAGAAAGTGCTAGGAGGTCTAGAGAGACTTAAATTACCCTTAAATAGTCACTCTACCATTAGACACCACCAAAAATGCCTCACTTACAGGATCATTTTTCTCCTTCTCTTTAATATATTGCTCATCTAATGTTGTATTTGCTCTTGAGAGGGCCAAATAAGCAGGTTATACATATTCCTTGTAACAGCAAATTCTCTCTTAACAATTAATGATTTCCTACAGCTTTAAAACACTGATTCAGTTAAATCCATAAACACTTGATGACTACCAAATATTAATCATCAATTTGCAAGTTTAACTGGTAGCTTTTATGTTTGAATAGGTCTCACACAGAAAAATTCTCTGTAATTTTAAAAGATGCAAACCTAATGCATAACTTGGAATGTGCACATTTTCATGGCGCTGAATCTTTTCACACATACATGATGCTCAAATTCAAAGTTAGTGTGCAGCACAGCAAGGCTGCTTTTAGTGATACTGCAAATGGTGCTTTCATAACAGAACTCCATGTCTTCCTGACTCCTCAAGATAATATCTTCTCTTTTCCATATGAATCCCCTTTTTTACTACATCCCACTACTCGCAATGCATGCATATCTTTTCCTTTGTCTTGTCTTCCTGCCTGGATTATTACAAAAAAAAGCCAGCTGGCAAGTGCTCCATTCAGCTTTCTACCAAAAAGCTGTTTATGACCAGTGACAGCACTGAGCACTTAACACCTGAGCACTGTTCTTTCCTCACTCTCATTCATTAGTTCCTCCATTCCTAATTAAGCTCTCACCTTCTCAGTTTTCACCATACCATTAGAACATCTTTTCTGTGAGATCCACTAAAAACAGGTTCCAATTCTCAACAATTCTGTTTGTGATTTCTACTCTCACTTGCTGCAGGTATGGTTCTTCCAACAAGCACCACATGAAATTATCTTTTGCTTTTAAAATCACTTAGAAGCTGATAAACCCCCTGAAATAGGAGGGATATGTAGATTGCACATTAACACCTATCAATACTTCACTGTCTGGTTGTATTTAACAAGTGACAAGAGTAGCATCATCTCAGAAAAGCATTTTATTAAGTTTAGGGCTTCTCTGTAAGGTAAGTTTGTGCCACACTAAGAGACATGCCATTTTGAACAGCTGCTGCTATGTCAACTAATCTAGTACCGCACATGAGTGCTTTTATTAGTACAGCTGTCATTTTGAAAGCTGTTTTATAAAGTTTTCAATGTGGACTCTCTCTTGTCATCCCATGATTCAGTGTGCTCCACATCATCCATACTGCACTGCAAATCTAACCACACTTCTCAGGCACAAATAAATAAATGCGTATAAACAGGAGCTGAAGACAGGGAGGATATGGAATTTTTCAAGGGGAACAAGTAGCAAGTCACATACCAAAACAACAATTCCCACAGTTTTCAGAATCTTGATTTAACTCATCTTCCTTCTGAATACAATAAAAACCATGAGTTCCTGAAGTAGCTTTGTTCAAGAAATAACTTTCTCCTCTCCATGTTCTCACAGTGGTCTTCAATTAAAGCCTAAAATGATGAAATTCACTGAGACTGACAGAGGAAATAAGAGGAGAGAAACCATTGAAATGCATCTTCAGAAGCAGGTTATTAAATGTCCCACAGACACGGGGGCAAGCGACAGCCACTAGAGAGCTCAGTGAAAAAAGAGAGCAGGAAATTAAACTTCTCATTGGGTCTGACGATGATTAACATCTCTTAACAGTTAAGAAACTGCTTAATCTTTGCTATTAATATCACATCACTGAAGTACAAGTATGGCAGCTGAAAGGGGGCATACACAAATGTTTAAAATTGGGGAGAGGTAAAAAAGACCACAAATAACAAAAAGGGTACATTTTGCTTTTAAGTCTCTTAAAAGCAAGAAACTCATTACGAAGCTGGGAGTCACTGACTCTGAAGTCAGGTTACTACAGGCAGCTCATGGGCAAACAAAGTCATGCAACTTAAAGGAGATAAATAGTAGGTTTCAATCGTTTGGTTAAACGGCTGCATTTGCATTCTGCAGAAAGAACACTTAATTCATCACATCTCCACTCAAGTGTACATGAACAAGCAACTAATACCTTCACCCAACTCAAATAACTTAGATAATTGTTATTTTCAAACTTACTTACCTCTGTGTATATTGGCAAAGCTTTGAAGAAAGTTAGCTGGAGTTCCCTGGAAACCAATAATTACGTGTAGCTGTGCAGATGGATTTTAAAACTTGGTTTCCTATAAGAATATTATACAAAATGTAACCTCTCTGTTGAGATTTTTACCTTAAACCCTTGGGTTTGCAATGCACTGAAGCAAGAGGTGAAATAGCTAAATCCATTATAGTTAATACTGTTAGAAAACATTCTGTGTGTATTACATTTCAGACCAGAAGAATCCTTTGTTAAAGTCAGTGTGGATCCCTTGAGATACGCATTATAACAGTTTGATTAGTAGAGAATAAAAAGTAGACTTTTATAGCATTCATTCATCTGAAAACATTATTCCTGCTAAAGTTAACAAGCAAAATCATGGAGTTAGGTTAAATGAAATCCAATGACAAGCAGGAAATATACTGATTTTGAAATATTAAAGTGGTGGTATGATTTCAATACAAGTCTAGAATGCTGAATGCCTTAACACTGGGAAAGAAATGGATGAGAAATCTTCCATGTTTTAATGCTCTAAAGATAACTTCTAAACACTACAGTGATTTTATGTTTTATTTGGAAAATTAAGAATACAATACTGACAGATTTTAAGTTTATAAGCCTTGATCCCATGAATAATTGGTTACCAAATTAGTGCTCAAATACATATTTTTTCCTAAATTTAATAGCCATGCTTAACCTGCAACTGAAACTAATTTGATCCCTTCTGAAGGGTTGTTTCTCACAACTGAAAAGGTACAGTAATCTGGAGCTCAAAACAAACATTCTTCTTGGGAAATTAGTTTTTCTGGACTGGGATGGCAACTGATCATGCTGATAACTAGCTATGGGAAGATCAGCAATTATCCAATGAATTTATCTCTTTTCTTAAACAGCTGTAAGTTGTGATAGCTGTACTGTAGCACTCTCATCTAGTCCTCAAGGTGATATTTCTTGCAGTGCACTTTATGTACTGCAATACCTCATAATCATGATTATTTATTTTACATTAAACTGAAACTGTTAAAATGATCCTTTTTTGGTGTTGGTTTTTTTTTCCCATCATCTACTTCTTGTCGTTCACTTCTTCCCTTGAAGCCAGAAACATCTGGACTGAGATTAAAACATGTATTTTTTAACAAGGAGAAATAATTTATTCAGAGATGTGCTAGAATCCTTCACCAGCTTTAAAATCATGTTCAGAAAATCTGGCTAGAAGAACAGCTTTGGTGTATCTAGAACTCATGGGTCAGATGCAGGAATTACCAGCCAGCATTATTCTATCAGTTCTACAGCACAATGCAGCCTGTGCTATGCAAGATGTAAGGGACACTGATTGTTAACAGTCACTATGATGGTAAAAACCTACAAATCTTCACAAGTCCATAAAACATCAGTAACTGTCCTGTGTGTAATATTGAAAAGAATCTACAAATTTTTCTGTTGGGTCCATTTTGAAACAAATTAAACAAAGACTGTCGCAACTACTCTAGGAGAGATGTACTGACATGTAAATGAGGAAAGGTGAATGATAAAGTAGGAAAAATTGTAGGGGAGAAACACAACTACTTCCGGGTATTTTTTTTTTCACTCTACCTAATCACAGAAGAAAGATAGCTTTCACACTTTTTATTCCAGCAATTTCTTCAAGTGGTTTTCAACATTTAATACTATCTTATTAGCTATGGCTTTATTTCAGCTCCAGAAATAATCCTCCATATATTACACAAGTGGTATGCAATAGGCTTTGATTTTAAACTACACTATGACAACCCCAACCCTGTGTCCAGAGAGCCAAATGATGATCCTATTGTAGCACCTACAGCCATAATTGCACTGGGTTTCATCGCTCAGGAAGAACAATAATCACTTTGAAGATGTAGGAGCCCAGGCTTTCGTGGCTAGATTAGAGTCCACAAGCTGCCCAGGCTTCCTCTGCTTCTCCTGGTGGTGCATCTCTATCCCTGACATAACCTGAGCTTGCTCAACAACAGCCACCACAAGCAGGGCTGACTGTGCTACAATCACACTTCCAGTTTATTTTGTAGATACATGTTTTTGGTTTTCCATTCAGGACTGTGGTGTGTTACTAACTCCAAGCTTCTAGGCTACTCCAGGCAGTTAAAAGCTTTTATTGGTGGTGGTGGTGATTTCATTGGCCATTTTAAAAGTTCGGGATGCACTATGCCAAGAGCAAACCACACAGCTCTTCTTTAGAATAGGTACAGACATTATTACAAGTCCATTGGAAAAAAGTATTTTTGTGAAACACTTCATTTATACAGCAAAATATTTTAACTGGGCCTATAATTATTTTTTTAAAGTAAATATACCAAACAGAAGCACAGTCGCCTTTGGATTGTGAATTTAATTTAGGAAAATGTGATGATTCTTTGATTTTTTTTTTCTAATTTTAACTTCACTACTTTCAGCCCTCCCCCTTTAATTCCTCATCTCTTCAAACTCTGACAGCTATTAATTTTAAAGACAAACAGAATTATAAAACTAAAAAAAAAAGGAAAAGGTTTAAAACCTTGATGTTTACATCCTGGACTTTGACCATTTCACAGAATAACAGAGAAAGGCAGCCATACCACAGGTTAGAAAGAATTATTGTCACAGGACGGCTGAAATAGCTTTTGAACGCGGTTAAACTGGGAGACAATCTCAGGCTAAAAACGTTTCAGTCTCCACGTCATCGACTCTTCCTCCTTCTGTTGGTATCTACAAAGCTGAGCAAACCAGGATGACTGCTGTCAGACTATGGTTTTGAAGTGAGTTGTGCATGTCATTCAATAGTCCAAGGATATCTAGATTTTTTTTTTTTAAAGTCTCTTTCAAGTCTAGAAACAAGAACTGCAAAGCAACACGAGAGAGGTAAAACTTCAAGGGAAGGAAATGATTACTCAGCTGAACAATTCAATGGCCATCATGCCTCAAAAAATGTTTGAAAAGGGTACAGAGGGAATAAAAGAGATGTGTTGAAGACACTGGTGTCGTTAAGCTAAGCATACCTGAAACACATCCACCCAATAACAGGGTATCTACCTTCCCACTCAGTTGCTTTTCTTAATCCATTTCAGAGCATTATTCAGAACACAAGAATGACCATATACAATGTGGGAAGTAATTATTTGATTTTTTTTTAACCTGACTCCTCCTCCTGCTGGTATTACACACATGTAAATAAATATTCAAAATATAAGCTTCAAAAGCACTTCAGATGCAATTTGCTGTCTAACAAGACAGGTTTTAATTTCAAACCTTCTCCTGATGTGAAAAAAATCTGCAAATTTTAAATAAAAAAAAATCAGAAAATTCGAAAAGCCCAAATTAATTGTTCTGAGAATCAAAACTAGATTTTCATTTCAATCTTTTAAAGCATCTCTTTTACAGGTATTTTTTCATCTTAAGTTTATACATTTGTTGACCTGCTTGCCTGTTTGCCCCCAAAGCTCACTGATTAATTTCAAATTACTTTGTTAGAGGGAAAGAAGTCAGAGGTAACGAAGCTTCTACAATTGCCAGGAACACAGACAGAGAGAGAGAGCGAGAGAGATGAGAGATGCCAAACATTCTACCATTGAGAAATACACTGCAGCAGAAACTCAGGATTTATTTAGCTACCAGGAGATCCATATGGGAGCTAGATTATATAAATTGTAGGAAAAGCAACTTCAGCATCAATCAGCTGCATGGTATCAATCACAGCAAGTCAGGCTACATTACTTCCAGCACACAGAGGAGTTCTGGTGTACTTAAAATTGCACATTTTGTTTCAGAAAACCAAGTGCTGCTTCTTGGGGTTTGTTTTTCTGACTATTTTTAACAAGACATTTAAGTTCACCTTGCTTTTCTGTTTTTATACTAAAAACCACGTTTTGATGATGAAGTTAGTAATTACCCATCTTTGAAACAGAGGAGGAATAATCAGGAAATAGCAGTCCTACTGTTGAGTCTTCCACACAGCCCTTACAGAATCTGGGCACCCAGATGTCCCTTCTTCTTGGGAGAAATTTGCTCACTTTTGTGTAATGCAACTTTGATATATGGCATTTTTCCCAAAAGTTTGTTAAAAGAAGGAGGAAGACAAAGATGAAACAAAACCCTTGAGAAATCCCACCAATTATATTCATTTAGCTGCTGTTCCAAAGAACCTGGCCCCTCACGCCTGTCAAAGAATTCCTTTTCATTCTGATCCTTATGTTTCTGCCAGAAATGACAAATTAGGAGCTGTCTAGAAAAAGAAAGCCAAGAGAAAACTGGTGTTTGGAAGCAAAGGAACATTCCATCCAATCACGAGATCGTACAAAGAAAGAAGGTCAGCCTACAGCTTACTTTGCTTTTCTGAAAGCATGTACTTAAAAATATGAGCATCAAAAGAAAATGTGTGACCTCTCTACTGGAATTCCAAAAACCAATGCAGACTTGCTTTCCCTTGGCACAGCACCCTGACAAAAGAAGTGGCCATTGCAAGACTCAAGGCTTGCCCTGAGATGACAGAATATTGGTTTAAGGATGTGAACTCCCAGCAAGCTAAAGAAAAAACAGCATTGACTTCAACCTTTAAGGGGCTGAAGGGAATGGACATTACTAGCTAAGGATAAAATTGTATTGTAGAACTCTAAGTTTAACCGAAAAAGTAGTTGAGAAGAAAAAAAAAATCCATGCTCCTCACTAACTCCACCATTTGACCTCCAAAATCTTCTCATGACCTTGGTGTATTCTGGCTGACACTCCTGGCATAAGGCCATTCTTGTTTTGGTACACAAACTACTTCAAATTTCCTGTCACTGCTCACAAGAAGGCTGTTTATTTATAAACTAGGGAGTCAAACTCTTTCAATATTCACTTAATCACCAGGGTTTCATAGAAGGACAAGTTTTCCAGGAGCAACAAAACTTCTCATAAGCCTGAGGTCTTTGCCATCATAATTGATGTTACTCTAGCAGGATCCCCAATCAGATTTAAGAAGGTATAGTGGCCGCAGTAGAGCTAGAGGTGCTTAAGTGGAAATTCTCTATCACCTGAAATAAATGTAACAAGAGAGGAGTAAGCCAGCATTATTTACTCCAGAATGGAAATGAAGGGGTGGCTTTTGAACTAAGGGTAGCCAATATTCACTAAACATACCTCCTGTAAACCTGTTCAGGCACTCATCACAGTAGCACCCTTATATGCAGAGGCACCCTTTCAGGACTTCTTTTCTCAGAGCTTCATTAAAAAAACAGGATCAATACAAAGGTGGTAGCTTTAATTTTAAATGGACACTGCATTAAGTTTTCATGTTTAATCCTGTTGAGACACATACCAGATAAAATTCAGGCCAACTGAAGGAAACTTAGCAAAAAAAGCAATTGTATGTTTTGTGTCTTTTTGATTACATTGTCTGTGAGGGAATTATTTTCTGATGTTTGTTCATCAGTTCCAAGTGTCTGATAGACATTTTAGTAATTACTTATTTGTTTGCCTCTTTCTATGAGCAACTTAATGCAAGTATTAAAAGTTTGGGCAGTTTTCATCATGGGCA
Source organism: Dicaeum eximium (assembly GCA_013396995.1). Lineage (NCBI taxonomy): Eukaryota > Metazoa > Chordata > Aves > Passeriformes > Dicaeidae > Dicaeum > Dicaeum eximium. The sequence goes on along the minus strand of VWZP01009871.1, from coordinate 3,164,253 downwards.
TAGATCATGTGATAAACTTCTGGCACTTAACTGAAAAAAGCTGAACCCCCAGAATCAGTTTTTTGATTCAAGTATTCACAAATATGATTTCAAAATCTACTTCCCATGAATATTAAAACTGGATATTCATTGTTCCCATAGACAGTCTTCTCAATTAACATATTCACTAGGATATTTATGGAAACACACAAAAAGAGTGTGAACAGCATCAAAGTGAATCCATTTTAAATACTAAGATGAATATCTGTAGCCTTCCTTCAATTTATTTTATTGTATTTTATGAGGTGTTTGCCCAACTCCGGCTTCAATCATGTCTCTACAGATGACTCTGACTGAAATGAAATGTCAGGCAATGATAGTTGCCCAACACTGGAGTGAAAAGAGGACAATCAAGGAAACTAAGTCCCAGGAAAGAAGGCAGGCTCTGTTTTTTAAAATGCCACCTGAACAGTTAAAAGAAATCAAAGTCAACTGCTCTCTCAGAGACTCCCTACAGGATCTCACACAACTTTTCAATTTTTCATCTTAAGGTTACATTACTGGCTCTCTCTTTCCTGGGAAATATATTCCACACAGGAGCCCTACACACATTCTTCAGGCTTTCAGCCTCAAGTGGATCCACCACACAGGGACTGGTAACTCATGTGTATTTTCATCCTGGCAAAATGGAGGTGACTGTAAACCTGCTGAGGTCACACAGCCACAGTGCACTTTTTTTTGTTTTTCTTTTTTTTTGCAGGAATCAGTAATCTAGAAAGCATGGTCAAATTACAGTTCCAAATCTCTCATTTTACATGACCTTCATGGTAAGGGGGATAGAAAATTGCTGCACATAGCTTGGAAAATTAAGCTATTTATGGAGATACCACTAGTCAGTGAAACTGCTGTTTTCTTTCTAATGAAAATTCATAATGCATTATTTGATTATTTTCTCTTCCCTGTTTTAAATGCACTCCACCCTTCCTACTCTATTACTTTGTCTTTTGAATATAGTCTAAGAATGTTGGAACAATTAGCTTTTTCATTCAAAAATGAAAAAGTAACAGATAACTGATATTATGCTTTCCTTGTGCATTATTAAAAACAACAGTAACCAGGTATGTTCAAAGGCCATACAATATTCAATATCATCTTTAATATTCTGCTTCATAACCTTAATAGACATTTATACATGATTAATGAGGCTTTTAGTAGCTACTGCTGTCACAGCTTGGGTAACACCACCTCCTATGAGCATTCTAAGGGAAGGGTCTTACTGGAAGTCTCTGAGTGACAACTGTGAAGCAGCAGGCTGCCATGTACTTCTGACAAGAGAACAAAATCCAAAATAAAACATAATTCTGTCTTAAGGAATTTGAAACTATTTAAAAAGCAGGACATGGGAACAGACTGCAGTAAGGCATATTTTGCATTACAGATTCACTAACAAAGCTTTTAAAGGGTTTCTAATGTGATCCCACTCCCATGCTATGGCAAATGAATAACTGAAGTTCTTAGACATACACATGGATGAGTAATGTAATTCCTAATTACATCAAGAATATATGAGGCAGACACAGCACTACAGGTGTCATACCAGCAATTTGAGTCTAGAGCCCTGAAACATGCAAACAAAGAAAAAAACTGCAGAAGAATAAAATCATAAAAGAAGAAGAAAATTTTGCTATGACAACTCAGCTAGGTGAACCTTTTTACTTAGTGAATAAAAGACCACAGTGATTTTACTACTCCATGTAGGTATCTTCAAACAGAAACATTCTCAGGCCTGGCAAGGCAATTGGATTCACCAAGTATAAACCATGTTTGACCAGCTTGACTGCTTTCTGTGATGAAATGACTATGAATACATGACCAGTTGATGCAATCTCCCTTGAATTTAAGCACAGTATCCCTGTATCCAAGCTGGGATTTTACCATGTATACTGGTGGTCTACAAGATGTGTGAAAAACTATCCAGAAAGTTGGGCTCACAGAGAGATGGTACTCATTCATGGTGTGTCTGGAAGTTCATGTACTCACTATCCTTGAAGGTTTTCAAGATGCTGTTGAATACAAGCCTGAAAAATCTTGCCTGATTCCAAAACGCACACAGATTTGAGCAGGAGGTTAATGAGAGAACTCCTGAGGCTCCTTCCATGCTGAATAATTGAAAATGAGTCTTTGAAGATGCCAGGTATCGATGATTTCTTTAATTTGGTGGAGAAAAGTTTAACAAGAACCATTTACTTAAATCTAAAACCAGATGTACAGAAAAGAAAATTTCTAGCCCTGTGATTTACAGAAGAAACAGGGGCCAGGAGGCAGAGGGGACTCTACACTCCTGATGGTTTCAAATCAAGGCACGATGCTGTTGTGAGGCAATTCGTACTCAATTAGAGAATCACAGAATGACACAATTGTTAATGATGGAAAAGGCCTTTAAGATCATTGAGTCCATCCATTAGCCCAGCACTGCCATGTCCACCACTAAACCATGTCCCTAATATATGCCACATATACACATATTTTGAACATCTCCAGGTATGGTCACCCAACCACTTTCCTGGGCAGCCTGTTCCAATGTTTGTCAACACTTCCCATGAAAAGATTTTTCCCAATATCCAATCTAAGCCTCCTGTGGTGCAACTTGAAGCCATTTCCTCTTGTTCTATTGCTTTTTACTTGGGAGAAGAAAGCCACCCCCACCTCACTACAACCTCCAAAGAGAACTCAAACATGAGTAAATTGTGGGAAACACTGTGGAGAAAAAAAAAACCAAGAAGTCATGAAAAATAACAAAGTGGCATTAACTTTTTGTCCATAATAGCTACAAGTTAAGGAAAATGCTAGCTGTTATTCGGCTAAATAAGTATCTAACCAACCTTAGTTTTTTAACCAAGCATTAAATAATCCCCATCCAAAATTAAGAAAAAAGAAAACAGATGCAGAAAGATAACCAAGACGGTTACTAACTGTATATAATTTCCAGTCCTTTTCCAGTGCAAGGCTTTGTAATAGGTAATGGGCTTTGTTCCCTAGCTAACATTTAAGATTAATTCACAGTGAGAGCTTTAAGTCACTTCAAATACCCTGTAGCAGCAAATTTCAAGATTTGTATTGAGTTCTCTGTAAAAACAAAGGTTTCTACCCACAGAGGAATTTAAAACACCATGGCATTATCAACTGTGGACACAATTAAAATAGTCATTACGACAAAGCAGCATAATATTCTTCTAAAAGCAAAAAGGTGAGGCCTGCATTTGCTCAGCTTTTAAAAATCAAACAAAATCAGTACTGTTCTGCCTGCCAGATCATTATTTTTAAGTATGCAGCTAGCACCCCTTGTATTTCCAATTTAACATGAATCCCCCAAGTGTTTCGTTCTAGAATGAGCTCATGGAGTTACTGCACATTAAGGTAGAATTTTAAGTACTCTAATAAATTTGCATAAAAAAATATTTGTACATGGAATATAACTAATTCAGAATTATATGCAACACACACTGAAAATCTTTACATGTTCTTACTTGTAATTTAACATGGAAACCCCTTTTGTTTCCAAACAGCACAGATTTGTCACCCAAGGATACATGAAAAAAGCTTGACATTTTATACAATGCATTTTTTAAATTATCCGACTGTAAACTAGTGACTGAACAGTTTTTACAAGGTTGGAACACCTTTCCTCATGCTAATGCAACTACAAAGGCTGAATTACTTTTTTTACTCTTACCAAAATAACATACCTATTGCCCAACATAAAACCCTTCACCTCAACAATAAACAAAACAAACAAAAAAAAAGCTACAAAGTAGCAAAGAAACACAAGAGCCACAATCTTTGAACCTCACCTAACTGAACTTCCCTAAGGCCAGGAAAAAAACTTCATCAGAGATGCAATTTAAAAGATAAAGCAGTGATTATTCCAAGTCTTGTTATAAAAACATATTACATTACATAGCTGCAAGTCAACGTACCTATAAACTGAAGGATTTCCACCTGAAAAAAGAAGGGGACAGAAAGATATTCCAACTAACACAATCCACTGACAGTCAGGTGGATGTGGATCCAAACTACTTTTATATAAAGAAATCTTATATAGATATTAATTGATTTTCTGTGTTCAGCATATCTGAAATTAGATGTTAAAAATCTTACAGGGCATAGGATGGACCAACTTTTAAAAATTAGAAAATACCGAGAAAAAATTCGTAAACTGGGTGGGGGGGAGTTTTTGCACTTTTTCAAAGTTCAAAGATGAGTGGAAAACCAAGTAATCGTGGCCAGTAATTAACTCAGCATCCTCAGTAGTGAGAATATGGTAAGGAAGGTTCTTTGTTGAAATCTGCACCTTGGGAACTATTTCATATGCAAGCCAAATAAGATTTATTTGAATAAAATCAATGATGACAGATCTACATTTGTCTGCCCAGCTACACAAATCATTCAACATCCCACCACCCCCCCTCAGCCAGTGTTCCCCTCCTACCTTCAAAACTCCCAGCAAACAGATAAATCCACGTAATGGCTGGGACAAAAAGGATGGTCAGAGAGGCAGCCAGGAATTTCCGTCGCCCTCTGCAGATTCCCAGCATTCTCTCAGGAGTGCAGAATCCCAACCCAGTGCTGTTCCTATGTCGGAAGCAAATAGTCCACAGCCTCCCACATATTACTCCCTGAAAAGGAAAGAAAAAAAAAAACTTCAACAGCTTTTCACTCTACAGAAAGTTACAGACTATGCCAATGTTCCAAAAGAGTTAAAAGAACAGGGCTAAAAAAAGGGCTGCTGCAATTGCAAGGTGGTACCCATTTCAAAATTATCCACAACTACTTAATAATAAAACAAGCTTCAGAAGTCAAATGTATGACAGTAAGTCAATAAGCACATCATATCATACACACTAAGCTCCACCTCACCAAGAGATGTCAGCTTTATTTATGGTTTTGTCCTCATTTTACTCGACAGGAACTCTGAGATCTTTGATGCCCATGTGTGCTGGGGTCCCATGGCAGGTAAGAGAAAGCCACCCACATTCCTTCACCTGCTCCCAAAGAGCAGAAGTCACACCACTGAATCAGTGATCTGTCTGCAGTTGGTCATGAACTCAAGAGAGAAGCAAAAAAAGGAAAGCTGAAGTTTGGGGCTAGAGGGATGTTACTGAAATGAACCACTTTGCACATTAAAAAGCAGTGCTGATGAACTGCTGTGTAAAAGGGTAGAAGAGAAAGTGCAAAATGGGCAGGAAATATCCTTATTCACACAGGGGATATCAGGAGCTTTAGACTATATGCCATGAGAAAAATTGCTTCTGCTGAATAACACAGTTTTTATTAGGAAAAACATAATTCTGATCCTAATTTGAAATAATTGTTCTGCATTTCAGAGGGGCCAATAAAAAATATATGATTTTTTTTATTCACAGGAAAATGAATATTCCCACACCAGTGCAGGCATGCAGAGCATAAAAATGTTTCATATTGATAGAAGGTTTTTTTGAAAGGGAAGGAAAGGCTAGTAGTAGACAAGTTAGAAAAGGAAAGAGAAGTATTAAGTCCACACAAATCTACTTCAGGTTTTGTGGGAAAGGGCATAAGTTTTTCAATTCTAAGAATAGAAGTGGTCTACAAGAATGATAGGGAAAAAAAGAGACTCTGGTAGTACAAGGTGTTTAATAAGAGTGCCTTTTGACTTATGTTTAAACTAGCACCAGAGCTGATACAAGCAATGTATCATTTCTACAGTGACATGTTAACAATGGCTGCTCTGTCTTGAGTGTCTTAGCTTTACAACTCCATATATATTGCAGTAAAAATCAATTCTGAAATTAAATTACAGCAAAAATGAGAATGCAGACAAGAGAAATAGGTTCAGACAAAAATCTCTGGGGCTGGAGATACCTGGCTGCAGTAATCAGGCAAACTTAGAGCTGTTCCTTGAACATTCAATAGAGCCAACTTTACTACACTACAGTTTAAGAGCCATGATAGTACTCTGACCTTGGAACTGATAAAATGGACTATAATTTGTCCAGAGCCAGCACAAAAAGCATTCCATTGTGTCAGCTTTTCAAGGCAATGAATGCCTCACCACAGAGATTTTGCACAAAATATGTGGGCAGACTTAATATTACAACTGTGGTATTAGAATCACTCTGTATTAGACAGAGACAGACATTTGGTAGCTACATTGTGGAGAACTCTTATCTTTATTCACTGTATTTGGATAATTATTACATTTCATTTCTTTTCCTTATAGCACATAGCTTGTACAACTTCTCTGAAGAAAGATACCTACTTGAAAAACACTGATAATTTCCCAGGCTTCTGTGCTTTTAAGCATGTATACTGTAAAATGGACAGAATCACTTATTTTAAGTAGGAATTTGTTTCTTCCTTAAATGTACTGGCATGCACCACTGACATCAATCTGTGCATAGAAAAATAAACCTCTGAAAATATAAACTCCTAAGCACAGTCACTGGCAAATAGCCACATCTTCCACTGAAACGTGCACTGGCTGGACATTGCTCCTATCAATGACACCTGTAAAAATTACAGGTAACAAAGTAAGAGCCAAAACCACGTTTCTGAAATCACACTGGTACAAGTGTGCTGATATAAGTTATCAGAGCAATGACATACAGACTCTGAAGCCTAGAGCTATAGCGCTGCTAGTGGATTAATTCATCCTGGGGTGGCATATTGAAGAAATAATTTGATTTTTCCTATATATTCTTTTAAATATCCATGGAAGTTAGGCTTCTGAAAAGGCTGATTTGAAGGATGGAATCCAGCTTTTCTGCCCTACAAATGTATAGTATTCTAACAAATCAAAAAGGTATAAGGCACAACACTGAACTCCCAGTTCAGCTGTGAAGAACAGACAGGAATGTGGCAAATTCAGTTTTCTACAAATTGTCATCGTTCAGACAAAACAGCCAAATCATTTTGCACATTCATGCGTATCTTTTATCTAACTAGAAAAACATTTGGGAAGATCCTAAACAGACAAGTCAGCTTGTGATGGATCATCCTAGGAAATGTTAAGATACTTCTTTTACTAGCGCTTTAAAAGAGCCATAAACTACTTTAAATTATGCTTCTACTCTCTCCCCACCTTCCAAAAGTTGTGAATAGCTTCCCTTGGGTCTTAAATATTCATTTTTAGTGTATAAAATCAGAGCACCTGCTGAGTACTTTTATCCAAAGTAGACAATGCATCATGTGCAACCCTTACACAAGCAATTACATAAAACGTCCATGAATGGCAGTGAAGATCCTTGGCTTACAGGAAGAGCTTTGGACTCAATCATGTATTCACTATTGGCTTCACTCAGAAACAATGTTACCTAATATACCACTGTCAAATAAATTGAAAGTAGACATGCAGCTCTTTTGACCTGGATTTCCTTTTAACAGGTGCCAGACTGGTATCCACCATGGAAGGAAAGGGATTGACAACACTGGCTGGACCAAGGACTGAGCACAAAACACTGTTGCACATTCCTGCCATATGAGCCTGCAAATGCCTTTCAGAATTCTCCTACAGTCTCCACTGCTCCTCATGCCACAGTCCTACTGAATCAGACTGTCACCTGCCTAAAAGCTCTTAGAATGAAGTTTCATGGTACAAGATAAAACTGAAGCTACTTCAGATGTGACATGGCTAGGCACACCCATTTTTTCAGTAAAATGGTTCACTTCATTTACACAAAGCCATGCAGTGCTACTCCTGGAGCACTGTTTCAGTCTCAACAGCTGTGCTAACTAAACACCTGTACTCGGAAATACACAGCATAAAATAAATAAAAAAACAAAACAAAGGATGAAGCAATAACTGGCCAATTTAACCACAGCATCCAGGTGTGATACTCCTATCAAAAATTAGCCAGTGGTTGCTCCTTACCTGTTGCCCAATGTTAGTATTTTCAGATCTAACTGAGCCACAACGAGCATCTGCAACTTTATCAATCTTTGCTGGGTTTATCTCAAAGCAAGGGAGACCAAAATTAGACCCAGAGTGAAAGGCAATGTTTGTGTTTGCAGTTTCAAACACAGTCTCAGATACACCCCTCCAGACACAATCAGATTTTCTGCCTGTGCCACAGATACTAAAAAGTGAATGCACTGCAGGATATTGTTCTCTCTTGCTCTTCAATTGTGCTCCAAGAGCATCATATAATTGTATTTGGGAAATCTGATTCAGTAAGTAATACCCACAAAAGCCAGTTGCATGTACATCATATGCATTATGCCTTGCTGTCAGTGTGTCAGGTGCTCTACACTTCTAGGACATACCAGTTCAGGATTTATAAAACTACTGCACAGAAACAGCTCCACAGACTGTGCTGCAACCTCAGGCCCCTTCCTGACTGCAGCTAACAGTGCTCCAAAAGGCTTGGATAATGCCAGTGTGCAGGGTCACAGAGGCAATTAAAATAGTTTGGGGTTCTCACTACAAAGACTTACTCGTGTCTCACTCATGACCTCCTCACCTCACCAGAATGACCTTTCTTACCTTCATGTATAGTCAAATACTTCCATTAACTACACTAACTTAAGAGAGCAGTTTTGTTGTTTTAAATTGTGGACTATCTCCTCAGCTAAGCATGAAGCAGCTCTCAACCAGTATGAGCAGCACATATATTGAAGTATGTAACACAACACTAATCACATTGGTATTCATTTTCTATATATTTATTTCTTTTAATTACGGCATGAGAATTCGACTATGTCAGACGTTCAGCAGGAGTTCGTGAAACAATGGAAGTAATTATGAAAACAAAAATCAAACACAATTAACTAGATATAACTGCTCTACTATAAAAAGCTTTTCTAACTGCTTCAAACATTTCCTTGCATTTGTAACAGTTAATCTTTTCCCAGTAATCTTCCAATTGTTTTCAGAGCACTGGAAATAAACATATACAGTTAAAGCTGTTTATACAGCAACCCTGTGCCTCGGCTTTGCTGTATTTTTAAAATTAATGTTATCTAATCCTTTCTGCTCTTGAAGTCTCTGCTCTCTTTCTGCACACTTGCAGTCACAGAGTCAATGAACAATTTCTACTGCAAAGCTTTTCCCTTGACTCTGTATTAATGTAGCATTCATCCCTTATGGGAGATTTTTCACGTTCTTGCCAAAAATATAAATAACGTAAAGTAAAAAAGCAGTATCTTATGCAGTATTTTTCTGGGGTTTTTCTAAATGTTGATAATGAGGGTTTACAATGAGTTTACTCCTTGACAGTCAGATTTTATCTTGCAGTTTTGCAGTCCTCCCATTATGGGAGCTGGTTGCCATATGACATTGTAATATTAAAGAAAAGTTTGCTAACATAAAGGCAGGGGGTAGAGTAAGGTCAAGATTAGGAAACACAATATGAAAAAATGCTATATCATTATTTAATTAAACATCTCTCTGTTAATTTTCATGGTTTAAACCCAAACAGCAACTAAGTACAACACAGCCACTTGATCCCCCCACATCCTTCCACAGGGATAGGGAGGAGAATCAGAAAAGAGGAAATCTCATGGGTCGAGACAAGAACAGCTTAATAATTCAAATTAGGTAAAATATTATTATTACCATTATTAAACAACAACAAAAACAGCAACTACAATGAAAAGGAGACACAGAGAGGAATAAAACCCAAGAAAAAGCAAGTGATGCACAATACAGTTGCTCACTGTACCCGCTGACCAATGCCCAGCCTGTTCCCCAGCAGCACTCAGCCCCTTCCAGATAACTCTCCCAGTTTGTATACTGGGCATGTTGTCATATGGAATGGAATATCTCTGGGTCAGCTGTCCTGGCCATGCTCCCTCCTGGCTTCTTGTGCAGCTCCTCATTGGCAGAGCATAGGAAACTGAAAAATCCTTTTGAGTAAGTATGACGTAGCAACAACCAACTATCAGGGTGTTATTATGATTATTCTCATATCCAAAACACAGCACTGTTCTAGCTACTAAGAAGAAACTTAATTCTATTCCATTCCAAATCAGGATAGTTAATCTATTCCACTTCTCAAATTTTTAGAACAGAAACAGCATTTTGAAAGAAAATGCCATCTCTCTTCTCATCAACCTCTTCTTCTGCCCAAAAGTGGTGAACTATAGAAACAAATCTAAGGGTCCTTTTGTTCCCACAGTCTGAATTTCTTTGGCACTGGAGAACCTCACCTCAAAATCAGACTTCTTAATCCTATAGTACTGTGACTTTAAAGAAGGATTAAGAACACAATGAAACTCAGCATCCACTTCACAAGTTCTGTGAAGCCACTTTAAAGTAAAAGATTACAACAGAGTTTCCAAATGCTCCCTTTCTCCCCCAGTCACAAGGAAGCAGTCCTATCTGTGAGAGAGAAAACAGTCAGTAAGTCGACAGCACAAATGAGTTCTGCCTTGGGACTGTGCTAACTGCTCTGAGGGCACACAGGATTGACATCTTTTATATCTTCATTCAGTACGTGCTGTGGCTTAAAGAAAATTCTATTAGTGCCCTGTTAATCAAAGTTTTCTAGAAGGTTCCAGCTGCAAGCAACACCACCACAGGAATGGAATCTCTCCTGACAGCAGTTACAGACAGAGAGAAGCAAATAAATAATATGCTTTCACATTTTTCTGCTTTCATTTCCATGTACTCCTTTATCTATGTACATATATATATAATATACAAACAAGACAGAAAGCTCAATCTAGCCTGTAAGATTTCATTTGCAACCAAAGAATTATACTTACTTTCAAAGCAGCTACTGACCTGTTTTCTCAAGGAGTTCTCCAAACTCCATTTTTACTCTATTTTCTCAGCTATATGGGCATACAGCATCAGTATTTCCTGACTCCCCAGCTTATCTAAGGACTCAGCACAATTCCAAGAAAGTAAAACAGAGCTTGGCTTGGTTTGTGTATGGCAAAATTCGTAAGACCCTATGTACACATACTAAGAGTATATTAGAATTTGAGATCCCAATGCCACTGAATTATGAACATACTGGACACCATGACCAGCCATCAGTATCACATACCTGTGATACAGGATCTTTCAACAGAAAAGCAACTCTCCTTCACATTCACAGTCTACAGTCAGGCCACAGCATTATTACATATATGAATTTCAGACTTATAAAAAGGACAAACATCCACACCTTTCCAAATCCAATCATTCCCACCTAAAGTAGTGGCAGAAGGCAATTTAAAAAAAAAAAAAAAGTAACATACTAGCTGTTCTAAGCTCAAAGAAAACATCAGTTTGTTGGTGCATCACTGCTCTCCCCACCTCTACAGCACAGCATCTTTCTACTTCATAATCAAATAGACAAGCCATGGGTTTGTCCTTTCACCTTGCATACATACAACCACATACAAAATGTTCTTTAAAACAGGAGAAGGGCACTATGTGCATCATACATAACCCTTCTCTGGCATTTTTTATGCTAATACTTCACTTGTAAGCCAAAGTTCTTGGCTGCATGTTCAAAAGCACTGTTTACCTTCATTAGAATCCACTATGCATAAAGCTGCTCTAACAAGGAAATTGATTAAAGATTCATTAGAAAGTTTTGCTCAGGAGAGAACAATTATTTCTTGAAATGCTCCTCCCTGACAAAAAAAATCCATCTCTCTATGAAGCAAAGTCCTACTCTAAAAAATTTTTAAAAGCATTACAAAAACCCCCCTTTTATTTTTCTGCATAGATCTCAAACTACAAGTTAGTTTTACATGAGAATTTATAACATGCTTACATATTCATAGCATGTTTACAGCAGCTACTTACTTGTCACATGGAAATAAAAGCTGGCATCATACTTACAAACAGATCTTTATTAAATATTTGTATTAAACTAAGCAAATTAAAATTTAAAAAAAAAATAAAGAAAGAGAGAAATGGGCCAGGTGGCTCTCCTCAATTCTGACAGTAAGAAGGAAGGAGCTGAAGAGTGCACAGATCCAGTGGGTCAAAATTCAGTTGTGCAGCTGGTATTGAGTGACAGGAGACACCTGGCTGCAGCAATCAGGTACTGGATGGATACAGGTGTTTTAGGAAGGACTAGCCAAGAAGACCAGAAGGAGGAATTTGTCTGTATATGAGAACAGCTTAAACACATGAAGCTCTCCTTAGGATCATCCCCCTCTACTCAGCAGTGGTGAGAAACACCTGGAATGCTGTGTCCAGGTCTGTGCTCCCCAGTGACACAGCCAGAGAGGCTGCAGAGCCTCCATCCTTGGAGGCATTCAAAACCCAGCTGGCCTCCAGTAACCTCCTTTAGCTGACCTTGCTTTAAGCAAGCTGTTGAACTAGGCAATCTCCAGAGGTCCCTTCCAAATGCAACTCTATGATTCCCAATGCCACAATTTTGTACCCAGTCATAAAACAAATAGTGGCCATGTAATGTAAATCCTCAAAATTCCAACTAATAGTTATTCTGCTATGCATGAATGAACATGCACATAAAATATTTTGAAACACACAGAGTCCCAGGTTAAACTCTCAGCTAGTATAAATCAATATCGTTTTAGCAAGATCAATCCAACTAGCATCAATCCACAAAAACTATGGACTTAGTCTCTCAAACTTGATGAAAAGTTGCATTTTTTATATAAGCACCAAAGTCCTCACCTCATTACTATTGCCTAAATATTACCAAACCCACAAACATTTTCATCAGATTTATATAAAAATAAATGTTGAAATTAAAATTCCAAGAACTGCTGATAATTTCCTATTTGAATAATCAACAATCAGCAAATAGGTAATGAAGTGTAGTATATGGAAATATGTGACCATAATCAAAAGCAGAAGGCAAATATTTTGCTACAATCACAGTGCTGCTTTACCAAGCACCCTGTATAGTCTCAACAGCCCTTTGATGCTACTACAGAACATGAAATAGCACCAAGAATTGTGAGTAACCCTTTTTTTTGCAAGCTTCCTGCTGAAATCCCTGTGTTTCAGGGTCCAATATTTACTTCTTCTTAAATATTATACCATCCAAGTGGGCTATAAGGACTATTTATTTCTGTAGGCTCTCTGAAGGCCAAGTGGGTTCTCTACAAATTAATGGCAAAGGTGCTTACACCCCACACTCCATTTCACCTGACAGAAAAGCAAAGCTCTTGCACAATAATTTGGGGACAGACACTTTTTTAAGTAGGAAAGACAGCTGTGAATTTAGGTTATTTCACATACAACATGTTCTTGAGTACTGCAACATTGGAAATTGGCTTGATAAATTGGAATTTATAAACACAGATTTCTCATGGCTTCTTATTCAGTACTACACAGATTAATGTGGGTATTAGACAATGGCACACGAGTTTTAATTACAAAAGGACTATGAAAGGTGTTATCAAAGCTAAACAAAGCTGTAGATACCAGCCTCAAGAGGAGATGCTGGCAAAAACACTTTCTAAAGAATCCAAATTTTCTATGTGTGGAGTTAGCATTTCAATAGAATCATAGAAAAGTTCAGGTTGGATGGGACCTCTAGAGGTCATCTAGTCCAATCCTCTGTAGAAAGCAGGTTCAATAATGCTCTTCCAAACCAATGTATCATTTGGAGAGCTCTTTACTCTTCATTTAAAATCTACTGTTTGAGGGAGGAGAGAAAAAGGGCAGTGGGCTCTGTGTTCCTATGTTCTCTCCATTTCCTGAAATAGCAATGATTTTCATAAACATTTCATTATATCTCTGCAAGAAAACTTCACTGTAATTTCTACTGATCTCATTATCATCACCATTGTTTTCAGAAGATCCTGTAATTCTGCAATTAAATGCAGGTACAGAAATAATAAATATAAAATATTTACTAAGTCTCTTATAAAGAAAATTAATAAAAGAAAAGAATAACCTTATTCAAATGCACATAATTAACAATTCCACTTTAAATTTGATTATAAATCATAATTTTCAGGGCAAAAGGGAGGTTGCCAGACCCTTTCTAATGAAAGGAAAAGAGGATAACGATGATGTTAAGGATCATGAAAGGATGTAGAGGAACATAAAGGCATGGCCATGTTATATAAAACAAAAGCATGCTTTGCACTGCTGGTGGAGATAAGGGGAGAGAAAGAGAGAGGATGAACACCTCTTATTCTCTCTTCTAACTGCTTCTATACTCCAGTATCTTTTAAGACAATTTGACTCTTCCTGTGTCTGGCAATTATTAATAAGCGCAGAAGTCAAGCTACTGTCTAGGACTTCAACAGCAAGTCTCATGAGAGCAGGACAAAGACTGGGTAAGAGTCCCAGAGAAGAATTTAGGGGAAAGAGTCTTTTTCTCAAGTCTGAGACTGCAGTCAACTAGATGAAAGTATTTCACCTAAGTGAAACAATCAAGCAGGAATTACTCCAAGTTTTATTAAGAATATTCACACCTGCAAAGGAAATTCTGAGAGTCTCTACAGCTTTCTATACTGAAGTTTGATTCCTGGAACATTCTGCATATTATATCTTTATAGTTTAAAACCAATAAATCCTTGTCTTTGTACAAAAAACTTTAAAATACACATATATAACTTCAACTGATACCAAAGCCGAAACAATACATTTGAAATACATTTTTTAAAAACTTAGTCTAAGCAATGGAGCTGCAGTTAAAATAATCCCATGTGTACCAATATTTTAATAACTTTGCTCCCCTGCTTGTTCCAGGTTTGTGATTTGCTAAGGTTCTCCATGTGAACTCCCATCCCTTAGCTCCTGGGTTTCCTTTCAGGGTGAGACAGGTAGGTTCTTCTGACACAGAAGCAAGGGAATTTTTGAACAAGATTTACCACAGGGGCTATTCCCTACAGACAGCATAGATAAGATTGCTCCCTGTGCACTGTAACACTTCCCCAGTACTGCCTCAGCAGGCTTGCTGCCTTCAGGCACTGCCATCGTGCAATGCCTCAAGAAATACAACATACACCGCTCTGCATCATGACATGACTCGGGTGAACTCTGGCAGTTCTTGGGAATCATACAAAGACAGAAAAACAGCACTCTTTTGGGATCCAGGCAGAGGATGTTACACAGTACAGATGCAGCCAGCCTGCTCCACAGGGGCCAAGCCCTTCCCACCCCCTGGCCTGCAGATCAGGACTGTCTCTGGAGGCAGTGCCTTTTGCAGTGTAACTCTGGCAGTGATAATGCCAGTTTTGCTACCTACAGACGGTTTACTCCATTCTTGTATCACCAGCATTATCTTTTATCATAACCCTACGGGAAACAGGGACACAATATTTTGGATCTATGGCCATGTAAACTGCAGATTAAACAGCAGGTAAAGTGATCATAAACTAAATGAGGTCAATTCAGTTGTAACTGTACAGAGACTGGGATCACAACGCTGACCCCAAGGCCAGTGCTTCACCATCAAGATGAGCTATACCTCAATATGTACTGCAGCAGAGAGCAGCAACCACTACAGATCACTGACTGCACTGCAAGCACAGGAGCTTTCTCACCTGCTCATGGGAACCTGTCAGTGAGACAGCATGAAAATATAATGGTTGGGAAAACAATTCTAGCACACTTCTAAAAATAAAACTTTTTGGAACTTTTTTTGTTTCTAGGAGATGCAAAAATATAGGACATAACAATGTAGTTATTTGAAGGGCAAGAAAACTAGTCCAGAGTTTTATTATTATTATTAGCTAATGTGATTCAGACAGGTTGATTTTGACAACAGATTACATAATATTGTTTTTCCAAAATTCACCCACAGTGATGAGGACACAGCTTGGTAGGACAAGTTTTGTTTATTACCAAGCTCATATTAACTACTTTTTCAACTGATAAAAATGGTTTTTTAAAAAAGACTGAAAAGGGCTTGGATATCTTTGGGTTTTTTTGGCTGTTGTGGATGAGACCTATGGATATATAAATTACATGCTGTGATTATATATTATTGCAGAGCTGAAAGAGAAGGTAAATCCTTTATTTCTAATGTAACAATGCAACTGCATTGAGAATATTTGAAAACTTAGAGAATATGCACAAATCAAATGGTCCAAATTTTCATGTCATAATCTGCAGAACACAGTACTAATGTTAACTTTGGGATACACAAGTTAATAGAAAAACTAGAGTATTTTTTTTCACTACTAATCTCTGGGAAAATACATGTTGTATATATTTTACAGGCAACTTAGAATTTTGTCTTGGAAGTCCTGACGTTAAGCTTTCAATTATTTCTCCTTATTTGTCACAAAAGATTCAAAATTGTAAGACCCATTTTGTTTGCCTTGTTTTACGGAAATGACAAGGTATACCTTGTGATGACTACGCTTTTTTATACCATGCTACTAAGAGACACTTAAAATGTATTCAGTTATTAGAAACAAAGTGAAACCAGCTCAAATGCATGTTTTGATTGTGTTAAGAATGACAAGGCTGGAAATTTCAACAGTAAGGCTGTGGAAATACCTCCTCTATAACATGCTAAAAATGCCCTGTACAGTCTTCAGATATTTGCTGGCATTCAGACATATTTTTGTAGTTACAGGGTAAATCATGTTCTGAGTGGTTGATTCTTTGGCCACGACTTATAAATTATTTGTCTAAGAAAAAAACAAACAGCCTGTAAAAGCAGAAAAAAAAAAGTTAAAAGGTTTGTGCCAGTAATATGCTTTACATTCAAAATGCATACCTATTAGCTTTGCATTTCAATGGCATCAAGCAAAATCATCTACATTTGATTCAATTTCCCTAAAAGGAAAATACATTTATTCCTGAAAGGTTTCAACCTGATTAAATGCTATTATGAATGTTAATTGTTTGTATTTTGTAGTTTACATACTCTCTTACAGAATAATGTTTCACATTTGAAAACTTGTGAGATATATTCGTTTCTAGCTCACATACAGCAGTTGGAAGAATATTTTACTTTTTTAAACAGACTTTGACAGATTAAAGAAACCAGTTAATATTTATTGATACAGCTGAGCTTAAAATCACATCATCTCTACTGCCAAAGACTTCTACAAACTGATTTTGAAACAGAGAGACAGTGAAACATACTGAAAGCAACAATGAGCACCATTTTAAAGAAGAAAATGAAGCTGTAAATAATTGGATAGCAGGGTTAAAGCCTACTAAAAAGTATAGTAGAGTGAAAAACATGCTAAAGAAAATGGTGTTCCTGTAAAAGGTCCCTTAAACTAAGGTAATATGTCTTCTTACTGCCTAAGTGGCCATTTCAACAACATGCATTAGCAGCCTGGCAACCTTGGGTGTCTCAGAACTGAAGAGAGCTCCCATGAGCAGAGGAGGAGAAGAAGAAACTGCTCTTCTCATTTTCCTAAACAGCACCTTCAGATCAGAAAGCCTTGAAAACTTGTATCTCAAATTATATTTTCAACTATAAAAACTTGAACTTCTCTAAAGCAGAAGGCCAGTGGAGCCACAAGCAACACCAAAGAAGGTCTTGGGCAGCTGCTCTTCCTTGTTCCTCAGTACAACCTTTTAAACTCTTGATCTCACATGCATTCCACCTGTGTGTCCTCTCAGCCACAGCCCCACTCCCAATTACCACAAGCTGTGCGCCTACAACAATTCCCCTTTTTTTCCTTGAAAAAAAAAATGCCACTGTACAGAGCTGTACAACTCTACAAGGCAACACACCAGAATAACAGTTATATAATTCCATACAACAGCCAACAAGCCATACATGAAGTAACACACAAGAATAAAATAGAATCTATACATTCACATCTTAACCTCACTGTTTCTTTCATACCAGTGCCCTTCTTCTTGGGGTTGGTGTCTCATAAGTTTCCCAGACTTCTAGTCTCTCAGGTCCTTGGTCTGCCTGGCTCCACCAGCTTACTGCTCTTAGGTCTGCACTCATCTGGCTGAATCACATCGGGGTCACCATTATAGCAGAGGGATGGTGGAGCCACAGCCAACACTGAAGAAGGCTTCTGACATCTGTTCTTCCTTGTACCTCGGTACAACCTTTTAAACTCTTGATCTCACCTGCATTCCACCTGTGTGTCCTCTCTACCCTTCTGTGACTGGTCAGTGCCCCTCAGCACCCCATGTCCCATTCCCTTCAGTATCAGTCACCAGTCCCACACAGCTGTACCCATCAGGGATGAGGCTCAGCCACAGCCCCACTCCCAATTACCACAAGCTGTGTGCCTACAACACTTCTGCTTTTTTCGTAAGTATGAATGCTGTTGTTTTATTAGAACTTCAAGAACTGAACTTGAAATAAAATGTGACCTCCTCATGGCTTCTGAGAAAATCACAGGGGTTAGTACTGCTGTTGGAGGCATTACTGGAAATGCACAGATCTGGTGGATGAGAGTGCCAACCATTACTTGATACTGATCCCAATTCAGGCTCTTATCATGCAGCTTTTGGAATTTCTGAGTCTGATTCAGGCAGAATGTGCCTGCTGTATGTCACTGACTTCCAAACACACATACTGTGATGACAAAATGTTTATCAAGTCTAAAAAACAGATGCCTGAAGTAGTTTGTAACCAATCAAGGCAGAGGTCCTTGAATATTATAACTATTGAGAAGACCTTACCAATTATACACATACAGATAAGAATCTATGTTAAGACCTTTACAGATGAATGTTATAAACCAGTTCTATGAAGTAAAGAAAAATTGTAAAGGTTGACTCATGTCTTATTGGTGTCTAAAAACACTTTGGATGAAGCAATGTTGAATGTGCAATACAACTTGAGGTTATTTTTTTGTCATCTTCAAAGCTATATTCCATGATATGATCAAACACTGTATGTGTCATTCTTCTAATACTTAAAGTGATGCTAGCAAATAATTACATGAAAGAATTCAGGGGGAAAACTGGCTTTTGAACAGAAACGAATGCCAGGGTATATCAGCTGAAAAACTATGAAACACTGCAACAGTTCTTTGGGAGAATAGTTTACTGCTTTTGATACTAAAATACTTCAGCAGTATAAACAGAATTGTTTTAGCTATCCTCATCCCTCCTTTGAAGGTCTTAAATTTTTTAGCATTTCCAACACTCCTGTTGGAATATCCTTTATAGCCTGATATAAAGGTACCCAGATCTTTAAATTAAATGTCATAATATTTAAATAACTTTGGGCTTCCTTGGGTTTTTAAGGTAAAAAAATTAGGAGTTTAAGGAAAATTCATTACCCAGCAAGTCAATGGCAAAGTTAAGAAAAGCAGCCAAAGAGCCCAACTGCAGTGAAAATCTCATCCAGGCAATATCTCAATCCTCATTAATATTTTACCACAGTAGCTCAATAATATTGTCTAAGTGCCACTAACAAAGATTAATGAATCAGATCTACACATTTTGTGTGGGTTTTCTTAGGTTTTTTTTTTCTTATGACACGCTGGATTTTCTGTTTAGGTTTTATTGCCATCTGTGAGGTTAAGAGGTATTGGATAAGAACATCTAAAATTGTTTTGTTACATGAGTAATATAAATGATTTGGAGGTATAAAAATTCTAAAGTTTATGGGGAAAAAAGTTCAATCTGCATGCTAATAGCAGTAATATTATCAATTGAAACCCTACAGCTACCATGACATATGTCTCACAAATTCAGCCTCTATTCCTTTTGGTGAATCAATGTGGAAAAACACAAGGAAGAAGGCAGTTTCAGCTACAACTGAGAAATAATTCAGTAAGTGAGTTTACATCAGCATTTTAATTCAGGTAAGGAACACCTTCGTTCCCTTTGATAGAATCTCCCCAAGCATTCCTTCATATTTTAGACTGAGCTACATTACTGAACAGTCTAAAAGGGGACCCTTAGGATGAAACAAAACCAGAAGATACATTCCAGAGGGTATGCTAAAGGATGCTCAGTTGCTGGGACAAGACTGCCACTAGACTACTGTAAAAACCCTGAATGAATGCAGCCTGTGTATCTGGTCCTCTGCACCGACTATTTCACTCTACACATCCACTCCTGCTGGGCCTCTGTAATTGTTAACATGGACAAAGCTGTACCACATCAAGCTGCAGAAAACGCTGAAGCCACACAAAATATGAGGTAAAGTGAAAAAGAACAGTTTCATATAGCTGTATTAATGAGGAACAAGTCACAGGCTGTGGAGCTGTCAGAAAAATCAACAGCTGTGATCAAATGCAAGTTTTTTTCTTCATCTAAAAATTAGGCTATAAAAGAATTCCCTTTTTTATCATCCCAGTCATAAACTGTCTTGTGCTGAAAAAGAACAGCTCAGCTAATTAGGTACTTGATAAAGGTAGCTTATTTGGGGCATTTTCCTGCATTTGCATTTACAGCAGGCAAAGGAGGCAAATTACTTATTTAGCATCAACACTTTCTCCCTTCAAATCTAAAATTCTAGACCAGTTAATTCCTCCAAGATAGCAGCGAATTAGACGCATTCTAACTTCCACTACTCCAAAGAAACTTTTAAACCGAGACATACAGAAATTACTCAGGCGGGTGTTGCCGCCCTAAATGCTTTCAAGCAAATAACCGAGCTGCAGGCAGGACAGTGATGGAGGGAAATGACAGACCCTGGTGCTGCGGTCCCCGACGTTTTTAGGGGTGTAACGGAGCTGCGGGCAGGAGGGTGACAGAAGGCAATGACACAGCCTGATGCTGCTGTCGCGGACGTTTTTGGGGGTGTAAGGAGCTGCGGGCAGGAGGGTGACAGAAGGCAATGACACAGCCTGATGCTGCTGTCGCGGACGTTTTTGGGGGTGTAAGGAGCTGCGGGCAGGAGCAGGGTGCAGCACCGGAGCCCCGGCAGTAGCAGCCGTGCCGGGCCGGGCCGGGCCGGGCAGCAGGTGGCGCGGCAGCGCGATGGCCCCGGCGCCGGGACACAGCGGCAGCGACACGGGACCACAACCCATCCCCGCCACTGGAAGGTGATGGCACCCCTCTGCCAGCTGCAGAGAAACACACAGCAGCCAGGCAGTGGGAGAAACTCGCCCGCCGAATGCTACAAGCGAGCGGCTTACGCACGTAGTGCAAATAACAGAAATACTGAGCAAACAAAAACTTAGTTACTGTCATAACGGCAACATTTTTACATTTTTCCTCTTCCCAGTGCAGAAACTCCTTCGTGTGCGACTATGCCGACGGACCTTAGCATAGGAAGATCATATCTAATAAGTGGTGTGCAAACAAAGCAAGTTCTTGTCCCCACAAACCTTCAGTCCGAAAGTATCCAAACAGAAAATACTCTGTTCTTTCACAGTACAGGATAACAAGGCAGACTAACGTGCCTTGTCTATTATCAGACTAAGCCTGAAACGTGACCTTAAAATGGATTCCAAAGACCAAGTTCACCACCACAACTGCAAATTATTCCTCTTTAAAAGCATTATTACCACAGAGCCCTGCATGCCATTATCAGATGCTCTTTCCCATTTCACCACCTAAGAGAACCTACCAGCTCAGGCTCTCTCACTCATCAACAAATTCAGCAACACAGTTAGACATTACACACAGTCTAAAATTAGCAATTAAGAAGACACCTTAATTCTCCCTTGGGGCTTTTTGCATCTTATTTTTTTAAAGAGATGATTATTTGGTGATGAATTTTTTTAGGGAGTTCTGTGTCACACTTAAACAATCATCAGGTTTTTTCTCTCAAACGTTTTAAAACATAGGGTAAGTTCTAAGGATTTTTTTCAGAAATCTGTTTTGCAGTCCTATAACTTGGCATGTGCCCAGTATTTAGTGCTGAATTACAGCTCTGGGAAATAAATGAAACATCATTTCCAAAAGAAATGGCATTTTTCACAGCAGTTTATAAATGTATTGAGGGATAAATTCCATTCTAACAAACCGGTCAGAATTTATGTCACACAGGAAACTCCAACACAATCCTTAAAAAAAGGACAGAAAACACTTGCAAAACAGCTCTGCCTGATGCTACTCGAAAAGCAGAGAAAGTGTGTTCTTGCTGTGCTGGGGGTCAGACACAGCTCAGGGCCACCAGTTAGGCACTGTCTAGCCCAGGGATCATGAAGGTCTGACCTTTCCTGTCCATCCCTCCTCAGTGTTACCTAAGAACCCAATGCACAACTACATTTTTCCTGCCTACTCAAATCCCTTCCACTGACAATGCACATTGTTACAGCATTTAAAAATTGATATTACAATTGTTATCTTGTTCTTTCATTCCAAGCTTATGTGGGTTGTTTTAATTTAACGCCGGCCACCTTGCGCATACCAAGAGGAATACAAGCTGGTGTCTCACGTAAGGTGCATGAAGAGTTTAGAGACCTAATCTGAAACAATTTGGGTTTACATTTCTGCCTCACAGACATGGAAGTGGATGATCCTTTTTACGAGTTGTGGGGCTGATTTTCACTATCTAGACTTTAGGAAAACACACATATGAATTTTCTTGTTTAGTTAAGAGTATCATGGTTTTAAGGCACAGCAGAGCTGTGACATGGGACTGTGCACAGAGGGGAAAAAGCAGTCTCATAGGGGAGCTGTGTACAATCCTAAACACTTGAGCTAACATCACTTTTCCTGAGACAGCATTTCACTTTGCTCTGCAGAAAATCAGAAAAAGGGAGGTTACAGCCTGAATAGGTGTTTTGCAAATAAAATACTAGAAAAAGCTTAGTACTACATTTCAGTACCCAAATAGGATGATGGCAAAAGCAAAAAGGACACTAATGAAGCTGATAGGAATGACCTTAGAAGCTGCTGCCAAATTAAAAAAAATAATTTCTGTAATGCATTGTCAACAATCATTGCTTCCCTTGATACCTGGCAACTGCAAACCAGAGACACCTCCTACCACACACGCTTAGCTCATACTTTTCCCACACTCTCATTTAAGTCCGACACTACAATTATTAGTTTAGGCCTGCATAATTCTCACATTTAGACAGCATGGAAATCTTATCAGAACCTATGGGAGCATCATTACCCTCCATATTCTTCACAGATGGAAAGCGATGGCTGAGAGATACCCTACTGGTTTTTAGGAAGGCAGCAGAAAAATCAAAATGCAAAATAAAGAAATAGAAGATAGAAGCCTAGATCCAAATCATGGAAGACAGACTATTAGTTATTTATTGAAGCCAGTCTTCTCATTAACCTGTACCAAATCCCTAAAAGACAATACCTTAAAAAAGGCCTGCTAACTTTTTTGTTATGCTTTAGCTTTGCAGAAACAGAAGGTAACAATCATAGTTTAGGAAAAAATTGAACTATTTCTAGTTCATTTAGTTCATCTAGTATGAGATAACCACATCTAGGCTCCCTTTTCCACAAAAGATTGAACCAAATGATCTTTTAAGCCCTTTCTAACCTGGGCACTTAGCTGATTTTATGGGGGAAAAAAAAAAGCTCATTTTGTATTAAAGGTCACAAGTTCTAGATTCAAAAACTTTCACAGAAGTTATATGCACTCGAAACAAGGTCTTACAAAGTCTCAAATTCAGAAGTAAAATTAAAACTGATAGAATTAGCAGCTAGCTTCAAATATGTAGGTTTTAAGAAGTTATGACCTACATTATAATGCAAAAATAGGCCCCAGAAGGGTAAGGTCAAGTCACCCCTTCTCTCACTAAAAAGAAGACAGGGCTTGTAGAAGCATTGAAAATATCTTTTACCATTTTATTTTCATTTTAGTGGGTTTTTTACACATCACTTTGAATCATCTTCATATTGTTTGGCAAATACCAAGATTTTGGAAAGGAAATGAAAGACCTTTTCTCTATCTGAGCTCAAATAAAAGCAAGGTTGCTTCATCACTCACTAGCTGTGATCTTAGTCCTGAAAAAGCAAGAGCTAATCATAATATACAAGAGTCTGTAAAAAGGAAAGACACATAATTTGCTATCACTCACATACATTAGCAAGAAACAAACATCCCATATAAAAGATTAGCTGTTATTGCAGAATAGGTATTCTGACTCACGTTTCTATCACTGATAATGCCTCTTAGGAAAATAAATAAACATCCTCCAACCTCTTCACAAAAGTAATTTCTCCCATATAATACATTATCTCTTCTGGTTATTATGTATGTAACATATACACACTCTTCCTCTCAGATCATTTTTTTACAACATAAGCTAATGAAGTCAGTATCTTCTATCTTTCTCTTAGTCCAGATTGCTTTGATAAGGAGTGTAAGAGTCTCATTTTTCAGGCAAATATTTCAATTAATAAAGGACCAGAAAAAGCTCAGAATGCCAATCATATCCTGGGCAGGGTGAGGGAAGTGCCCAGCACAGGAAGGACATGGACCTGGAGTGAGTCCAGAGTGAGTCCATCCATGAAGGCCATTAGAGAGATAGAACACCTCTCCTACATGGAAAGGCTGAGACAATGGGGTTTGTTTCACCTGGAGAAGGCCTCGATTAGGGTGACCTAATTGCAGCCTTTTGGTACCTGAAGGGAGCCTACAAAAAAATGGAGTGGGATTTTTTAAAAGGATATGTGGTGGCGGGACAAGGGGGAATGGCTTCAAACTGAGATCAGGTTTAAATCAAATATTAGGAAGAAATTCTTTACGGTAAGGGTGTTGAGGCACTGGAACAGGTTGCCCAGAAAAGTTGTGGGTGCTCCACCCCTGGAAGTGCTCAAGGCCAGGTTAGATAGGGCTTTGACCAACCTGGTCTAGTGAAAGATGTCCCTGCTCATGGCTGTGAGAGAATAAAACAGAAGATATACCCACAGCTTTTACAATGTATCTCCTCCTTTCCAGAACTAGACCAAAGGGATTACAGAACCCACTTGTACTATAGCAAAGAATGGTTTTTTCATACCATCAATCAATTAAATGTAGAGAAAGCAGGACTATGAAAAATAGTATGAATTGAATGAAGTATGAATGGAAATGTATGTGTTGTGAAAGGACCAAAAGAAACATTCAACAAATCAGTAAGAGATAGCACATGTTGATGGGCACCCCCAAATACACCAGTTACCAACTGCACTTCCATATGTAGGTTCTCAAGAAGTCTGGTTTTAGAAAACAAAGGACAAAATTAAATCATTAAGAGGAGGTGACAGAAAGATAAAGAACAGGATCAGAGCTATAAAGCACCCAGACAAGGACAGTACAGAAATCAGCAGCGTTGCCTACTGACTTACAGTGATGCTACAGAATGAAAGGGCTAAGATTGCAATCACTGTCAACTCCTAAAGAGTACAAAAGGTACAGTCAAAAAACCCCATGTGATCACCAATCAAGAAGAAAAATGCAGAAGATATGATGAGGACTTTAAAGCCAGCATCTTCTATCCTTCCTGTCCCTGTAAGTAATCCCAGCCCCATCACCTGATCACACATCTTGGTGCTTCTGAATATGTGATAAGAAAGTGATATCAGTGAAAGATTAAGTATGAGTAGGAAAAATGTGTTTTGTTGAAGTAAAATCACCTTTCCCTTCTATAGGCCTTCCTCATTGTATTTTGTCACACAAGTTGCTAAACTTCTGCTCCCAGGCCAGGGCACTGATAAAAGTCATACCATGTCCTGTTCACAGCAGGAAACTTCATACTTGCTGCAGAAGCCAACATGCTTGGGGATGCTGAATCATAGGATCCCATTCACAAATGAAAGCTTACTGCATAGTCTCATGTGAAAACATATGCCACACAATCAAATAACTATCCCTAAGCATCTTACATGCTGGGATTTTAATAATTAGGGAAATCTGTTCATAAACAGGAAAACGAGCTATGTGTCACTCAAGTCTAAACACCCTTGTCATGCAAGCCTTCTCTTGCTGTCTTTTATAAAATGAATGACTGGGAAAGGATACAGCAACTAAATGTTGTACAGTCAATAAAAGCCAGTAACAGCTACTGTTATTACTTGTACTAATGCAATAATAAATTCCCTTTTCTCACACGTGGCAGCTTCCTCTAATGGAGCTCCATCCATGAATACCAAAACCAGGCAGAGTCCTTCCTCCAGCAGCAACAGGCCAAGGTTGTGATGCATACAGATCCAAGTCCTACCCCTGCTGTCACTGAGAAATTCCATACGGTCATGGTAAAGACAGAGTGACAACCATGAAGCAACTACACATTTGTTACAGTTCAGACACAGTTAACAGTGATCCAAGAAACATTTCTGTTCCCCCTTCCAGTTCTACAGATGGAACCATGCTTACAAACATGGCATCACATATACATTCAATTACATTATTTAACTTCTTCCAGCTGTAAGCACCTACAGCAAATGAATGGACTCCCCATTGAATCTGCTGGAGCAGTAACAACTTCTAAGCAAACAATAACATGGGCCAGAAAGAGCTTAAAAGCTGAAAGGCAAAACAAAGGGAGTCAATTTCCCACAAAGCTCTAGTATTCAAAATTATGGAAGCATTGGTAAGTAAAGCATGTTACCATACAAGTAGCCTTATATACTGTAAACACTTGTGTGGTTAGTGCTTTAACAACATGCACATTACGTATTACTGATTGAAAATTTAACTCAATAAATTACAGCTCCACTACTCTGCCTCTTTAAAATAAGGTTTTTCCATTGAAAAGTATTACAACATAGGATAAGGCAACATTTCATTAACATGCAAGTGTTGAAAATAATGAGCCTACACAGTCATAGTTCACAACACAGATAGACATTTTTACTTAATTTAAACAAAACAAAGAAGTTGGACAGGGAGAAGAAAAGCCTTAAGAGAAAAGAAGCAGACTATGTTTGCTCTAATGGGAGGTAAAGAAAGAACAAAGGAACTTCTGACCTCAGGCACAGCCAAAAATAAAAGGAGTAATGTGGCTTCTTTCCTCATACAATTGCTGACTCTGTATTCGCTTATTCCCATTACATCCCATTCAGATATGCAAAGGAGCCAGGAATTTCTTCAGGGGAAGGTTTTTGCCATGTTATTTATTAGCTAGGAAATAACTCCTGACACATGCTGA
Source organism: Dicaeum eximium (assembly GCA_013396995.1). Lineage (NCBI taxonomy): Eukaryota > Metazoa > Chordata > Aves > Passeriformes > Dicaeidae > Dicaeum > Dicaeum eximium. The sequence continues at coordinate 3,137,424 of VWZP01009871.1, read as the reverse complement.
ATTTTTGACAGACTTGCTCAGTTTTGACTCAGCCTTTTGATAATTATACAGCAGCGGTCCTATGAATAAAAGTAATTTCTCTTTGCTTCTTATGCTATGATTATTCCAGAGTTCTCCTGGTAGCACTTATTGAGTCATTTCAAATACTATTAATTTTTTTTAAACTTCTACCTATTCATATTACTTGTGGGTTTAAGCCTGTTTGTTTTGTCTTTGTCTCAAATAATGGTTAGATTTTTATCATCCATAGAAATGTCTGTGTAGCGATGAATGCTATTGCACAGACCCTCTGTAAGCAGGAATTGTATGTATTTCTTCAAGTGTTATACCTGAACTGGCATATCTCTGTTGAACCTCCAATATTGTCTGCCACTTAATTCCATAACAGTTCCTAAGGTGGCAAAGCTTTTTGAATCATTGCTTGTGAGAATCTAACTTAAGACATCCTAGTGGGAGGTCCCACTTTCATAAAGTAGAAATCAATATACCATGAAAATCAGGCTCCTTTTAGTTTAACTCACATGCCTGACAGGCTAAAAACAAGTGCGAGAAAATCAGAGTTTTCTGCAGGTGAAAACTCTTGCATCATTTCTGACAGAAGAAAACTGGCCCCTGAAACATGTTCTGCCACCAAGCCTCATCTGTGGTCATGAAATGTTGAGCCTAAGCCCTATCCATGGTAACTCTGAGTCTGTACATTGTGTACCTTCTTTGTCCTCTGCATACTTACTTTTGAATCAAAATTTAATTTATTGGAAAGCTTGATGCATACAAATATTAAGCAGAGTGCAAATTTCTTTACAAAGCATCACTGAGAAATCAGCATGAAAACTCAAAGGAACATTTAGGTACTCTAGCGAGCAGTTAGGTAATTGAAAGGTTAGGAAGTGACTGAAAAATCTGCAGCCATCTAGTCATTTGCTTGAGAACAACTTTATCCACAACCTTCCCCCCCACCACCTCCTTTGCAACAGTGGCATGCAGAAGACTTCTTTTATGTTACAGAAATTATAGAACAGTATCTCCCAGTGTTCAGCCATCCACATGTAGCTTCTGCATTTCTTATTCAAACTTCAGCTCTTTCTAGCCTAAGCAAAGCAAGAAATATCATAATGTTCTGCAGTGCTCACGGTGATGTTCAGCATTTGTAGGATGCTGACACAAGATTTTAACAATCTCAAAGAACAAATAAACTGGTTCTTATGGTCGTGGCAAGAGTCTTAATAAATTGCAGAAATTCACATCTAATAGTATCAATTCCATTTCTACACTATGGGGTTCACTTGGAAGATCTGTATTTTTAGAAAGCTAGCTGCATCACGGACATTAGAGCAGTCCCAGCTAGTGCCCCAGAATTCCAGACAGTTATTTTTAATTTGTTCCAAGTGCTTTATTAAGTGATGGGAAGAGAAAAGTGTATTACAAGTGGTTGTTTACACTTGCAGTACCATGCCTCCCATTATGCCAAGTGCAGTGGAACCACCAGGAAGCTTTCTGCACTGAGCAGAGGACACCCTCCACCCCTGTTCTCTGCATAAGCTCTGTGTGCTGAGAAGATACTGCGTTCTGCAGCTGGCAGTTTCTGGAAGAAATTGCCTGCTGCTTTGTGTGGGATGGCAGACAGTGCAACTACCATGGAGATACCAAAACACTGATGCCACTACTTTGGCTACTGAAGTCAGATCACTGCGATAAAAAAAAAAACAAACAGGCTGGTGACTGGAAACAAATCTTTTTATGTCTAATTTTTGGCTCCTTTCTGTCTCAGTTCAGTAACTGCTGGAAGGCTGTAATTCCAAAAGCTGTTAAGATGTTGGGGTTTCTTATTTTCTCTTTAACAAAACTTTCAAGTGGTATAATTCCTCCCATGAGCATTCTGACTATGATATGCCATTATATTCTGGGAAGCATCTTCCACTAACAGAAACTCAGTGACTGCAGTTACAGTAGCGTGTATCAGAACAACTTGTCCATCGTTATTGCATGTTTCCTGTGCTTTATCTCTTTGCTCTTGCAAGTAGCAGTAATAAAAGTTGTAGCTATAACTCTCCTTGACAGCACCGTATTTAAAGCTACACCCTTTCAAAATGTGTCTCAGAGAGATGATATATTAAACAAAGTACTTCAGGCATGGATGGAGCTGTCTGTCCTGCTTTGTCAAGGAGATAGAACAACATTTGAAACAAACCCCTCTGAGCACTGGAAAACCTTGTTTCTGTATTCCATGATGAGACACGAAGTATGAACAATGAAGTGCGCAATCCAAGTTGTTCTATCACTGGTGTGATGAATGGGGCTGATATTACAACATGCAAGAACACAGGCAGTATAGCAGCACAGACATTTGTATTTAGGCACTTTGCTCTGGAGAAATACCACACCATTCTATTAAGTGGTGCATCTCCCATATGAGGTCCATAACCTTGCATTTTCAAGATGATCCAGTTAGTCTGCTATGACCATTTCTAACTTTCAAGGGAGGAAAAACAACTACTTCATGGAAGCTGTCAACACAGTTCACAGTATTGGCCTTGAACCTGCAAATAAAACTGTGCATGTGTTTTCTGCATCTCCTAGTTAAATAACAGGCTCAGTATTACCTACTGTCAGTGCAGTCCTTTTCATAGTCTCTGGAAGAAAAGGGGAGCAGCACTTGCCAAGGATAAGCAAAACAAGCCTGCAAATACACTAGATCTGGCTTTATACATCTCTACTTTCCAGCAATGCAACTACAGGCTGACGCCAGTCCTGGAGAAAATGTTTTTTTACCACTGAGGCAATTCCACTCCTTTAGTAAAGTCAAGTTAAAAACTGGGGTAGGGGAGAACAAAGAGAGAAGAAGGACAGTGTGAGAAAAAGACAATGCTGAACATAAATCATGTTGTGGTTTATCCCAAACCACTCTAACGTTATATATGGGGTTTTTTTACAACCATGTTGTAGTAGAATTAAAAATTCATTTTTCTTTTTCCTTATGGCTTCAAACCTCAACTTTAGCCTGGCTAAGAAAGCTGTCAATTCTAGAAGAGCAGTTAGAAGGAGGTACACCCAATCCACTATCTCTAAGCATGAGGTAGAAAGATAATGAGCTGGGCCCTTCCTTGAGAATCGTGGAATAGCAACAGGTACCAAAATTTTATTTTCTTCACTTTCTACAAGGTCTTATCAATTCTGATTCTAAGAAACATCCTTAAGAATAAAATTGCAATTCTATCCCAGTTTCGATCCACTGAAACTAAGAGACAAACTGCTGATGGCTTGACCAGATTATCAGCATATATATAAACCCACCTAGAGTTCATTAAATGTATTTGTTTCAGCCTTCAAGAAAGTAAAAAGAAGCCTCATGCACTCCCCAAGACAAAACTGATTTACTTAATATAAATCATGTATCATAATTATTGATATGTGACCACAAGATTGGCTAAGGGTTTATTCATATGAATAAATGCTACAGTTATCTCCATATATGACAACCAGATCAAACAGGATAAAAGGTGTTGAAAATTATGTTGTGAAACTATTTACATAGGAATTCAGTCTGGAAAGACTGAAAACCACACTTTGCTTCATTTTGTAAGGTCCCAAACCCATGCTGTTAGTAAGGCACAACTGGCAGAGGTAGGAAAATGGAAGCCCTCTGAGACACAAGGTAATGCTTCAGGTTTTCTTTTTGTGCATTCTTTTTTCCAATCAGGAAACATGGATTCACATTAATAAAATCCTTTCCATTACAAAATTAAGTCAGGATTGTGATTTACATGATTAAAATTATTTCTACAGAACATATAGTACATACACTGAAATTTATTAATTTACTATTCACAGATGTACTTTTGTTTGTAATAGAACAATTCCTTCCCACATCCAAATGCCAAGACATTATTGGGGGTGAGGAAGGAGCAACCTCCTTCAAAAGAATAACATCCAGGACAAGGGAGGAAAAAATACCACCTTTCCTAATTCAAATGAGATCCCACTGCTAACAGAAGAAGTGGTGTAAAGCAGCCACCTTTAGCTCACTCCTATGCCTGTCACTTCTGCACCGTGTCCTAATTACAGAGAGCTTTAATTTTCACACGTTCTACACCACAGGCACATTTGGGGCATGTAAATACCAAGCCAGAATCGAAATTCAGTGGCTTTGGCTTAAACAGGAGGTACCCAGAGCTGCAGGATACAGCAACATTCCCTGAAAGTCCCAGGGCTTCTCCTGTAGCAGCTAATGAACAGCTGACAGAGCAGCAGCTGCCCAAGAGTTATTTTGGGGGTTAACCAAGATTGTTTACCATATGTGGAGACCCGATGAACACCATCCCATTGCCCTTTCAGTCACCTTGTTTCAAAGCTGTCAGTATTACCAGGCTCCCCACAAATCACTCACTACAGCCCTCATCAGTTGCTATCACAGTATTTGAATACTGGTAACTCAAAAAGCCCTAAGCAAGTAAGGTGCAGCCAAGCTGGTAACGTATATAAAGCACCAGGATTCCTTTGAGATGCTGCTGTACTTGGAAGATGCTATATTTAAGTTTTAGAAGACAAGTCTGTGTAGCTCCTCTCTTATCAGTCCAGTCCTCTGCTCTGGTGACCCAAATATTAAAGCCTAAGAGGAGAATGAAAGGGCTGCATACTTAACTGCCAATCCTAACTTCAGTAGTATAATTATTCCTACTGTAGAAACTAGGAGGATGCAATCCATATTCCTATTACCTGTCTTCTTAAAAAAAAAAAAAATAAAAGAAATTAAGTAGGCTATTTGCATTTATCTGATCACTACTGAATTATGCACACGTGTCCACGAAGTCTGAAGTTACTGGGAAATCAAATAATACTATTTACATCTAATCAAAATAAACAATCAATGCCTACTTAAAATCTCGTATTTCACTGCAATGATACTCAATATTTTGAAAAACATTCAAAAAAACTAAAAAATTCATACTTTCGTATCATGTTTGCGAGAAAATTGATATACATGATCTAGTGAGAGAATAGCTCTTTGCTGGCAATTTCTGAGGGAAAATAATTTCACATCCACTTGATTTGCTCTTTATGCATGTAGTCTATCAACAGAGAAGAATTTTAACCAGTTTAAGATCACAAAAGAATGAATGTCAGCATTAAGTAGGAAGTAAAAACCCTTGTATGTATAGTTACACATATATAATTTTTATATTAATCACCTCTCACATTACAATGTGAGCCTGAGCTTGCCTCTGGCATTAGAGTATAGATGATGTCCATTTTTAAATATTCATTCCCATTGAGTGTCATGATTAAAAAGTCTTTATGCACAATTAGGTCTCTGGGTAGTCCAAGGGGGTTTATAAGCTCAACATACATTCCAGTCCACAGAGACAACAGAAGATGAAATAGAACAAATGCTACCAATTTTAGCTATTGATAAAAATGGAAAAGAATTCAGAGGAATTCTGAGGAAAAAAATTTGTGGTGGAGTAAATTCAATAAACAGAAAAAAATGTTTCCAGAACACAAAAGAGAACTAAAGTAACACTGTTACAAGTATTACAATGTCCTCATTCATAGAAAACACATGACCAAAATGCACACTACTACCTTGTTAAAACCAAACTTCACCCGTGTTTTTAATTAAGTTTCCTAAAGGAACAAAGCTTGTGCAATTACTTTGTTGTCTCTAATAATTTAAGTACCTGTTGGGCATCTTGTATCAATTTGAAATCCTTCATTCATTCTTGTGTCATCATTCAAAAGCAAGAACTACCAAGAAAGCACATGTCCCTGCAGCAGAGGTCTTACCTGCTTCTGAAATGGTCTGCTTAAAGGTTCTGTGGGCAACTAGGTTTTTAGTTTTTGGACCATCTACGCTGTGATTTTAATGAGCTGATACTAGGGCAGGTTTTGGGCTGTACCTGAGTAGCTAGCACGCACTTCTTGGGGTACAGAGATTGAATAGCACTGTGAAGCAGGTAGGGAAGAACACCGAAAACAAAACATGGATATGGCCAACACATACTTTGTACAAATCCTTGCTTACAGTGCACAAACTCTACAGCAACTTTTCCAATTTCAGAAATCTGCAGTCTTACAAAAACTCATCTGAGACTGTGTAAACCAGTTCACTGAAGACCTGATATCCAAAACAAGGTGCACAGGACAGATCAGCTAAGCAGTATATGAGAAGCTGGCAGCACTACACTGGCAGAGTAAAGGTTATCCAAGTAACCTTCATTGTATTTGGCCAGTTTCCCAAACATATAAAGAGGGGGTTGGTTTGTTTTATCCTTGTGTGAAATTCTTCCACTTCCACCCTAGTATTTCTTTAGGCAATATATAAAATTGAGGTCTCCAGAAATGCTCAGTACAAGCCCAGCTATACTCTTGCTTAAAAAGATTAGGTTTGCTACTGACCTAGAGGAAAACAAAACAACGAGCACTCTTAAAAATCATTGTTCTGAAAACCACTTAACTGGTATCATTCATACAAAACTGTCTGTGAAATCAAAGCAAAGGGCAAGTATGAAAAAGTCTGTAAGACCCAAAATGCATGTATATGCATCCTTTGTATTTATACTGATATAATTTAATCCCTTCATGAAAAGGAAGCCTTCCAAATAAAAAGTAGCATGAGTTAAGGTCTATGTCTACTCCTTTCTACATGTATCAATAAACAGAAGAAAAATCCTAAGTCTAAATTGTAAACAATGGTACTATTCTAGAGATACCTACATTCAAGACTGACAATCTTGCCTGATCCTTGGAGGCATGAATTTCTGAAAACTAATTTTCTGCAATAGCTGTTTTATACTTGCCCAGGACTACAGAACATGCATTCCTTCCCCTTGCAACATACATCTTGCCTGAAAAATGAAGTTTCAATTCCCCTGCTTACCCACAAGCCCTCCCCTGACTGATGCTCCTACATTTTGAAAGCAGTGTCATCCACCAAACAGAAGGAAAACCTGAGGTAGATGACTTAGGATCATCAGCTAATCTACAGGTAAGGTGACATGAGAATTTAGGAGGAGAACAAGAATTGTGTCGTACACTGTACTAAACCACACCTGCTCTCTTTACAGCCAAAACCCCTCTCAATACCAGAAACAGTAGGTACGTGAATTCTATAGGTAAGTGAAGAAGAGTACTAGGAACTCCCCACCTTGTTCAGCTGTTTCACATCCAGCTCCTGCCCAGCCAAAAGGATGAGAGTATTCACACCCTCTCTGTCCCATTTCCTGCTTTCCTTACTCTGGCTGCAAAAAGTGCTTGTAGAAAAAAAATACTCAAACTGTCTAAATTAGTACAAGTCACTTGGTAATTTCAATAAATTCAAAGCATGTAGGAAAAGGAATAGTCAGTTGCTGTTATAAATGGTTTCTACTAACACAGAAAGTATACATAGTCTGCAAACATCAAGTCACCAAAACTTATCCTAAGTATTTTCATTTTCAAATAATCCAGAACTTCAAAAATAGGAACCTTTTTAACAGCATCCAATTATTCGGAAGCATAACACAAAATTTTGTTTGTGACTCAGCACCTCCAAACCCATCCAACCCACCTGCAGAATCATGGAATTCTGCATAGACGTAACAGAAAAACATACACACTTCTTACTCTGTAAATGCACAGTTTGCATTCGTATTAAATAGAACATTCACAACCTGTTTAAATCTACTGTGTTCACACTTGTGTCAATAAACGGGTTGACATTTTAAAATATACACACTATACACACAGTATTTTCAGCAGCAGGAAATATATTTCTTAAAAAACATTGGATATTTCATGTATCATAAGGACTTTTAAATGAACAGCTTGTCCACTTTGGAGGTAAAAAGGAGAAAGCAAGCCTCCTGAGCCCAATTATCTCAAAACGTGTTCTCTTTCATTCAGTTTTCTCATTCAGTTAGCTTAGAGAAAGATGGATCATTTGGTTTAGAGTCTCTTGACCAGAATGGTTAAACAATATCTGATTCTTAGTTTTCACCAAAAACAGAGTAGATCCAGTGGATCTGTCAACTCAGTGTTATACAGCAACAATGTCAGTAAGCAAAGATCCAGATCCTGACTATGTAATTCAGACTTAGGGGAAAATAACAGGTCCTTTATAATTCTCCAGAATCTCCTCTGTTTTTACCAATTGTCTAGAAATACCTAGAAGTCTGTCAGTCCTTTACTCCTATTGCCTGAATTAAGATTCAAAAAAGCTGCATACCTCATTGTCTCCAAAGAAATGCTTTTGTTGCCTGCAAGTATCTAGCACAGAGGATCGACACAGAGAGACATAATCAGAACTTGTCTCTCCTGCACCACACAACTTTCTGCACCACCTTTTTTCCCCTCCTAAGACTTTTCAGAGCTGTATTTTTAAAATAATTTGTGAAGGAAAACACATAGAGACTTTCACCTCTTCTGTTAGGTATGATTGAGATCTGAAGTGACTGCAGATTTGTTTCCTCTGAAGATCCTCAACTCATTTTCTTGCGAAAAGGAATTCTTGTCTCTCTAGGTATTTCCCATTCATAACTTCTGGATAATTTCATCTAGATTTGACAGAGTGTCAGCATTTTCAAGAGATGAAATTCTTGCTAGTTTTGTGAAAATTGGCAACTAAGAGAGCATAGAAAGAAGAAAAAAGTGAGCATTCCCAGCGAAGGAAGGTAATTACACCTCAATCTTTAGCCAACACTTTAGCATGTAAATGGGTTTGCACTAACCACTCTCTCTGTTGTTAATTCTCCAAGTAAGTAGGTGATATGAGTGGGATCTGTGAATGTTTTGTAGAGAAGTAAATTAGGATACAGGATACATTTCAATAGAAAATCAGTCCTCATTAGTTCAGCTGTTTATGAAGCATCCTGTTTTACATTTAAATTCTATGCTCAGTATATTATTGAGCACTGTGGTTAGCAGAACAAACAGTGTTTTGACATTAGAAGAGATTGAAAACTGAACCATCAAAAAAAGTGGGAGAAATTCAGTCAGAGTTATGACAACTCTTTACTGATATAAAACCCAGAAGATCTGTAAAGAGGTATCAGGCAGGAGTCTGAAAAGCAACTAGTTGAGGGGTGTCATGAAAGTAGAGATCTGAGCTTCCTTGCCATCCTGAATGAATGCCAAATTAGAATGTCAGGAAGAAGGGATTCAAGAGCTCTCTCAGTTCTGTTTATAGTTCAGAGTTTAAAAGAGGTTCCTTCAATAAATAACACAACTATCCAGATAATGCCCTAAACATCTACTTTGTACATTTCAAGCCAAGTGACATTCTAACTTTGCAACTAATTTTTCCTGCTACCAGGTCAAATGAGAAAGAATAGAAATACCCTATTCTACAAGAGTAGCAATGTTGTCCATTCTAAGAAAACATACAAACTTACCAGGGACTTTCCTAACACAGCAGTCTTTTTAACAGACTTGAAAAATATTATCTTCAATATTTTACAGGCTATTAAATATTTAAATGTCTCATAAGCCAGAAAATTATTTTTGGCAATGTGTTTTAGACCTCGAGGATGGCACTCTACTTCCTTTCAGCATACTCAGCTCTTCCCAGAGCTGTGCTGTTCTCTCCACAAGGCATCCACAGAAGGCAGCCCAGCACTCCTCTGCCACTACTCCAATAACCAGACAAGCCAAACCAATAGCTCTCCTCTGCTCACTTTCCACATTACAATCACCTTTTCTCAACACAGTAGGTAGGGCTCTGGATGCACAGCATTGCAGGGAAGTTACAAAAGTACTATGGTTTCAGTATTTCCCAATTTTGCAAAAACACCTTTCCTGCCTGATCCTTTTTAAGATTGTATTTGCTCTCCTTCAGGATTGCATCACACACAAAATTCATCACCACCTTACAGCTGACAACCACATTCTGCTCTTTCCCTTCATCAGTCATTTTCAAACAATAGCATTTTCCAACATATAAATGGGGGCATTACATTTGCATGCTATCCATATAATTCATCTTTTCCTGTCCAGCACTTCTGTCTACTCTTCCAGTGCTCCACACCATCAGTAATTTCTCTTGCCACCTTTCACTCCTTATTCTAAATTTCATTTTGTTTAATCTTCACTAGTATTTTCCCATGTAATAGTGAATCACATTTTGAAATCCAGATAAATAAAGACTCCTGCTCCTTTAAAAAAAAAATAGTTGCCATGTTAGATAACAGATTAGTGTGGTATTAGCACCTCTCTTGGTAAACTCCTGATGCATTTTACATCATTTGCTGTTCACCTCCATGTCTGTAAGCACTCCCTTACTCAAAGTATGTTCTAAACTAATGCACTGAGATCAAACTAAAAAGGGGAATGCAGTCAAGGGAATGTCTGTGCTCTGATTTTAAAGAGAGACACCACAGCTACCCTTTCCTAGCCATATAAAACAACCTCTTATCTGTCAATTTTAAAAAAACTCTAACCAGTAGATTTACAATTTCATGGGCTGGTTACTTCAATATACTGAGGTAAGGATTTTCAGGTCTGTACAGTTCCAACACATTAAATTCTTTGCAGCTTGCTTTCACCTCAGAAATGGTAATTTTCATGTCTATACATACACCCCTTCCCCAGAGCTAGACTGCCTTCCCTGCACACCCTGCATTATCATCTTTACTGTAAACAACAGCAGAGCACTCATTAAGGTTTCAGGCCAGATGTAGATTACACTTTAACCACCACCCAATCATTTCTGTATGGTGTTTTCATGTTTCCTTTCTCATCCTCTCATTACATTAAGAGTTACAGAAGTGTCTACTCTGTATTTTGACTTTCTTTAAAAAGAGATCTACTCTTCTGCATTGGTGGCAAACTTCAGCACTGAATGTGTGTTGAAGGCTATTCTATAAACAGGAACAATCTCATTCACCACTGGGAATCCCTGAATTAATCCCAAAAAAGACAAGAAAGTTTAAGAACTTGTGAAATTGGTACACCCTTCAACCTGAAAACCAGGCCATTGAGATTGAACAAAAACATGTGTAAAGAAGTAACAGAGATGTCCCTGCAGAAGCTGTCAAGCTTTTAAATATATTGTATATTTTCATAAATAAAACTTGATCTTCTGTCTTTGAGTAGATTTTGGTCATTCTCTCACAGCATGAATATATGAGGAAAATACTAAGGTGAACTTGAATGATTCAGACAGCAGCTTGCTGCTGCAAGGTACAACTAAATAGGTTAATTCTCACCTGTAATGTGTGCACAGGTTACCAGGAGGCAGGTAGTTAACTTGTACCAACCACAGAGAAACAGCAATATTTGTACCCTACTCCAAAACACAGTAGGTGTGAGGCACTTCAGACCTCAGCTGAAAAAGGAGCTGCCACCCAGACACTGTTCTGGAGTCAGGGTAAGCAAGTACACAACCAACACAGGTAGCTGGGATACAGAGTCTTGTTATTCATATTAATCTGCTTAAGTATCAGAATCCTCCAGATCTGCTCAAAGTTTATCAGTAGTTCACCACTACACACATGCAAGTCTGGCTTTTTTGTGCTGTGGAGCCCCAGCTCAGGCTCTGGAACACTGAACAGAGGGGAATCATCATCCACCTCACCCTGCTGGCGACACTCTTGCCAATACAACCCAGCATGTAATAGCTGACTGATGTCCAACTCGTCATCAAGCAGGGCTCCCAGGTCATCTTGTGCAGAACTACTCTCCACCCAGGCTGCCCCCATCCTGTAGTTACTGCTGAGGTAATTCCATGTCAGGTACAGGAGTTCATGCTTGCCTTCCATTCCCTTCTTTGGGTTCTTTCTTATTCCCCCTCTGTATCAGGTTGAGAGACACAGGTAAGTGTCATAGGAATCTAGAATTTCCAGGAGAGAGTTCAAGGTGTGACTTTCTCCTTTCTCAGCTGTGTAATCAAGGAATTCTTAGTCACAACATGACTATTCTATACAAAAAAAAAAAAAAAAAGCAGCATAACAAAACTTCTTTCAAAGCTTCATCTCCTCAGCTATCAGCACACTACCCTGTAAAGTACTTTTACCAATCATACATTTTTCCTTTCAGAAACTCTCAGACTTTATTTTAAAATCTTGAAGTGCTATTCCAAAAGAAAAAAAGAAAACCCTCTGTTCCTCCCCTACCAGTCTTCTTGGAACTTAAGTTGCTCTTATTTCTTTTTTTGTTATCTACTAGATGATAACTAGTAATCTGGCCTCTTGAACAGAAGTGGAAATAAATTTTTCCTTTATCTCAGACTGCAACTCTAGATTGCCACTAGTGCTGAAATTTCCTCCTGCTTTTTGTTTTAAAATTAAATAGCTACATTACCTTGATTTCATAGCTAATGGGGGTGGGAGATGTCCTATTTCTGAACATGTGCTATTTACAGAATAGTCTCATGTCAGTGCTAAAACACAGAAGAAGTGAGTCATCTGTATCCTGTACATGAAACACTAAAATGATTGCTTCAGTACTTACAAACCCCTTGCCCAGTTCTCCTATTCTAGCAACACACCAAGAGCAGCACAGTTATGCACTGACTGAGTAAGGAGTGAATTCTCATCCTACCAGGCATGCCATATGTAGAGCATTAACTTAAACTGGGGCAAAGAGGATTTACGTAATAGCTTTATACACTAATCATGTCGTCTTCGGACCTCTACAGTTGGCAAATAAAAAAAAATGGTGCCCTATTTATCAGGATAATTACTCAAGGGATCTGACAACACAAGAGAAAACCTATATAAAATCAGTACAACATAACTTTTTCCCCCACTCCCTAAATATCTTTCAGAGTCTAGAAAGTACAATTATGCAAAATTCTTCTGTCTTTCTCGGCCATCCAAATACCCTGTAGCAGACAGCCCAGGAACATGTGGACTAATTTGAAGCAGTTCAGAGGAGGTAACTCAGAAGAATGGATATGTTATCAACAGACTTAAATTTGCTTGTTGCAGATTACTTTTCTGGGGAGGAAAAGTACTGTCAGTGAGGAATACAGCAGTGCTAATATAACACAATATATTAGTAAGCCAGGTCGAAAGCAGCACAAAATCCCCAGTAAATATTCATCACAATTATTCCAAAAACAATGCTGTAATTGCCAATACTTTAAAATTTTATTTATTTACCCTTACACTGATTTGCAAGTTTCACAAAATGAGGAAACTGCAGCATTGGCTGAAGAAAAAAGCCTGCAGTATGCTAATCTCACCCAGCTTTGCCAAGCCACCTCTCTCTTGATCTGCAGTAACTCTTCATTTTAGTTACAGATCTCCTTTGAAAAGGGATCCTAGATTATGGCAGACAGATTAGAGTTGAGAAAAGATGTCCAACAGAATAAGAACAATTAACTCTTTCACTTGGAGCTGACTACTGTGGTATCGATCCCTTCTCCAAGACAGTTACAGCATCAAAGGCAAAAGCTAAAGTTTAACAGGATCCTATTACTACAGTCAACCTACATGACACTTTGCAAACCACTGAAAGAGATGACCTCTGTCCAAACCAACTCAAAATATGCAACAAAAAGAGGGAATATGGATTAGGTACTCAGTACAGAACAGGCAGTGAAATTCATAGATTTTAGTTTAATATATGTAACATAATTACTTTCTTTCATGCACACAATAATGGAGTTGCAGAGGATGTGTGTTTTAAGGAGGAATTCAGTCAAGAAAACCAGGTTTTGAAAATAAAGTAAGAACAGCTTTTTGATGCAGAGAGAAATTCTAAGCCTAAGAGTCAACATGAGAAAAGATTGTAATAAGCAAGAAGAACCTACAATAAGGCAACAATGCAGGGAGGGAGGGAAGAAGGGGGACTAAGGGTACAGGCAAAGACTTCCAGCATCCTGGCTGTCAAATGTCCTGATGACTCTTGGGTAGCTCTGAGCATGGCCAAAAAATTAGTTCAATAGTCAAGGTACTTCAACACACAACAGTTATTCTTTGTACCTCAGTGGGACTAATCAAGGACATAGTGTTAAGCACAGAATAAATGATAGATGAATGAGGTGGACACCAATCAGAAAACACTGCAAGTAATTCTTCAACTGAGTTAACACAACCCCTACAGGTGTTCAGTCAAAGACAAAGCAAACATCTGTCAAAAGTCTTGCACAAAACTGTCTCCATGTAAAGCCAGATGGTTATTCTTTATTCAGGTAGACTATCAAACTCTAACTTATACCATTGTTTCTTTCTAATTAGAGTATAAGTCACACTCAGAGAACTGTAAATTAAATCTGCATTACTCCATTCGTGTAACTAAACTTCAGGTCACAACTACAAGACTCTCACATCCTAGCTGTGAGCTGTTCCAGGGGGAAAACTGTGACTGGAGCACACAAGACATGGATCATGAGGCATGCCACTGTTTCATCTCCATCACTTTTTAGTCACTATTGCTGTGGTAACAGGTCTTGCTCCAAGGAGCTGCCTATATATAAATAGAGTCATTTCACTTTCAAGCTCAGAAGAGTCACTGTCCATCCTCTCTGAGGAAAAGGTGGGAGGATGAATGGAAAGAATCATGCTACAGGCCAGACTGGCTCAGGAGCTGCAATTTGGATCAAGCTGCTGTAAATCACATAGAACAGACTCACAGACAAGATGGAAATTTTGGCACAGACCATGTTTAACATATTTCTCCTGCCTGCTGATGTTGGAAAACAAAGCTCTAGACAACTACACTCCTGCTTATTCTAAAGAGCACTTCAACCACATGAGACAGGTTGCACATACAGGACATTCACCTTAAGGGTATTTCTTTCTTATCCTTTGGGAATTTCTTTCCTACTTTCACAGATCTCATGGTCTAACATTTGCTAGAAACCTAACTTTTCTTCTAAAATTCTTACTGTACAATCCACTTAGTGTACGATCCAGAGCAAAAACATTTTGAGTTAGTCTGTGCAACAACCATGCTCTTAAGGAACGTTAAATTGGAGTCTTAAACCCAATACCTTAACAATCTTGAGCTGGAGGAGGCTACTGACTTGATTTGGGCAGCCTGTGCTTCTGCTTCATGGAATAAATGGAAAAAGAAAATACATTCAACCTCAAATTGATACTTCTCAAGTATTCTGTATTTATTGCTTATTTAGAAATTCATTCCATTTGTCATGCAAACTATCCAGGTAATGAAGTGGTACTTACTAGAAGGCATAGAAATGAAGTCTGTCAAACTACAGAAACTAAAGCCTACAAATAAGCAAACCTATTTTTACCTTTTCTCATTATACCCCTTCTTTGCAAATTTGGTTATATACACAGACTTCAGTCATGACCAACTTCATGCCAATGTCTATCATCTTTTTTCTTACCCACACAGAAAAGATGAGAATATATTGTTCTTTCCACTCTGCTTTTCTACTCTGGAAACAACCCTATATTTTTATTAAGAGTCACACAGCATCACAGAATATTACAACAGCCTGGGTTGAAAGGGACCTTGAAGGATCATCTAATTGAAACTTCCACAAGAAAAGAAGCCTAGAAGAAGTTATCTAGTACCTTGAGCAGTCGGAACACATAACTAAGATGGTCACATAACTGAAACATTTTAAGAATCCAATAAGAACCAATGAAGAACAAAAAACATTTTCTTGAAAATGTATGAGTAAATTACCTCGTTATCTTATGCTTTACTGATAATGCTATAATGGATGCAATAGTACTTATAAACCAAATTATTAGAGACTTCATAAAGTAGTACAGCATAAACGTACATATCACAACATATTACTAGACAAATCGACAGTAACAAGAAATCCCTGTGCCCAGTTTTTTGCTTAAAAATCAATCCCTATTATAAAAGAATTTGGATAATGTGCTAAATGTGGAGAATGTGCTATATTGACTATCCTCATTAAAAAACACAAACAGTAGATGTAAAAAATAGCAACAGCAGTAATTGGCTGGATGGTTTTAAACAAATTGAGAGCATACTAGAAAATCCCCCTGAAAGGAAAAGAGGACTCCTAGATCCAGAATCTGGCAGGGAAAGCCAAGCCACAGGAGAAAGTCAAATTGCTAAATGCAATATGACAGAATTGGTGATAAATAAGTAAGCTCTGTTTTGCAAATTACCAAATGCAAAGCAAAGTACTGCGGGCATGTCCCGCAGTGGTTTACATCGCACTTCACTGATTATGTTGATTACCATTTTATGAGCAGAGACAAGTCCTTTGCTTGTCCACAGATCTTTTTCCAGAATAATTCTGCTTCTCACTCTGAGACAGAGCTGAGCCCCTAGCTGCTGTTGCACATTATAGTCTCTTTTAATAGCTCTGTACTATTTAGTTTTGCAGGTATCAAAACAGCAGGACTTTCTAGAGATTGCTATTTCTCCCAAGGTTAAAATAAAAACCATACCTGCACTAGGAAAAATGGCAGATTTCCCCAGGAATCCTGGATGGACTGAATGTGCCAAGCTGTGTTACAACCAAGTATCAAGTTAAGCAATGAAGACCTTATATAGTTCAGCAAATTATCTTCCAACCTTGCTATCCAGAATCATGCAGTTTCCCAGATCCAATTTCTATCCTGAAATACAATTTTCTGAATGGAAAGTCATCCAGGCACAAGAGAAAATTTAGATTTTTCCCATTTGTCCAATTCTTCCAGAAAGCCTTTGGTGAACAAATATTCATTCTGCTATTTATCTCTTTTGCTCTCAACATCGTGTTTTTCTTGTGTTTGTAAACAATGAACAAGCTGAAGTACTCTCTTCCTTTTTTTCTGCCCCATCAAAAAAAAAAAAAAGCTACTGTGGGAGGCTGCCATCTGACTAACCAAGGGCCCTTCTAAGCACACACAACATTCTCATACACTGAAGAAAGTAATACACATTCCTCAAGAGGGGATGGGAATGGTGCTGTTTAACTTTTTCAAAGGCAGGGATACTGGAAATGTGCATGAAGCTGTCCTGCTACCATACGCTTCTGGGCATAATTAGTCAACCAGAAACTTCTCCTTGAGAATGACAAGGCAAGAAGAGAATGCAATCACTGCATAAAATAGGAATGAACAGGTCATGCTGGTGAAGTAAGGAAATAAGAAATGTCCCGGCCTTGCAGGCAGTTTTGTTCTGCAAGGTAACAGGCAACATGTAGGAAAGAGATGTGCAAGGACCAACACTTAATGATGCACCTGTTTTCTATCACAACTATAAAATCAAAACTACGCAAGTTCCTTTGGGCTAGAACACGAGAAAGGGTTTAGGTAATTAAATAAACCCCCTAGGTGGTTGTATCTCCACAACATTTCTCAAGTTTTTGAAGTTCTGAGTCTGTTCCTTCTAGGGTTACAAATCATACAAGGTTAAAATATGAATAACGAAACACATTTCTGATAAACAGTAAGTAGGGCTTGGACACCCCATGAGCTGTACTACTTGTGACACCTCTAGCTGCTCCAAATTTTTCAGCTATTTCAGTCATAGCTAGGTCCTTTGCATTTCCCTCTGGGATTGCTGGTAATTCTCCCAACTTTGTACAGAAGATGACTGGAAATTGCTCTATCATATGGCCTGGCCTCTTTTACTAGAAACACTCACTGCTGTCTGCAAGGGCACTTGGTTCTCCAAGATGGGAGGTAACTCTTGTACCTGGGAGTTCACCACAGTGCACCTCAAACAAAGTGACATGACAGAGACAAATAGTCCTGGTTTGATTGACAAAGTTGAATCCAAAATTGCTGCCACCAATTGCCAACAAACTGCTGCCTCAGGCACCAGCTGTGGAAGCTGACATTTAGACACGTGAGTATCAAGGCAAAGAGGTCAAAACTCCTTTCCATACTTACCCAGCATCTACCAGGATAGCATGACCAACTTGACAAATAAAAGAACCCAGATTTTCAGCTATTCATGGATCAGGTTTAAAAGCTTAAACACAAGCGGTTATTTTTCCTACTGCTTTTATTCTCTTCATTTTGACACAGTTTCTTTTCTCCCTAGTACCTGTAATAAAAATTGAAATTAATACAGCTAAATTTTATGTAGTTCCTCATTCACATTTTACCAAAATCCTTCTATCAAATACAGAACAATAAATGTCTACGTCTTCCCATGAGTAATACTGCTCTAGAATTCCCATTTGTTAAATATGCCAGCAGAAAGAGCATATTGTGTGAATGCTAGAGCAAGCTTTCTTTTCTGTGAGTCAATAAAAATATTTTTCAACAACTGATATATAGTAAAGAAAAATATACAGATTATTTCTATACACACACATGCACACGAACATGCACCTGAACATCTGGTATAGAATTCAAAGAATATTTGGATTCATAATAATTAATCAGTAATAGCTACTAACAGCATTTAGCAGCCTTTTAAAACTTTTTAAAAGCTGATAAATATTTCTTGTTCTTCTTATACTTTCAAAACTGATTCCATGACACTGCACACCGCGTTTCATTCGATGTCATTTATAAGATAGAAATGGTTACTTTATTTAGATTCACACAATTTAATTTCTGTGTAACTTTTTATTATGACCAGCCCCTATGACTCAGCAACCCTTTACTGTTCAAAACAAGGAGATTGACAAAACATAGAATCCCATTCCACCATCATGTTTTATTTATGTCATTAAAGAAAACCACAAACTCAGAAGTTGTGTTAGTGCAGGAATTTTCTTAAAACAATTTGAATATGCCAGTCTTCTGCTCACCCTGTTCTTTACTGATGTGCTGCACAAAGAATGAATGATGAAGAATTCACCTATCCTAGCAAAATCTAACAGTTCTACCTCTAAACTAGCTGAGTGTAGGAAAAATGAATGAGAGCTGCACCAAATGCCAAAGGAATAAAGAACAAGAGAGGTCGCAGATCAGACATTTTTCTCAAAAATAATTTATAGATGGCAGAAAGAAGCATAGTGATTTGCTAACTTAAAAATGCCTTCTCTTTGCCCTTCTCTATCCTTCTCCCTTCTTGTTTTCTTTTGCTGCCCAGTCTACATTTTCATCATCTTCTTTCCCTCTCCCATTAGATCTCTGGGTTTTTACGACCTCCCTGCATCAACAAGCCTGCTAGAAGTATTTAACAAGCAACAGTGTTTTCTCATTCCTGAGAAGTATCAACACTTCAGTTATTCCAGCTCAGAAACATCAAAAATCCAGGAGTCTTTATTCCCCTTCCCCCTCCCACATTCAAACTCTCTTGGACTGGAAGCATGAGCCTGAATCAGAAATCTCCTTACCGGTACCATAAGGAAAAGCCACAATAGAAACAAGGAAGTACCTACAGTTCAAAGATCACATTGTTGCTTGCCATAACTGATGCTGCACTTTGAGAAGCATTTCTATTATTCCCAAGTCTTCTAAGTGATGGAGATTTTAAACCCTGACCCCCAGTCTCCAGCCATCATACAGACTCTGCATAAAAGCACTGAATGAAGAGCTATACTTTTATTAAGAAGTGACTTCTAGTTTTAATTACAGCATGGAAAAATAAAATCTTAAAAGATGAAGTAGTTAAATAATAAAGGCCAAGTACTTATTTCCATGGGTTTGAATCTCATAATTGCTTTTTGGAGGGAAAGCAAGTTTCTGATATGCAATTCTGGAACTGATAGTAACAGTGTAAAAGAAAACATTTGACTCTTCTGCTCATCATGATTACTGTAGACTTGCAGGAAGCATTATGTTTGCATTCTTAGGTGATGGGGGAAATTATTCTGTAGCAAACCAGATTCCTGTTCAACTCAAGGCAGAGAGAGACAGGTACATGGAATTCCATTTCTCTATTGTGAAATCGCCCATGCCGTTTATAGCAGGATGAGAGCTTTGGTTTCAATTGATTAATTTAGGAATCTGAAAAGAATTCCTAGTTTTATATGAACCAGGAAGAACACAGCCCGAGTGTGGAGACCCCACCTGCAATTTTTCTGTGTTTTACACTGGCTAACCTCCAAACTCAAGAAAACTAAATCATGGAACATCTTGAGCTGGAAGGGATCCATAAGGATCATCAAGTCTAACTTTTGGCTCTGCCCAGGACAGCCCCAAGAGTCACACCATGTGCCTTAGAGCCTTATTCAAATGCTTCTAGAACTCTGTCAGGTCTGCTGCTGTGACCACTTCCCTGGGGAGCCCATTCCACGACCCAAACATTCTCTTGGTGAAGAGCCTTTTCCTAATGTCTTTTCCAAAATCTCCCCTGACCTGGCTTCATGCTCTACCCTGGGGTCCTGTTACTGGTCACCAGAGAAGAGATCAGTGTCTGGACTTGTCTGCAGTTTGCAACACTTCCCTTTCACATTTCTGATTCTAGATTTACACATTCTGTAATAAGGTTATTGTTTAACAGATCTCCTGGACTTTCTACAAACAAGCCAAATATTGGACCTCACATATTTCTTAAGTTACTTAGTTCTTAAGTTACTTTCTTTAGTTACTTAAGTTAAGTTAAGTAGGTCTTCTATGAGTTCAGAGTACACTAAATTGTCAGTATCTTAAAAAAAGACAGAAGCCCTTGAAACCAAGATAGCTACAGCTTTGATCCTGGCAACATCTTTTCAAATGCTTAACTTCAACATCAAGAATTGTCCACTCTCTACAGGATTGCTTGCTTTAGTGAATGCATGGTTTATGTACTCACAGAATTAGGGCCTTAGTGAAGAGGAACTGCATTCTGAATATTTTGTTATCTCAGTTTTGCAGCTCTTGCAATTACTACAAGTTGCCTGATATTTGTTTTTCTTCTTCCAAATCACAAGAGCTTTAAAAGCTTGAAGAATTGAACCATAACAGCTCAAAAACCCAGATGTGAATAACAGGAATCTATTTAAAAATGCTATGTTTTTTTAGCAACCTTCTGATTTTAAAAATTACATGAGTGTGCTGCACGGATTGATCTCATTTCTCAGTTTGTACATGGATTCTGATAGCAGCTGGGGAACTTCCATGAAGTGCAGCATTTAATAATTTCCCCCAACCCCTACTAACCCTTTAAATAAATGCAACATGACAAAACCTTGAGAGGAATTTCCTAGAATAATGGGAAGTTGAGGGTTTTTTCAATTAAAGAAGATACACTGCTTAAACAGCAGCAAGGCCAGTGTGGATTACACTAGTATTTGTTCAAACTTTACATTTTCCAATCAAAAAAGAAAAAAAAAAAAAAAACAGTTATTACACTATTTTCCACTTCTGTAATCAACAGATACAAACAAAATATTGATTTTGCTTTTTCTCCTTAACTCCAGCACCGTCCCCACTTTTTTACACTCTTACAGCTCTTTGGGCATGTAGAAACAACAGCTGCTCTTGACACCACATGAAATTCAAACAACTCTTTCAGACTTTAAGAGGTGAAATCCTCCACAGAAGAAATAAAAATACTGAGATCTCATTGTAAACTACCACACTTGTCAAATCAAGTATTCAGTAACAAAGTATCACATACAGTTAATCTAGACTTTTTTTGTACAGCATTCTGTGACCAGCCAAGTCTAGAAAAAGTCACCAAGAGTGTTAACTCATTCAAGGCAAACTCTCCCAAGGCCTCCTACTAGTCTTGAAACTGGGAAGAGAATTCAGATTATACTTAATCAAAGGTATTCAAAATTTAGCATTATGTGGAGTATCAGCTGTTTACTAAGGTTGCAATTGCTAATGCTCCCATAAAAACTTAAATATGGACAGGGATACTCAAAACAATTTTTGAAGACAACTGATGAGATATTAAGAATGAATGACAATTTTGGAGCCTAGTTTCTGCCCAGCCTAAATTCACAATCACAGAAGAATGGGACCATTCCAAATTCTCAAAGTTCAAAAGAAAGAAATACAAATGCACGTCGTATTTCAGATGGGCAAACAAGAATGGGCAAAGAACACTGATTTCTTCTGCAGGTGTTTGATTTCTATACCAGTTACAGCTTTAAGACAAGGTCCCCTGAAGCCCAAAAAGATAGGACCAAATGCTATAAGCCTTCCCATCACTGCAGACACCATCAGTGGTCCAGAAATAGATTTAAACTCTGGACAACTTTTTCCCTTCCCTTTCTCCCAGCGATCTCCCCTGCACATAGTACTACTGAAGCCCCTGTATATGAAATAGATTTAGAATCTACTTTTTGAATTCCCCTGTGGCAGGAAGAAAATAAAAACCCATTCTATGAATCTTTAACTGAGTATTGCTATGGCAACAAACATAATTCAGAACTTTTAAAGCAATTTCTAATGAGACATATTTATACAGACAAGTTAGTACATGGCTTTAAAACAGTCAGAAATGTGTAATCAATCAGGAGGGATTACTGACAAAAAAGATGAAATTAATTTCAAATACAATGCTAAAAGGTTTAAACCATGACTGTTTGACCTGGTACTTATACAAGGCAACGATAAGTATAGAAATGCTTCCTTGACCAGGTAAGTGAAAAAGCACAGATCTGGTCACTGAAGTATAGAAATACTTATG
Organism: Dicaeum eximium; assembly: GCA_013396995.1. NCBI lineage: Eukaryota > Metazoa > Chordata > Aves > Passeriformes > Dicaeidae > Dicaeum > Dicaeum eximium. The sequence continues at coordinate 3,115,044 of VWZP01009871.1, read as the reverse complement.
ATGATCAAGCAATGAATTCAAATGAAAGAGCTGTAAAGTAGCACTTCCTCCTAAACTTTGATCTTCCATAGTGTTTACAATTACCATTCAGTGCAATTTTCAGTGGCACAGAAGCTCCTTGTTAACTTTCTTAACTGACAGATTAAGACTAAAAACAATCATGGTTTTCTAGAAAAAAACCCCATGGTCTGTGACTCAAGAGGTATGAGTTCTACCTATAACTCTGGATCAAGACTTACACAATTTAGTCATGTTACAGTTGTTTGCATTTCACATCTACATCATGAGATAATGCTAGCTTTCCCCTAACCCTGTGTCCAACTTCTCCTTTTGTTAGGTCATTACCTTTTCCAGGAAGAACTGTTTTCACAACATGGTTGAGGGACAGTGCACAGACTTTTGGTTGGGATTTCTGACTGTTATGGTCTGCAGGTTTCAAAATGTGTATCACAGTTAAAAGACTGATAGTAAAATTAAGCATTTACTGTGGTCTTAATGGTCCAAAACAATCTGTGACTGCAATAATCTAAGTAACATGTAGAGTAGAAGTGAGAGAAAAAGGTGACAACATATAATCACAACTGCTTTTGATTGGTAAGCTTCATCAGTGTTAGAAAGAGCAGTGACGACCCGTCCACAAAATGCTTATAATTGGGGAAGCTGAGAAATAATCTGTGCTATTATTATTTAGAGGGGCTTTTTTGTTCACTCCCTCATTTTTCTTTTCTATTTTCAGGAGAGCAAAGTCTAAAAATAAGGTGATAGGCACATACCACAGCACTGCTTAAATGAGATTTTGTTTAGAGAGACTTTGCCTCAATAAAAAGGCTCAGAGAAACTTATCTAATTAAGAGTTTCCACAAGCTACCTTGAGATCACCCTTATACTATATATTGTATACATTACTATATATATTACTGCTTCTGATTCAACACTGTACTTATTTTTAGAAGACCTAGAAGTTGATGCATTCTATTATGCATTCAACAGCAATTCTAACCTTTCAAAGGACATTTTAAATTCTTACTAAAGCCAGATATCAACATCTACATGTGAGAAAACAAACTCCACACAAAGGCAATTCCAATACTACTATATCAGCAGGATGAAGGGAATGCAGTCCTTAGAAGAATGCAAGGCACTGAGACTCTAAGTTCAATTAGCAGTGTATGGAGGACAGGATTTGTATCAATGCACCAGCTGCCTTGCTGCAGCACCCTCTACTAACCTCACCTAGAATTCACGCCATGAAACAGCCCAAAGAACAGCATCTGCCTCAGGAAACCACTATACTAGAGGCATGTATTTTCTTAACTACCAAAATTATTACATTTCCACCACTAATCAAACCAAGATGACAATTCAAGCATGCACAGTGCTTCAATTACAGCAAGTCTAACTCATTCTGCTCCAAATCTGCAGTACTGGGAACTTTCTCAGGTACCTTTATTTGATAACAGTGCTTTTTCTGGCAGTCACTGATGAAGTTTGCCCTTTCACAATTAATACAGCAAGCATATTGGTTAAAATAGCGCCTTTTAAATGGCACAAATAATAGCTGTAAAGAAGTGGCAGCAGGAAAAATTTTCCAGACTTGAGAAATCTGCTTCTAAGATAAAATAATTCTCATACGTTATAACAGATGCTGAGAAATGATTTTTTTAAAAAGCCCGTTTACATAGGACACACGCAAATACATTTATTTTTTACTTCCTCTGCAGCTGCAGCTAAGAAACTATTCCCAGATCTTTGCTGAGATAGTGATTATCACGTGCAAATAAAAGAAAAGCATCAACACATTGTATGCCACATTAAGTTCCATTCCTGACAAAACCATTAGGGGACAGCAAAACAGCCAAATAAATGGTGAAAAGACACAATATGAACTGAAAAGAGTGAGGAAATTTTACACCATTGAAAAGACATTACAAATAAAGCCCAGTAAGGACAGTGTCAATTACATGCTTCTGCCACTGTTCATGGTTCTCTTGTCAATTCTATACAATCAACATTCATCCTGCAAAGTTCTGGCTTTCCGTATCTCATCAATGTTATTTTAGAAAACTTAGTATAAATGGATGCACATTTTACAATTTTACGCAATTCTGATTCTAAATTTCTATTCTGACCTCATTGTATGAAGAGAAATAATATTCTCTACTTTTTTATTTAAAAATAAAACCAACTGTCAGTTTAAGAACACAACTGAAAAGATGACTTGATGAAGTATAAAATGAAGCATGAAGTTTAGAACTACTGCAGAAGAAAAAGCCCATATCAGGAATAAAAGAAGCCTAACTTAGTAAAAAACACAATGCAGCATTTGCAAAAATAGCCTGGGCTGTTCTTACCCCATACTTCCATATGGGAAGCCTTCAGCCCCAGAGCAATCAGGTATTGAGTGGGCTGCAAATCATACTTCTGTAAATATATCAAACATTATTTTGTTTCTCTTTATGCCTCAAAGATTCTCTCATATTCATGTTGCTTATTTTTAAAGCGTATGCCTGCACTTACATAAAATTCATTAAGGAGATTGTTACTCAATAGGTACATTTACTTTGGAGTTCTTTTTATTTTGCATCTTCCATTTAGCCCTTCACCACCCATTTTTATCCTGGTAAGCTGATGAGGAAAGGTCAGTGAGCATGGGAGCAAATTTGGTATTCAGCTGAGCATCACATTGAAGATAAAACTGACAGCTGTAAGAAGATAAAGGGTAACTCATTTTCACTCGGTTGACTTCTGTGGACAAAAGTTGGTACAGAGCACAGAAGAAACACCAACTTTCCTCACTAGAAATCAGACAGGCTTTCAAGAATCAGTGCTAGCAGTAAACAGGTAAGAGTCAGTGAGACTGGTTTGTCCACCTGGGGACATTGAGAAAAACCAATCAATTCATGGTAACTACACATGCAGAATTTGAGTAGATGAACTGGACTATTAGTAGATTAACTGTGAATACGCTTGCTCAGAATCACAAGCTCAACTTGGTTTGAAACAATTCAACTGGGAAAAGAAAGTACCCACAGAATAGATCAAATAAGTTAAACTAACTTGTTAAAAATTGACATGTTTAATAATACAGGTCTGTTTTCAGAGTCGCCATGTGTGCAATCCTTGACTTCACACACAAAATTTTTACAGAAGCCTTTGCTCAAGGATTGCCTATCCTCACTGCTTTAGGACATGGAATTGAAACTTAGAGAATGAGAGCAAAATTCACATCATAGAATCACAGAATCATTAAAGTTGGAAAAGATCTTCAAGATCATCAAGTCCAAGCTCTGACCAGACAACACCATGCGACTAAGTGCCATGGTCAGTTGTTTCTTGAACATTTCCAGAGATGGCGACTACACCACTTCCCTGGGCAGCCTGTTCCAATGCTTGACAACCTTTCAGTGAAGAAATTCTTGTTGATTTCCAAACTGAACCTCCCCTGGTCCAGCTTGAGGCTATTTCCTCTTGTCTCATACTATCGGGCCTTGGCCCATGGATCCAGCCTGTCCAGATCCCTCTGCAGAGCCTTCCAGCCCCCCAGCAGATCAACATTCCTGCCCAGCTTAGTGTCATCTGTGAATTTGGTGAGGGTACACTCGATTCCCTCATCCAGATCACTGATAAAGATACTGAGCAGGACTGGATCCAGTACTGAGCTCTGGGGAACACCATGAGTGACTAGAAGCCAAGCGAATGTGACATCATCCACCACCACTCTTCAGGCTCGGCCATCCAGTTTTTAACCTAGGGAAGAGTATATTTGCCCAAGCTATGGACTGCCAGCTTCTCCGGAATCTGTGGGAGACGATAGCAAAGTCCAAGCAGAATACATCCACAGCCTTTCCCTCACCCACCTGGTGGGTCACCTGGTCATACAATTAACATCCAGCCACTGTGCTTAACTAGAATACAACAGCAAGGCTTGTCCTTCCAGAAAAAAGAAATGCACCAAAAATCGTCCTGTGGGGCGCAACAGTCCCGAACCATCCTGCAAACAGATGCAACATGCCTGTAGAACGCATCTGACGTGCACTGGGTACATGCACATTCAGGTTTCAGTGTCCAAGTATACAACAATCAGGTGCCCTGGACTAGTCAGTGCCATTGCTGATGAAACCTGCAGACCACCCTCTGCTTGCTCCTACACTCACTAAATCTGGGATTTGTTTATTCACAGAAACTGTGATCACACCTCCCAACAGTGGCTTTTATCTGCCATAGCTTTGCATAATTTCACACATGCAATCACTTATATAGGTTTCAGATTCCCTGGCTCTGCCCAGCAACTTCCATATGAAGTCAGAAGAGACAAATTATGTCCTCACATGTTGACTTGGATGTGAAAGACTGTACATACTTCAGTTTTATCTATTTATAAATGTACGTGAGCTTGCGAGCATATGCACATAATTAAAGGCATAGCACCACAGTGACACCTCCAGTTGCATCCTCTTTTTTCTCAGAGTTTTCAAGCCTCACAATATGGAGTCTAGGTGACAAATGAACCTTGTATTTCTCTCAAATATACCTATGGCTTCAAGATTCATATGCAATGCCAATTACTGGAGCAGAGGGCAAGAACGTGGATTTAACCAAAACTGCCTTCCTAGAACTTTGATTTTTCTTCCTCTATGGTAGTCCCAGGACAAGGAATATCTTTCAAATACACCTTATTTCCTACCACCAGAATGACAGCTGCCTATTTGATTATTCATTATCCTCCTTGATTGTCTTAAAGAATGTCTATTTTAGTAATTTATTATGTTTTTTAATGAAACTCAATAGTTTAGAAGAACTTCATCAATGAAGCATTGAACTTTTAAGATTGAAAGGGGGATTTTCAAATGCACAGACATAAATCAGGAATTAAATTCTTTCTGAAAGCCACCAGGAATAAGTCTGCTGTCTGAGGCCTGTATCTTCAGTGAAGATGTTTCAGCAAGAACCTAAGACAAGATTAGTCCGAGCACTACTCCAGTTCAGACAGCATCAGCCCAGGTATGAAACAGTCATATCTGGAGCACTGATTGCACTTGGTGACTTAGCTGTCATTACTGTTTTAGCATCTCCCCTGAATAAAGGAGCTGGGGTTCAGGCACTCACTATCCAGTGCTGTCAGGTCATAGCTAAAGCAATCAGTGAGAGAAGCAAAGGTACCTCCGCAGTTTAAACACAGATCTCCCATGTATGGAAGGCAGGCCTTCCACACAGGGCAAAGAACCTCAGACTTCCAAAAATTTGTGTTACACAAGAAGACACATTTGAATCTGACTTATTTAAGGAGTCATAAATTCTTCTAAAAGAATCCTCCCCATCTAAACCTGGGAGCTTCTGTTAAGATACAGCTGTTGTAGATCATAGAATCATGAGAGAGTCTGGGTTGCAGGGGACCTTGAAGATCATCTAGTTCCAATCCCCTGCCATGGGCAGGGACACCTTCCCTGCTAGACTAGGTTGCTCAGTGCCCCACCCAACCTGGCCTTAAACACTTCCAAGGATGGAACATCCACAACTTCTCTGGGCGACCTGTTCCAGGGCCTCACAACCCTCACAGTAAAGATTCTGAGTAATACATAAAATGTAGGCTGAAAACTCCCACAAAATTTTAACAGTCCTAGTACATTCTCCTACAGATATGCCACTAAAAACATGGCATTTACATACATCTCCAGAAGGGACACATCATTAAGGGTGCATCCCTCAATTCCCATGCACAACAGTTGTTCTTCAAAAATTCATCTGTGGCTGAGCAAAGACATTTGTATTTCTTCCTGCTCTCCCTGTTCCACTGAATTCAGTCATTCAGATTATTATCAGAGAAAGACCAAATTCCTCTCCTCTCCCCAGCAGTCTCCAGCCCTTCTATAATGAAGGCATGCTTTTGTGAGGAAGAGAAGGAAAAAGGCCATAATGGGCTAACTTCAATTCACTGACGAAGAATTAATAGTCATATTCATGTGGAATAAACCACTATTGAAAGGAAATTCTGTAACAAACCTCCGTATCAATACTGCCTGTACAAACAGGACAGTAAGCTCAAATGAACTGTTACACCAAAACACAATTAATCTAAAACCTCCTTTTTACAATAGGATAAGGAATAGTAACACAGCAGAGTAGCCAAGACCACAATGTAAGACAATTTATGAAGGCACATATGTATTCTGAGATACAAAACACCATTCTCCTCAGCATCTCTCAAATCCTAAATTAGGTAGAATTACAGATTAGGTTTTCCTCTTCTAGGAGCAGCTCAGAATGAGCCAATCTTGCTGACTACTGTGTCTACTCATAGGACTAAATGATAAAACTCACCAAGATGTCACAGATCAGAAGATGGGATGCCCCCTTGCTTTTGACACCTACAGTATGGTAAAACAACATACTAAAATAATTCCTAACCATTTCTGTCTGTACAGGGCAGAGTTAAGTTTTAGCACTTCAAATTCTCCGATGCCCTTCTGCAGCAAGGAATAAACACAACATCTTCATGTTAATGAAAAAGAATTGCAATATGCGACTGTCTGATTATCTGCAGACAATCATATTTGATAGGTATACGAGACAGGATATTCTGGTTTATGAGACAATTCCTTGGCATTATATACCATCTTTATAAATAATTTCTCCTGAAAGAAGTTGTGGTAAACAGCTTCTTCAGCACAGGCACACTGCAGCTATGTACATATGCATAGGACGAAGAAAAGATAAGCTTGCCAGCTTCAAAGATGAGAGGGCAGAAATGGAAGCTTACTCACAAGTCATACATACTGGAGGTGTGAGGTAGGAGGGAAGAATAACAGCTCATCCTGAAAACAAGGATCACTGCATATTCCCAAAATTAATTTGACACTGAATATGAAAATAATAATAAATACACATATATAAATATCTAAAAATAAAAGCTCCACAAAGTTGTCTTTGATCTGAATAAAAAAGGTTACATCATTAACTGCTAAGACAAGGCAAGATAGAAAGGCAGATCAAAATTTTTCACATAAAGGGATCAGGATAAATAATTTCAGTGACTGAAAGACCAGTGTATTGCACCATCAGTAAAATGAATACGTAATAACATAGATATAACATAGATAACATAGATTCATTTTACATCAGTAAAATGAGTATATAATAACCATGCCAACTCCCAGACAGGAAAACCAATCTTGGCAAAATCTCCAGCCTAAACTGAGTGCATTTCTTTTAAAACTTTTAGTACTGGGAAACATTCTAGAAAGTTGGATTACAATATCACTTTCTTTAAAACAATTGTATGTTATAGATTTGACAAGTTCTGCCAGTAACAAATACACTCACCCACTCACCAACTGTGGATAAGAAACTCTGCAAGGCAAATGGACACAAGATTTATTGCCTTCTGCAAATCTTAGACTTTCATTTACATACAAATCTACATATATCATAAGAATGCAAAGCCACTCAAAGCCCTGCTGTAAGACTGTCACTCCCCACAGTGAGACAGGCAGCCTGAGACAACAGAAAAGGGTGTGAGGGATTATTTCTGCTTTTTGAAGCAGCCTAACTTTGCCTTTTCAAAACCTGACACAGGCCTTCTTCCACAAGGCTCCAGCTCCCCTCTTTATCTCCTGAATTAGAGTATTTAACAGAATGACCACCAATACTTGATGAAGTTTCCACTTCCTAAGGGAACTCAACTTGGCTGGCTGAAGAATAGAATTTTAGAACTCACATCAGACACAGAAGGGATGAAAGGACCTACCCCACAGTACTCTGTCAAAAATGCTACAGAAGTATCTCCCACTGCATCAATATTTCATGTCTCCTGGCCCCTGAGAGAAGGGAGGTCACACAGCATCCCCAACAGAGGAATAAAAACAGGGTTTTTTTCTTTTTTGTTTAAACAAATGGAACACTACTTTAAGAATCCATATATATCAGAAAGCTTCCCCAAACTACTGCCTTAGTTTCCCATCTTTTGCTCCTGCCATGAATCATACCTACAATACCAGTTAAACCTTCCCTTTAGGTGTCACATATTGCTCCAAGACTAGCAATTATTTCTGTTCTGTTTGCTTTACTATAAAGCTTCACAGAATGCTATGTATATACGGGTAATAATTTCCCTTCAGCTTAGCTGATGAAATTCTGAAACTATTTCACTGACAAACATCACTTCAATGGTACACAAGAAGTTTCCTTCTAAGCTTCTGTGGAAGCAGTTTCTTCTCCATGAACTGGCAACTTTGTTTTGTCTAGTAATTGAAATAAGACAGTATCTTGCTTAGCTTCCTCTAAAGCACAACCAAGTTTTAGTGCTCATAAAACAGGCAGCAGTACTGAAAAACCTACGTACTCTAAGAGATCAGGCCAACTTCCTCATAGAAACTTAAAATTATTGGTAACTTTCATTCCTCAAAAACAACAAAAAAATCCACCTTCTTAGAGAATGGTGATGTGTCCCATAGCTGGCAGCACTTCCCTTCCCCTCACTGCTGGATCTACCCTCTTCAAACTGTGGTACTGCATGTCCAAATCTCTAATCTCTGATCTTACAGGCTCTTTGCACACTGCCAGCAAACACCATTGAGTGTGATTCTCCCAGAGACATTTTGAAAAGGCACCCTAACACACTTCAATGATACTGAACACGAGCTCTGTATCTCCTTCTCCCTTCTCTGTTTCACTTTCCACACTGAGTCTCTCCTCCCACTCCCCTCTTTCTCCACACTGGCAGAGAAAGGCAGCCATGGTTCAAGCTGCCTGCAACTTAACAAAAATCATTAGGTACAAGCATGTATTTCCATTGCTACAAACAGAACACTTAGGAAAGTACTGCTTGAAAGGAGAGAAAATTAAGAGGCTCATAAAATACAACCGAGGAAAAGTCAAACATTTTTAAGATGTGTTTTAGGAGTTAACAGGGATTTTGCTGTAAAAATGTTCCTGAAGTCTAGTACTGTCTTAACTCAGTAGTTAATTAGCAAAAAAGCTGGTCTGACTGGCTTAATACAAGTTGTACCATGAACAAGAGGTGGAACCAGATGATTCCCTGAGGTTCTTTCCAACCCAAATTATTTGACAAATCCATGAAAAAACATTAAAGAACTCTTAAGATTTGCTGCTGGACATCTAGAGACCTGGGAGTACAAGACAATCAACATTTCCATGACGACTTCAAAATGGCATTGAGGAAGGAAAGGAGGACTAGAGAGATTTGGGGAAGCTCTTCCAGGAGTCTCTCCAGATTGACAGAAAGATCCATACAGCTTGGTAAATAAAGTTGTATCTACCTAGACATGATGCTTAGAAACAATAAATGAGCTTGTAGACAACTTGCTATTCTAAAAATACTTCTGCCTTCTATTTTTGTTCTACTTTTAAAACTCTTTAAGATGACATTATATACACCACTGGACATGTATTTCTAAAAGAGAAAATAACCAAAGTACAAGAACTTAGCTAAACCCAGTGGCTGGTCAGAGGCACTAGAGCTAGGACTTAGGAATCTTAAATTCCACCATTGGTAAAGACATTGGATTGAATCTTTGAGACAATAAAGGAAATTGAGGTACGTATGCCCCTCACGCCATGAAATCCAGCTTTCAGTAAGTATATTAAAATACAATACAAAACTGTGGTATATAGTTTCTTTGTCCTTTTTTTTAAGAGCGGCATTTCTGTGTTTAAATTCAGGAAGTCATATGGGCTTAAAAGAATCAGTGTTACTACTGACTTGTCTAACTAACATGATGAGGTTGACTTATCTGTAGCAAACAAATTTATTAACATAAGGCCCATCAGTAAGACTTTTTTTAAAGTATCTTAGAAATCCATTTCTTGTTTTCTGCTCGTCTCTGAAGAAGGGATAGATAATTAAACTCAGTCAAGTCAGACTAAAATTCATATAGTCAGTGTGGCAGTATTTGGGTTTCAGACAATAAGAATTTTGTTATCCTCTAAAATAAGTTTATTACTAGCACATTTTTTTTACAACTCTATGGGCTTTCGTACTTCTTATTTTAAGGGAAACAGCTTCTTTTACAGCAGTTACATAGAGGCTCATTTTAAACCTTACATATTCTCTTGGCTTACTTTAAGGATAGATGAAGTTGGCAGCTGTCCACTGAGGGAGTTAGGGGCAGTAAAAAAACCCCACAACTTACAGCGTTCATCATTCACTAAACATAGTTATCACCCACCAGTAAATGGGCAAACTGGCAGGAATGATGCCACTAATTCCTTACCAGCCTGCTGGAGATGAAAGGACCACTCCTCCCTGCTCCAGGAAGTAAATCTAAAACCTTTTGGTGCTTTCTCTTATTACGAGAAACTCTGTCAAAAGCTGCAAATAATGCTAGTTAAGACTGCCCAGGAAAAAAATAAAGATGGCATGATGCCTACTGATTCTTATGAAAGGGCAAAGTACAAATGCTGTCAGAGTCCACTTTTTGGTATCATACACTTAAGATACTGGCACAGCTGACAGAAACTCCTGGTATACAGACCCCAAAGAACTTGAGCTCTTGTAGATGTGCAAGGCCTACTTTTTCCAACCTGTGCATTTCAGTTTTGTAGTGTTTAACTATGAACAAAATCTTCAAAAATATCTCTTGAGTAACAGATATCATCCCAGACTTCTGAAAAAAATTTTTTTTTTAACATGTAAAAATAAATTTTGAAGGTGGGACTTAAAAGCATTTACATTGATAGTTCTGTAAGGCATGAATATAGGGAACAAGTAGAACTCAACTTTTTCTCTCTAAATGCACTCCACTGCTAACCATGCCTCCTTCAGCAGAACTCAAAATGTTACAGTGCATTTAATACTGCAGAACAGCTCAGCTCTTCAGTGCAGCCCTGTAAATAAAGATGATGACAAACTTCAGCCCTCCTTAAAAAGATGCCTTGCCTTTCATTTTACCACTTCTACTACTCCTCTTCCCATTGACGCCATCATCACTATCAGCAAAGAAAAAAAACCACTTCAATCTAGTAGTGAACAAGGTTTATATACCTCTTATAGAAGAAAAAAATGTGATGTACAAATTACCCTGATGGTTACTCAGCTCTTCCCAGTGTTAGTAATATATTCTGCACACTTACATTTCATTTAAATGGCTCATGGTAACAAGCAGAATGAGAAATTCTATTATAACAGACCCACGAAGAGGCATGAGACTGGAGTGATTAGTCAGAACCTGCCATTATTCCAATTCTGTATTCAAACAGTTTTTAAAACTGTAATAAAGAGTAGAAAGTGTAAAAAATACAATAACTTTTTTCTGCAAAAGACAGCAATAAAGGCTTGCCTATCCAATTTTAGAGAGCATATGTGGTAACTCAGGTTAGAAAATAAACACAACCATTAACACAAGGTCCTGTTTCCATTGATTTCTAGCTCTGCCAAAGTCCCAAATCTGAGTTTTCAACGCTACCTCTCTCCCCACCCTCTGAGTTTGTTCACATTGTTACACCATGCTTTGCAATTTTAAATCTGGCAGGAGGACATCACTTGTATAATTCCATCGCTGCTGGTTGAGCTTTAAATGTTTTCTGTCACGAATCACTGAGCAACAAGTGTTTGTATGACAGAATGAGAAATTACCAGTGAGGTCAACCAACATGTCAGTCTTTCAGGTGTCTCAAGATGTTTTAGGAAAAGACATGGATTAGAGTCACAGCCACCCAAATGCCCCAGAAAAAAATCTTTCAGCCTGTAAAATAAAAAATAACATTTCTGACTCTGAAGTAGCATAGAGGTTGATTGGGTCAAAACATTCTTCAGAGCAATATGTTCATTCAAGTTCCAAGCTGTTGTAAGGTAAAATATCCGCTTACTATCTCCCCCAGGAAATGCCTGCACAACATGTTTAACCAGCAGCCACACAAGCAACTTTAATTCTGACATGTCTTAAAGTGCTTTGGTTTTAATTTTTTGGTCTTTCATATCTTTTAATGGGACACATCTTTAAGCAGCTTGACAGTTCAACAGCTAAGATGCAGTACCTCCATAGCTATTGGATTCCTAAATGCAAATGTTTATTGTTTCATTATTTTTCCTTTAGTGGCAACAAAATATTTTTAAAAAAGATGAGAACTTAACCATGCTAAATTCAGCATAAACACTCCAGGGGCAAAGTAATTTTTTCTCTCTATTTCATATAAATTTCAATACATATTAATTAAAAAAAAAATCTCAGAAGACAGAGAATAACATCCAAGAAATTTCAACACTGATCTTTCATTTAGCTGATTTTTCCTCTCACACAGCTTGACTCTGCTTTGTTTTTTCACCAGCAGTTTTTAGCAGCAGAGCACATTTCTGGCACAGACTGTCAGCCACAAACTTGGGATCTCAGCTATCTGTAACATTGACCCACATTATCTCTGAAGTTGTGTCCCCTGTGTGGAAATCCAGAGAGAAACAGAGTTGCTGTACAAAGCCAAGAATTGCACATTTTCTCCTTCAACGTGCAGGCGGGTAATAACCACATAACATGAAATGTGAGGGAACAGAGATCCTGGAGCTGCTTTTAGCCCCATGGCTCAACCAGAGCCCTCTCTTGCAATGCCTAAAGGGAAGAATAATTGCTGTAGGTATATTTCTCCACCATCTGTATCTACATTTCCAAAGGAATAAACTAAGAAAATTTTGAGAAAGTACGTGCCAAAACTAATGCAAAGTGACAAAGACAAAAAGACATTTAGCAAAAAAACCTTACTATCTACAGGAATGGGTATCATGTTCTGGAAAGGAAAAAATTTCTACAGAACACAGGAGTCAAATGCATGTGCCATCAGAAATCTTTTCTACAACCTCCAGCCCACAAGGAAACAGCTTCTCCTCTCGGACGAGAACATGGCCACCTCACACTGATCCCCACATCAGTCACTTCCAGGCAAAATTATTACAATTAACTGTAATTAGGTCAGAAAACTGAAGCAATTGCTTCAAAATCTCTATTCCAGCTTAGCAGAAGGACACAGCAGCTTTCTTGCCTGCAAAAGGTTTGCCCACTGTCAGTTCGCAGCCCAACCGCAAGGGAGTGTCCCATGCAGTGCCCCAAACCCACCTCTGCTGCTGCCTCCAGATTCCAGCAAGGGACCTGACAAGTCCCTGGCACTGGGGCAAACACAGCTCCAACACTGACTGTTTCCTCATCTTTGAGCTTGTCATGGTCTACCAAAAAAAGAGTAACATTTTCCCCCAGCCACTCAAAATTTCAGAAAAAGACCATAAATAACAACAGTCAGGAACAAAACATACATGCCTTTATTCCACACCATTAGGAACCACAACATTTAGAACACCTCACAAGATGACCAAAAAAGGGACTGTAAACATACAGTAACACGCCCAAGAACCAAAAAGTCCAAACAAAAACCCTTTTCCCAATCAATATAGGAGGCACAAAATTCCAGAAAGGCTCTTGAGGACTTTGTTGCACAGATGTGTCACCCTCAAGAATGGCCACATATGACAGTGACTGACAGTACAAGAAGTCCAAAGATAATTTAAAAACCTTGAATGACACAAACAAAATTTACAAAAGGAAGCTATTCAACAAAGCAAGGCCCTGTCTGCCAGATTTTTGGCTTGCATACTATGGATGGTCAAGAGTTCACAAACAGCTGGATTGATTAGAAAGAACAAGAAAACAAAATAAATTTAAATGTCTCTAAAAGGAAAAGAATTTTTTTTTCTAATGAAATCAGCAAGAGCTTCCAAAGCAAATCTCAAGACAACAGTATACATGGAAGTAGATTGTTTCAGTGCTTTTAACTGCTTTGCTTGGTCCAGCCAGTGCGTACACACACACACACATTACCACTCATACCAAACTCATAAAATCTTAGTATTTCTTTTACAAATCTCTACTTGTATGCCAGCAGTGGTCATGTATGTCTAAGGGTGCTGTTATCTATCACTTTCTCGATGTGCACTGACACCAGTCTTGACAGAGGGATCTCAGGTTTTAAAGAGCCTCAAATCATCATAAAGGTGGTCTGGTCATGATTTTAAAATAATATAATCTGAAGAGTAAGAAGGCAGTAATCACTTCACTTTGTCCTCCACTGGGAATGAAAATATATCTGCAAACTGTTGCTTTTCCCCCTGCAGTAGTCCTGGTATTTTGTGTAAATTAGTAAGGACAGCTTATCCAAGAGGACAACACATCAGTCATTCAAGCAGGATAATAAAATTTACAGTCTGAAATTTGACAGCACCAGCTATCAACATTATGAAACTTTTACTATCAGTAGTTGAAAAATGCAACATGAACGAAACATATCCTCTGTTTTGTGCTTTACAAAAATCCTTCACAAGTTCCCATATAGGAACATAAAGAATATTTACACACTGAGTGTCCAGGCCAGCTGTCACCCCAACAGACCACCTTTCTTTAAGCTATGGTGCTTATTAACTTGGTTCCAACACTCACTTACAAGGGAAATACTGTCACAAACTATCCCTGGCTTCTAATATCAACTGGAAACAGAATCCATGAGATGAAGGCAGTACTTTAGTTGTGAACCTTTACCAATACACCAGGGAGTGGGCTGCTGAACTTGTGGCTAATTATTGCTTGGTATGCTGGTTGTGCATGTAAAAATCACTATTACTTTGGCATGGACAGCAACAGCTCCAATTAATAGGTAGAAATACAATTATTGGCAAGAGAAAGCAAAACATGGCCGAACATGCTAATGCAGCAGTCTGTTCTTGAATTCCCAAGTCTGGACTAAGTAAATATTTTTAAGCCTCTATGAGGTGAAAAGAAGAATGAAAAAGAGGAGAAATGCAGTATTTTCAGCCACTGAGGTTCTCAACTTCTTTTAAAGTGAAGCTTTAAAGTAGAAGCAACTAATCTACCCCACTCCCTGCTTGAGTTTGCAAATTTAATAGAAAGATGCAAAGCAATCCTTGTTCTCTAAGTTAGTGAACCATCTCTCATAACAGAAGTAATAAATTGAATGGTTCTAGCACACAACATATGAGCACAAAATACATGTCAAAGAGTAATTTTGGCTTGGTCCAGGAGTTACTCCATCTATGAAAAACTTATTTCTTCAACAGCCCTCCTAAGTTTTAAACATCAAACATAAACCAGGTCAGTATTTTCCATCCACATGCAGATGAAACTAAACACAAATTCTTAGAACATGAACAGTGCAATTGTTTAGAGCAGAAGGAGGTCAATTTTGAAGAAAAAATTCTCCCTTAGACCTCCACTGTCATTCCTAGGAAAATTATCCCACAAATATAACCAAAAGTCATGTGTGTGTTCCCAGGATAGACAGGGAAAAGACCTCCATAACAGATCTTTGAATGAAAAGCTCAAGGAGGAACTTGCATGGTTTTCAAGGCAATTCCACTGAAGTGTGCCTTAGTGAAGTTTTACCTACTAATAAAGCTCTTGAGGGTAGTACGGATCTTCTGAACCTGATACTGACCGTGACCTCTGCTTCCACAGGGAATTTCAGGGATGGCTGACAGCTGATCACACCCTTCCCTGATATCAGCTGGGGGTGGCTCCAGTCAGATGCCTATCCCAAAAACAGAACATTTAAATCTGAATTGCTCTGGGATTTAGCCAGTCTTGTAGTTTTCCTTCTTCCTCCTCCTCCCCTCATTTCTCTCATGCTCCTATAAAGATTACTGAGGTAACACTAAAAAAACCATATGAAGTGATCAATTATCACAAAATATCTGAGAAAACTCACATGAAATTATAAAGGATTTGCTATCATAACCAGAAAAGGACTTGTGTTGCAGCTTAATGCCCCAAAGCAGGAGAGTAACAGTAGACTATGCAGCTATCAAGGGAGCAAAATGTCCAAGTTCAGTTATTGATTTTTACTTTGTTCAGAAAAATATCAGGCTAATGCTTGGGTTAGAGAATAAAGGGTAAGCCTTACAGGGAAAAAGAATTTCCTTCTTTCCAGATACAGGACAGCTTCATTTGAATCTCAATAAATGGATTTTAAGAACTCTTACTGAAACATTAACTGTGCTTTTCCTTCAATTTTAAGTCATCATGTGGGATGATAATGTTCTTTTACAAGTAATACTAAGTCTTGGGCCAGCCAGAAAGCAAAAAGGAATTTTAGAAGAGTGGTGGGGAAGAGGAATTTCATGTAGCGTACAGCATTTAATCTTGCTAGGGAAGTTAATTTGGAACTTTTAGCTGGCTCCCATTCTCCCAATATCTGCTGGATATAGTTATCTTTTGTTTCGTTGAGAAATGTGAAGTCTTTTCTTATTCCAACTGACCTACTTTATTCAAAGAGCAACTAATAAAATGCGCTACCATATTCTTAAGCTTCTTTTAAAAATGGTGATCATTTGTGCCATTCAGTATTTGCTACCAACCCCCATACAGGTACAGCTATCCCTCCAATCTTTTGAGTTTCCATAGTTTTTGATTTGATTAATGCTCTTTAAGTATTTTCTCTGGGTAGGTTGGGCATTTGTGCACTGTTTTCTGAATGGTCTGTGCTTTTAGCCAATACTCCTCAATTGGCTTCCTACAGAAAGACCTGGGGAAAAAACAGGAAACAGCTGGTAACACAAGATAAAACCATCAGTGATCAAACTATAAAATGTGGGACCTTTTTTGATTCAAAATCTTGGAAGATGAAAATCTCAGCATTAGATGTAGTTTCATCTTTATTTATGGACTCTTAAATTCCTGTAATGAGGAATAGCTGTTGGAATTCTACAGTCTGAACCATGAGGCCAGATAGTCAGATTTTTCTGGCATTAGTAAACACCTCATTATGGAAAAAAAAAAACTTAAAAAAAAAAGCCAGAAAAAATAAAAACATGAAAAACGAAGGCACTAAGAAATGCAGAGCAAAATTTTTACACCCTACACTCCTAAACATCAAAACAAAACAAAAATACCAAGCATGTCCCCTATTATCTCTCAACAGGATATCCATCTGGAAAGTTTTACCTTCCAGATGCTTTCCTCTACTATTTTGTTGTCCTGCTAATCCCCGAAACTACCCCTAGGGGGAAAACAAAACACTACACAATTTATTGCCATGCTGTTGTTTTAAAAGATGGACAATAGAAAGGGAAATAGATCCTGGACAGCAGTCAGTTTCAATATTACAACTATAGAAGCAGAAAACCAGAACTGGATCAAATTGAAATAAAATTGCATACAAACCCTGTATCAAAATGAATTAATAAAAGCAAAAAGCATCTTACAGCAACACAACAGTAAAGTACATATGAAAAGAAGAAAAATCCTAAATAAATAAGAAAGCCTACCCATCTCTTCTCCTCAAAGAATCTAAGTCAAATCACATGTATATGTCCAAACCTTCAGACATTTTTCTTTTTTTAACACAGAAGTATGAAGTCAGTTAAACCAAACTACTACTACTACAGCACTTTAGAGAAGTCCACAAAATGTTCTCCTGAGGCTTTGGGAGGATGACAAGGTTTACACTTACAGAAATCATCTGTACCCTAAAGAATGCCATCTCGTAAGCCTGTCAGTGAAGGAAGGCAGAGGCACTTCATTCAGTTACAGGGAGTTTGGACAGATTTGTAAAACAAGTCCTTTAAATCCAAACGTGACATCTCCTAGCCAGGTACATGAATGCTTGGGCTTTGAGGCTATTTGGATCACTTTTGGCACCACAGGAGTTCTGTGCCCAGAAGCTCTACTGCCCCTGTGACCAGAACACACTGAATGGGGCGTTCCCATGCAGAAAGTACCTCCATGGGGGCTGACAATAGTACTCACAATAAATAAGTAATAAAATTTTTTTAAATTAAAAAATAATAAAAAAAGTACTCACAATAAATAAATATCTCAGGTACCTAAAAAAAGGATGAGTTTTATTGCTCTCATTTGCTGTTGTTGGGTTGTTTTTAAGTGTGATTGAATTTCCGTAACACCTCTTTCCAAATCAAGGTGCAACAGTACAGGCAAGCAAAGAGCTGATTTCAAATACAAAGAGAGTAATAACATACTTCTGGCATATCAGTGCAGAGGGACACACAGTGAAGAACAAGTATTTGGTTTGACACTGCTGCCATTCTCTGTAGCATTACTTGCAAAAGATTTGGGGGTGTTTTCAGAACATGCTATTTCATTCTTTCCAGGTGTGTTATCTAAAAAAACCTCCTCATATCAGTGGAGTAAGTAACAAGGAAAATCACTGCAGCAAGTTCACGTAAAAAAAATGAAAAGCAGGGGTTTGCACACATATACTCCCAAGTTGAAAGCACCACACACACATGTTCCAAATAATAAAGCAATACATGTATCCTGCACATTTAGAAAACAACTCCTAAATTACTATGAATTTCTGCCCACCACCAGTCTTTCTTCAGGATATGGAAAACATTTCAGTCATCATTTCTATTTGCACATATTACAAGTATGCCATTTTAAAAATAAAGCACAACACAGTCATAATCTTCAACTGGAAAACATCCTCCTTTACATGGCATTCAGATAGTTCAAAAGACAGAACACATTCATGAAACGACATAAAAAGAAAAGCATCTTGTAACTTATATGAGGAATATCAGCCAAAATTCTCTGCATTGTTTTTTAAGTTGTAAGTAACAGTTACAAATAGAGAGATGCTGTATTTCAGTAGAGCTAAAGAAGACTGGTTCATTTGCTGTAGTAGCATTTACCACAGAAATATTTTTATTTGCCATAGCATCACCCTCTACTGCACAAGTAGCTACCTAGTAAGACAGAAGTACTTGCCTTTCTCACCACTGTTAGTTTGTCTCAGAGGTTTTTCAAAGATCTCTGTTCATTAAATGTTTGTCAAAATGCACTTGCACATAGCACAAGGCAAGGAGGAGATGAGAGACAGATGCTTCTGCATGGTAGTGGGTGGGATGGGAGAGAAGCTGGGGAAGCAGCTTTGCATCCAATCCATTACAGCTATTTTCCTTTTAACCATCTAACAGCAAGTCACAAATTCACCCTAAACACACCAAATCCCCTGAACTCAGGAAATGATGCATTATTGAAATCACAGCAGGGAAGCCAACTCAGTTTAGAGGATATAAAAGACTAGCACTAGAGCAACCTTTTTCATCACAAGGTTATGGATTAAAAACAAAGGAACATTTTAATGCAGTGAGAAGATGCACAGTCAGAGAAAAAGCAAGGTAAAAGCACCATTTGTACTTCTTTCCAGAATAAATTCCTTCCTGAAAAATTCCTCTCAGACAGATTTTCCACCCCAAAAACAGCACTACAGTCTCGTGGTTCCCGGCATGTAACCTTTCTTCCACATACATTTTCCTCAGTGAGTACTTGAGTGCATGTCTCTTGAAATAAGCTGGGGGTCTAAGATCTGAAACTCATTTCCAACTCTTATAGATTCTACTACTACATCATTTACTACTGTATAACTGCAGCTGCAGTAAAATTGGAAAGGTAAGAAATTTTACTTTTTTTTCCTTCTGCTTTAGATTGCTTATCTTAATATAGGCCTTTACTGGTTGCAATATTTGTCAAAAGTACACAAAGTTGCAAGTTTTACCAGCCTATATTCACATATGCCAACTACACATGAAACACACTGCAGGTACAGTACATGTGTATCTTACTAAAGTTCCAATACATCAAAGCCCAAAATCAAAGACATTTCTATATAGAACCACCATGGAACAGAGCTAAGTGAGCAGGAAGTCCCTATCTACCTTGATCTAAGCTATTGAAAGTGAAATCAGAGGTGAAATGCATACAGCAAGGATGACTAAACCCATAAGTGGTCCAAAATTATTTCGTTTATTACATGAATTCAAGAGACTACAATCATCCTGAACAGGCTACTATCAAATCTCTTCAGTGACAAAGCTTTCTGCCCAAGATAACAAATAAAGCAAGTGCATAAATCACAGGGATATGTGGCTTAAGGCCATTATCCCAGAGGATTACAGACTGGTTTCTGCATCGTCCCTCTTTGCTTTCAGCACCTCCACCTTTATTTTAATATTGTAGCTGTTACTACTACTGCTATCTGAAGGCTGGAGTGCCCCATAGTTATGAATGGCAAACAGAAAAACCTCTCACAGGTTAAGATAGAGTCCAGTGTAAGATTTAAAGGTACACTCAGTAAACTTAATTTAGTAGGGTGCTTTTAATGAGTTCTGCCAGTCCTGTCCAACTGTGTATGCTTTAATTACAGAGCACTGTGCTCAGCACCACAGACTGTGGTTGCCAGGCACCACCAAAGACCTACAGCTCTTGTGCTCACCATGGCACAAACATCTAATGAAGAAACAATGCTTGTTCAAAAGGTGCTCACAAAATCCAAAGGTAAGGAAAACAAGTGGCTAAATGACTTGAGGAAATATATATCTGTAGACTAAACAGGGAAATACAGCAATCAGCAGGCACCACACATTTGGGGATGCAACAAGCGAGTAATCAACTCTCAAATAAAATAAGACCACCACTGCCACTGACAGTATTTAGAATATTCATTACAGACTGCAGTGTGCAAATGTCTCACAGTCCAAGTCAAAATGAAGACTTAAGAAAACATGCTCGAATTACACAGCATACAAATTCAGATTTTTAACCTGGACTCCAGATATAATGAGAAATTGATACTCTGTACAACTCTAAGCAGACAATTAAAATACTTCACCAAGTAGCCCATAAACCTTATATAGATCATCATGCTACCTCACCCCATTAAAATTACAGACATCACCACAGACACATCACTTCTCAATTTTGAAGAATACTTTTCAGAATAAATAAAAACATCCCAAACACCTATCTTACCATGAACTTTTCTTTTCCCCACAGTAAGAAAGTGCAAACTTTGGTCAAGGCAAGCCCACTTTCCTAGAGACATGTACACACACGTGATCCAAAATGTGGATCAAAACTTACCAGCAAAAACATGAAGCAGTACAGTGAAAAATGGGGTCCAAAAACTACAAGCAAAATCAGAAGTGAGAGTGCCAGTGAGGAGGTGAAGAAGAAATACAAGCATGCTGTTCTAATCTACTAATACAAGAAAATTTGAATACTACTTACAAAACCAGAATGCCCTTCTTCCTGACTACTAAGCCGTTATTCTCATAATGATGAGGAAGAAAGAAATTGGTTGGAAATCTTCAGTCCTAAACTTGTGCTTCAAAATTATGGTACTTTTTAGCAAGCCAGTTGCTGACTAAAGTAAAAAGCTTAGCAAAGCTGAGCAGTAATTAAGAGATTTCATTTACAACACAATTTACCATTTGTACAGGAGAAAATACGCTTCTTACAACATGAAATTTCCCATAAAACATATGGAGATATAACACCATCTAAGCCTTGGATCTGTCCTGTGAAATAATCCATCACCTCCTCTGGTAAACAAATATGCACTCTGCCCTGGTTTCAGCCAGGACAGGGTCAATTTTTGCAACAGCCAGGAGGGGCATGGCTGGGACCTGGAGGTTACTCTGTACCACCTCAGGTCATTTTCTGGGGAGGGAGGAAAAGGTCCTTCCCAAGGTACCACAGCATGGCAGAGGGAACAGTTGGATACAGTCACCTCTTCCTTGGGGCACATTCACCTCTTCCTTGCACACTCTATCATTAGGATTGTTACTGTTCATTTTCTTAGTTCATTGCTGTTTCCAAGAAATCCTTCATATCTCAACCTGTGACCTTTATCTTTTCTGCCCCCAGGTCTCCTCCCCAGCCCTCCAGATGGGGAAAGAAAAAGGCAAAGTGAGCAAGCAGTGTGTGGTTTGGAATGTTTCAGAGAGAACACTTAACTGGGGAATGCCATTTAGAAACCAAGGCACACTTGAATAAAGACAGTTACTGAAGGCAAAACTTAAGAGGTAATGAAAACCACTCAGAGCCAAAGAAAGCAGTTCTTGCAACTTTTGAAGAGCGTGTATTCAACTCCTGCTCCAAAATTTAAATTGACAGACATCATGCTGCTACATTCCTACATAGCTGGAGCAAGCCCCAATGGCTTTGCAATATGCCTAATATAATTTCCTAAGTTGTATTTACAGAAATTAGACCTGTATCAGTCTATACTTTGTTTAAAATCTGTTGTTTCAGTCTGTCAACCCCTGAATGCACATGCATTTTATCTGCACATGCAGATAAATTTTATCTGCACATGCAGATAAAAACATAGATGAGTCTGCATTTCCTAGCCAATTAAGAGCAACTTAAAAATTGCCTACAGATCACCATTTACTCTAATTTCAGAAGAGTTAATGACCTTACAGATGAGAATTTTGACTATGTAACATTCCATACTTATCTTCACCTCAAAGGAAGATATTCCTAACAGACCCAGAGCATTCACTAATTTTCAGTTTAATATATAAATATAAACATGGGACAGACAGTTACACATGTCAGTGTTCTAATTCAATTTCTGTAGAATTTCTTCCTCCCATATATAGTTTCACAATGGCAACACATTTTACAGTAACTGTGCTAAGTCTGGTTAGAGAATCTCTACTTTATTTGAACATTCAGTTTTTTTAAAGAAATAAATACCCATGAACCCAAAACTTCAGTCTACCTGTTAGCTACAGACATGCAGGGAGAGAAAAGAAAAAACCCTACCAAGTATGACAGCCCCTTGGACACCCAGTGATGCTCAGAGAGATTAATTTAATGCATCAAGCACAGCCCATTCTGCATTCTGATATAACAATCTGAGATACATTCCTATGCCAGCCCTCAGCAAAGCAGCTTCTACAATACAGATCTTAGCCCTCATCAAAAAGATACTCCTGAGCCACAGTACCAGAGCAAAAGCTCTCCTATCCATAAGCCAAAAATTCTTCAAATCACTGCATCCCCTCCAGTTTTCACACAAAGTATAAGCCATGACAAGAACATCTCGAATTGAAATTAGTTCTAGATTAAAGCAAGAATACTTAGCACCTTTCTTGTGCATTTCTGCTTTCAAAAACACTTTGCAACTATTAACATGCCAAGATATAAAAGCACCATTGTTTTAGTCAAAGGCAGCAAGAAGAAAAAATGCAGAAGTTGGTAGCAGAATGGATGGATGGCTGCTATTTTAATTTTGTAAACTGTGGTTTCCTTTCCATCAGAGTGATGCATCAAAACAGGTTCTGCAGTACTAGAACAACGAAGATATACTATATTACTGAATATTGAGAGATTCTGGCAGACCTGGTTTAATTTCAATTCTAATACTTTTTCCACTGAAATTCCTGTTGCTTTTCTCAAATTAAACCTGCAACTTCTTTTTTTATTCTATACCACCATGAAAAAAGTTTTTACATTCTTATTAAGAACAGGGTTATTCCTTTGCAGTTCCCATTACTGCCTTTCCAAAGGCACACCTGCCCGGTACAGTCAAGATGATAGATACAAAGATGTAATTTGTTAAAGTTTGCTCATTGCATGCTCTGCTGAATTCCATTTTCTTTTTCTAGGGTGCTGTACAGCTCTTTAGCCACCTCTAAGAGGAAAGACTTATGCAAAGAGATTCATCACAAAGCATTATCTGCTACATTCATATTAATTTGGGGTGTCAAATACTACTAAAGTAAATCACTGTTGGGATCCCTTCAGAGGACTCCATGCCATCCCAAAGCACCACTGTATGCATACCAGCATTCCCCCACAGAAAACACTGGTACCTGATGGACAGAGTTAATCCCAAACACCAGGACTCTGACAGGTCCTGGTAACCAATCTGTATTGGTTAATTCCTCACTCACTCCATGATGAGCAGCACTGATTTGAGGGAGACGGATCACAGAAAAAGCAGGGCAAGAACGGCCAAGTTTTTCACTTCAGCATTTAATGTGCAGCTCATTACGGGCCCAGCTTGAAGCCCTGTGAACCTGGCAGAAACATTCCCATTCAGGTTTTGAGGAGGGCTTTGAAAAATTAGGAGCTTGAACTTGCTATTGAGAAAGGAACAGAAGCCAGCTAAGAGCAAGAGGCATAAGTTTCACATCCTCCCATTATTCAGCCTAGTTCAGCAAGGTTGATCACTAGTGGGAATTTGCGCTGGGTTACCTCAGTCAACTCAGATGAAAGGTCCAGTCAGCAAAAAAGGATGGAATTGGCTCCAGGTTAGCATTTGACAGGACTATCTAACTGAAAATATCCTGGGGTATGATGTAACAATCTCCTTGGGTAGAAGTAGCAAGGATTTGAAAATGGATCTGAGAAAACCAGAACAAGTAGAGCCATTTCTCACTAGAAAGATGGAAATCAATATTACAAACAGATCCTGGAAATGCTTCTGTCTTAATAGTGTTATCTCTGACCTGCTGCAAAATCAGTTCTCAATCCACTAAAACTCCACCAAAAATTCCACTTTGTTCTGATTAATCACAGACACCAAGTCCTAAAAATTATCTCAGTACCTGACTCAAAACAGACCAAATGGAATGAGTTGCATCCCAAACTCAGAGATGCCAGTTGAATACAGGTAACAAAAAGACACAAACTACAAGGAGACTTACATTTCTTGGTATCTGTGATGAATGACTCAGTTCCTGCCACGTTGGATGCATTTCATCTTCATAAATTACCATCACATGGCAGGTGCAGTGAGATCTGTCTCAATCCTGCTAAAGGTTTTTGTTTAGATAGTACAAAAATGGCATTAAATACTACTGTAATATTTTATTTTAGCACTTTCAAATCAAACAAAAATATACTTAAAATACCACATCAATGTAAAAAAAAAAAAAAGCAACCTAATGGAGAAAATCAGTTTGTGTCAGACAGTTGTGTCCCAGAACTAAAGTGATTTTTTTCAGTATCATCCCATGTTGCTGCTTTCAGTAGATCTCAACACAGGAAAACAGACTGTATTTTTCCAAAGGCATTTTAACAAACAAAGCCACCAACAAATAAACATGCATTACTCAGACAACAATTACTGAGATTAAAAGTACAGTCTAAGAAATTTGGAAAAGGGCAAAGTACAAACTACCAGTTTTCAAACACTTCAGCACACTCTTCTGTATTTTCTAAGCACTTTTGGGCAGGAGTGCTTTCTTGCTTTGGGAATTTCTGACACCCCAGCTATGTTGGTTGATGGTGTGAAGAGTGACTGCTGATTGATGTCACTTGGCTAGCAGAAGCTGCCACACTAGTCACATTTATACTGGCAAAAACAGTGCTGTCATCTGAATTGCTTCCCTCCGTTGTGGAATTTCTTTTTGCATGAATAAACATCAATATTGTAAACGAGGAATTCAAGATTCATGTGCAGTTTCATGGTTATAATTTTGCTGGGATGAATGGAGACACATTGCAATGGCTTGCATGAGTAGAGTGCTGCAAAGGAGGGATACAAGCTCATTGGGAAGGGCGTGTCAGAAGGACCTGGAGGTGGAGACACCTTTCATGAGGGAGGCATCAGAATGCATGGAGCTTTGTCTAAGCATGGATGATGAGCTGTGAGAGCTCACAGGTACGGACTGGAGAGCCAGTACGGGTGACTCTGCAGTGAGTGAGCACCTGACCAGGAGATCAAGTGGATAAGGCCCTCTACAGACAGGGAGCAGCAACCTCACAATCACAGGCCCTGGTCCTCATGGGGGAGGACTTAAACCACTCTGGTATCTGCAGGAAGGACAACGCACCCAGGGATTGCTGCTGCTGAGCCAGGAACGAGAACGAAAGACTCCGATTCATCAGAAGGCAAAAAAAGAGTTTAATAGAAATCCCATGCACCTTTTATAAAAGGACTTGAAGTAAGACCTGATTGGTCTTGGAGAAAGCATCTCTCATCCCATTGGGGAACCAAGAATAACACTCTTTGAAGGACAACTATTATAAACAATAGCTACAGAGCAGAGATAACAATAGTTTATAATTCCTTTCTTCTAAGTTTCCCAGGACAAATTATATCTGTTCTTTCTTTGACTGAACTGAGAATATCCACAAGGGATAAGCATCTAGTGCACTCCTGGAAAGCACTGATAGATTCCTGACCCAAGTGATAGAGGAGCCAACAAGAAGATATTCTGTGCTGGACCTCATACTTACTAAAAAGGAAGGGTTCCTTGGGGACATGAAGGTCACAGGCAGCCTTATGTTGCAGTGACCCTGGTGGCATTCACAACACCAACAGGAGGGAGAAGGGCAAAAAACCAAGATCACAGTCCAGACATTCAGGATAGCAGACTTTGGTCTTCCTGGGGACCTGCTTGAAAACAGCCCATGGGACAGGGCCCTGGAGGGAAAGAGGGGTCAAAAAAGCTGCTTGATACTCAAGGATCACCTCCTCTAAACTCAAGAAACATTCATCCCGAAGAGCAGGGAGTCACACAAAAAGGCCAGGAGGCCAATACAGATAAAAAAGGAGATCCTGGCAAAACTTATACACAAAAAGGAAGCATACAAAATGAGGAAACAGGAACAGGCAGACTGGAAGGAATACAGAGATACTGCCTGAACATGCAGAAATGCAGTCAGGAAAGCCAGAGCCCACCTGGAGCTAAAACTAGCAAGGACTATCAAGAATAAGAATCTGAAGGGAGAGTATAATGATGGTAGAGCCACATCTCCTCAGTGATCCTGTTCAGTGACAGCAAAAGAAGCAACATGCACAAACTGGAACACAGGAGCCCCTCTGAACATCAGGAAACACTTTTTTACTACTGTGAGGGTGACTGAGCTCTGGCACAGGTTGCCCAGAGAGATTGTGGAGTCTTGATCCTTGAAGGTACTCAAAAGCTACCTGGATTTCATCCTAGGCAACTGGCTCTAGGTGGCCCTGTTTGAGCAAGGGTGACAGACCAGATGGTCTCTAGCAGTCCCTTCCAACCTCACCCATTACCTGACTTGTTAAAAGCACTGCTGTTACTAAAAACTTGAAGCCACAAATGTTTTGCTGCTGGTTTAGACCAGCCTTCCTGATCAAAAAGTATCCTTCAGGTACACTCAGTGTACTTGTGCTTCACCCAGCATGCAATGAGCCCTCTCTCAACCAGAGCCTCTAGGCATTTTAATAAAATGAATAAACAACTGCTTTCTATATTACATTCACAATTCCACTACTTCAACCAGAATTTTAAGATCTTTTCTCAGATCATATTTCTTTCATATACAGCAACTAAAAGTATGAAGTTAAGGACAAAAGGAAAAGAAAAATAATCTTAGAAGCAAAACTTGGGCCTTCCTTAATATATCAGTGTCCAATAGCAAGACAGATGAAACTGAGGAACAAAACTCAAACACATGAAATAAAATATGCTGTAAAATTAATTATTTCAAAGAATTCTTGATACTAACCTCAGATCCAGAAATCTTTGCTGCTGATGCATAAAACAGCATTTTTTAAACTGAAAACAGAAAGGGAAGAAACTCACTAAGAAAAATTTGAAGAGCTTTAGGATGTCTGAAAAATCTGTTCTCTAGGAAAACTTCATCCCCTTCAGACACCTGGCAAACATGAATTTACCTCAGTGCTGTTTCTCTCATTCTCTCCACCCCTGCACCCTTAACAGATTTGCCCAGCAACACGGCACTAGCTTTCTGTTCAGACAAATGTGTCTGTCCCCGCTCATCATGGGTCAAAGAGGATATAAAATGATGCCATCAATAAAACTGCCAGATTTTTAATCCAGTTAATATGTGTCAATAATTCAGTGGAAACTCTGGCTTCCTTACTGTTCATTTATGGCAACTTTTCTTCTAAATGGGAGTGGCCTTTCCCAGTTACACTCTCTAGGTTGTTAGCACCACCTGATCATAGACAAACTCCATATATTTAAAGAACAATAACCTACAACTTTTAAATACCAAGATATATATTAAATTGCTCCTTCAAGCATTTTCCTATTTCCTTAAGTGTTGTATTATTTTCCACTTTGGAGAAGTAAAACACAACCCCTTCTCCCCCTGGTCACAGATGTGCCTCTAAATCAACAAAGAGTATCTGTAAATTTCACTTTGATCCATTTATTTTTTCTGTTTTCCATCTGTCAATTAACTTCTGCTTGTTTGTTTTAAGATGCACATAAATTCTGAATATTTACACAATATAATTATTATGTGCCGAATATCATTAGGGACTTGGTTTCATCATCTGGTTTCATCATTCAACAACTAAATTAAGCAATAGTTCTTGCCAAAGACATTGGCATTTTCAAATGTTTAAGGTGCAGGACAGTGACTCTTTCAGGAAACCAGAATTCTGCTCTTTGCTTTTTAGATTAACCACTTGGGCAACTTTGCTCAGATAACTTCACCTGCAGTGCATCAGTTTGTTGTCACAGAACGTTTTTATCTTTCTACACTGTCATTTTCCTCATGCTAAGCAGCTTTGTAAAGCATTCAGGAACCTACTGATTTATTTCCACAACACATCTAAGAGTAGGAAATTGGCAACGGTATTCTGCATATGAAAAATACTGTCATCAGTTTCCGTTCCTTACATGCTAGTGGCACAATATTAGTATTTTTGCTCATCTTAATAAAGAAAAAATATTAGAAACATATTTCTTCTCAACCCATTCACCAGCTGTGCACAGTTAATTCACATTGCAACAGTAATATAAATCAAGATCTAAGCTTACTAAACAGCACCTCAGATGCTTTTAGTATATGATGCAGTTGGATATACCTCAGGTGCCAGGCTGAGCATAGTGGCAACTGGTAGTATGAACAAGATGAGATTTTAAGTCCAACTTCCCCAGCACAGCACACAAAAGCAAGGGGCAAGACTTTGGATAGCAACAGTAGAGATGTAAATTCCAAAACTGATAACCATACTGAGAGGCATTACTATGCATGGTTCTCCACTCTCCAAACCAGCTGGAAAGCATCCTGGTTTTGGCCGTGCAGCAATCATTCCCAAAGCAATGCCTTCATGTGGAAAGGAGGTGTTCCAACAACAAAGGATTACATGGCTAACCTGAACAGTCCAAGTCTGAATGACCCCAGAAGTTTGCTAGAAGCTGCTACTTTAATCTAGCAGCCTTTAAATTGCAGTAGCATTATAGTGGGAACAAGGGAAAAGGCAGACTGTGATGCTTGGAAGGAAAGGTAGGAACTCAAGCCACTGTGGCTATACTCCCTTCTTCACACCTGAGGTCTGAGAGCAACTATGGAACAATGTGAATTTATTCCCATACACACTGCTTCTTTCCTAAAGTACCTGCTCATCACCAAATGGTTTGGTTTAGCCACTAGCATGTCCTACACTCCAATACACTCACTATCAGTACTGATTTGTCTCCCTTCTTTCTTCGCTTGTAGCCCCCCCATTCTGATGACACAAATCTCAATGAGGAAGACATCACCAACTAAAAGCTTCTACCATTTCTGAAACTGATCATTTTTGCTTTGTGGAAGTTAATGTCAACATGCAGCTCTTCTACTACTAAAAACTGTTCACGACATCATCATCCTCTCACTTCTACTACTTGGAATAGTCACTGAAGAGGAACAGATTTCTCATAAATGCAGTTGATATTAAAGAGTTCTGGAAGATCGAGATCAAGGACATAAGTTATAACATATTCCAATAATAGCAACAAAAAAAGTCCACCTTTACAGGGACCTCATTCTTCAATGCTCCAATTCTCTACTTTGATAAAACACCATCTAATTGTACGGTATGCTCAATATGGCAGAATCCAAAAATACAGGCAACTGCACCTTTTCAAAGCAGTAGGAACCATCTTTATTCATTTAAGAATTCCCAAGCATGCCAGTCAATATTTTATCTTTGAAAATTTGTCTTATGTGAATGACAACCTACAGGTTTAAATCTGATTCACACTCCAGAACCAGTCTTCGGATTGAAAAATAATGAGACTACAGAAATATGGAATTTAACTGCTGCTTGAAGAGCCTCAAGGTGAATGTCAGTTCATTTCATATAAAAATACCAGGAAGTCTCATACATCCCTTCTGTTAACAAAACAATGAAAGCTAATAATATTAAGAACAACATCACCTAAAGAACATACATTTGGGTATTTAATAATGCTAAAATTATGGGGTTCAATTTCTTATTTCTATCCAGTGGCATACACCTTTCTAGAACCTTAGACATGAAAAATATTGAATTAGGCAGATTCATACACTTAAGTCCAGTAATTTTTAAACATAAAATCCCATTTGCAGTACTGTTTAGAAGCAGCATTAACTGAAGACAAAAGGGAAAACAATCACCAAGAGAATTTAGAACTGAGGTTCAGGGGCACAGCAGGGGCATCAGAAAGAGGAAGACAATGTAACCTCACCAGAAGAAGCTGCACTGAGAAGTCTAAATATCAACTGAAAACATCACCTCATTTGAATAGTTCTCAACTCTTCTTGCTCACCTCATTCCACCATTCAGTGACACTTTATATTCCACAATGAGAAACACTCAGTTCTCCAAGATGACAACCTGAATTCATTCCCAAGTCCATCTAGAAATTGTAAGCAGTTTCATATTTCAATAAATAAATATGTCCACATATAAATAAATAAGTCTACAATTCCTTCCCTTCATTTCTCTGCCCTTTCTCTCCTTTTTCTCTTGTGTCCCACTAAAACAAAATCCTTCATTATTTTTTGTATCTAAATGAAGATTCCTCAGTAACAACTTCTAGTTTTTTCCCAGCCCTAAGTCTGAGCTGCCAAACGCCTATCAGCAGGTAAAATCTAAAAGCTAATAGTAGAAGTAAAATGTTGATACCCTGTATGTTAATATTTCATTCTGTGATAAACCTCAGAGAAACTATTGAGACACGCAACTCAAAAGTTCAACTTCTCTGGAAGTTTTAAGCAGCAGAAAATTCCTTGTGAAGGAAGCAGAGGGTTGCTTAATTTTTTTTTTTTTCTGAACACATATTTTCTTGTAACTCTCAGTGCAGGTGAGTGAAAGCAGGTTTACACTGATATGGGTGTTGTCCTTTTTTAAGAAAGCTCTGGTTCTGGTGTTACCACTGCTTACTTGCAGTTTGACCAAACAATAGCAGATCAGAAATGGTTATGATTTCTCTAATTTTCACAGCTTTCTGGGAAAACAGTAAATTAAGCCTTGATGTGACCCTTGACAAGCTGCCTCTCAGCCAGCATGCATAGTCTTGGTCATCATGTGCAACTATTCCCTGAGGATTAAAAAACTGTGCAATAACAGAAATGACTCACAAATACACAAAAATGCATGGGAGAAGAGTAGAGTGGCAATGGCATCTATCTTCTAGCACTCACCAGTCAAGTGACTAGAGGCATGAGGACAGGGAACTCCAGCCTTAAAAAACAATCTATTTCATTTTATTGTTTTCAGGTATACCTATCTTACGTGGGGGTTGGAGACAAAGACTGCATTCTGCCTGCATCAGCTGAGATTTCCAGCTTCTTCCACCACCAGGGTTACATCATCAGATAGGACTTTTTGCTATAGTACAGGCTGGACATTGCTGGGGTTCTTTTTGATATTTTTAAGTGTAGCTTCTACCCAGTTAAGCGGGTTGTTGTGGAAACAGTAGCTATAGCTGAGAAAGAAGGTGATGTGGACACTACTATAAACATTATCAGACCTGGTCGGATCTGCAAATTAGAATGAGTAATGGAACTATTTTACACAGTTTGCTTCTAATTCTGACACAGATGGCACTTAAACAAGCATTCCAGCCTTGGCAGATTTCTTCAAAGTCAGTGCCAAGGCCAGGATAATCCCTCCTAGCAATTTTCTCCTTGATTTTTGAGCTACCAACCTCCAAATAAAATAGAATTTCCTATCTGCTGCTCGCTTTCTACAGCCATGCATTGAACAAGCTCTGACAAGACAAGACAGACCTTCAGATACAGAACCAAGTGACACCAAAAGAGTCATGAATCCCTACAAGGTACAACCCTCATTTCTTAGCCTTTATCTTCAGGTGGGTGTATCACAAGGAAGAGAAAAATTAGTGATTCAATGAAAAGGAAACAAAAAAAGAAAAGTAAAAATATCTTCCTTGAGGTAGTTCTGACTCTCCAGCTCTTAAATTATGCCAAGTGTGGGATAACGAACAATGACTGGTTTTAAGGCCAGCATTAATGAACAATGGTTGTTTTTTAAAGTTAGCGTTCACTACCAAAAGGAGGATGAGCCAAATCCAGACAACAGAGCAGAAACAGTTCAATGGACATGTGTGCATGTTTCCTTGCAATGGACATTGTGTGCATTTCCATACACAAAACCACTTTTGAGAAAGTTCTTTAGCCACAGCATTAGGCAAATAACCAACAGAGGCAACTCTGAGGAGAATGGAGACAAACTCATGAAGAATAACCAACTTTAAACTTGCACTGGCCATTATATTCTCTTCTGACACAAATCTTAATGTTATCAGCACAGACATATTACAGGAAAAGAAGATACACCAGAAATCTCATATCCTTAAAACAGACATTTTGTTAATTTATTCTAATTCTAATACAGATGATGAGAAGTCTTCAAAGCTGACAAGAGCTCATTAACATAGGCTTTCATACAAGACAGGAAATAAGGATAAACACACATTTTTAAAAAAATTAATTGCTGTTCTGGATCTAGATAAACACTCCTATCAACATCAATAGGAGTTTGCATGTGGATAGAGTTTAGCATACAGTGCAAAGGCTTTGTAGTCAGATTATGAATTTTACCAATTATTAGCCTTTATAAACATCACGCAAAAAAAAAAAAAAGCTTGGTGTTTGTTGGTTTTGTGTTCATGTTTGCTTTTTAAGATTGCTCTTATAAGGCCACATTAAAAAAATAAAAATAATCGGACAAAGGATAAAAGAGGAAAGCATTCCAGTAAGGGTCTATTAACAACTGATTGTCTATCCCAGGTAAAAACAAAAGCCACACATTAGAGCAGAAAGTAGTCTCATGAATTCAAAAGCATTGTTTTTAAAAATATTTCAATTCAGTGAGTTAAGTGCACTTGGGAGATGCCTAATTTTAATTTTTTCTAAAATAATGAATTCAGAAGGAATACTGCTTTTACTAATATTAAAATCCTACACACTGAAATTTCAGATCAAGCAGAGACAGATGTTGATGTTTCCAACAGGCATGCAGTCATTCATCACTGCTCTGCACTTTGGTTTTCTGAGGATTGTACTCTGGAATTTCTGCAGACTGAGTAGCCAGCACAGAGAATTCAAGATATAAGTAATACTATTTTCAGTACCCCTTTAAAGAAAACAAGTGCATATTTCTCCAGGCCTGAGAACACTTACAATCTTCCCACGTCATCTAAACAACCAAGAAAATAAGTTGTCATGTATATTTCAGACATTAAAAAAAAGTATCTCGCTCCATATTGCCATTCAAATACCTCCAAGCTATGCTTTACCTACCAGCAACTGAGAAGAGGGTATATAATTGGAACACAAAAGATGCCACTCACAACATAACGCAAAAATCACGACAAGCAAACATCAACAGGATGGAGAAAAGGCACCAGCTACTACTGCAGGCAATTAAAAGACAAAAAAAAAATCAAAACCAACCTACCAATCCAATTATCCATCAGAGACTCTGCAGTTACTGCGGCTCTTACATGACTTGCAGCCTTTCTGATCGAGGGCTGTCACAGGACACCTAAGAGGGAAGAATTTCACATTTCAAACTTGGAATACCTACCAGCAATTGCCAGTTTTCAAGAAGTATAGAGATACCTCTTTTGCATTTCTCCATTTTAAAAACTGAAACACAGTGAAGACACTCAAGGTAGGGTTTTTTTTGTTAGATTATCAGAGGTTAGTTTACTTACAGGAATAGGACAAGCTATCTCTTTTGCAGCAGGGAGCAAAATGACTTTGTTAGAACAACCCCAGCCCTTAACTCATCACCCAAGTTTCTACATATGATTTCTCCTCTAAGCTTACAGTATAATTATGGAGCTCCACAAGGCTAGAAAAAAGAACATTTCATAGGTATCACCACAATAGTCTGTGCATTTTCGCCACTGAATGAGGGGAGGAAGCCCACCCAAACCAGTCCCCCTAGCGACTCTATGCAGTGGGAGTCTGAAGAGATGTGGCAGATCACTACTCTGTCTTTTTGTGTGTGATGCCAGCTTTTTGTTTTTGTTTTGGGGTTTTTTCCCTAAACAGAAGACATAATCCCTTATGGACACTAGTCAATATTTCAACCCATTTATCAAATTTCTTGCTGCTTCTATTTCTGAACAAGTTTAAAAAATATTTTTTACACAGAAAATTAAATCTCTATCCAGCAGATATCATTAAATAAAATATGCTGACCTGTTGGCAATTGTCAGGCTTGATTTTAACATAGCACTTTGTTTAGCCTGGTGCTTTCTGCTCTTTCCAGCATTTCTAGCACCAATACGGTCTAAAAAGAAGCTAAGAATGTTTAAAAGACATTTGATTTATTGCCATTTCCAACCTGGCATCCATACCTTCCAGAATACATGCATGACAACCAGCGCTGTGAAAATGTTTCCTGTAGCAATTTTAAGAGTGCTATGTGAAATACATACAGAAAAAGGTAAGACCTTCTAACAACTGTTCAAATGCCTCCGCTGGCTCATTTTCATTAAAAAAAGCATGTAAGGAAAAAGCAGGCTTTATATGCTGTGTACCAGCACCCCTGTTCTAAGTTAAACAAAGCAGAAGACACTGTACTCAGGTGAAAACACAAAAATCGCTTGTCGGATGCTCTACAAAGAAGAAAAACCACTTGCTTGCTAAAACTGGGCACAGCAGAAAAACTAGGAATCTCTCCAAAAAGTGTTACATAAGGCATTGTCAAACTTCACGTCACCTCCACAGGGCCGCAAGTTGCTATTTTCCCCCATGCCCCGGTGCGCAGGGACTAATGATCTAAATGACACAGTTCTCGGGTACGAGGTAATAGCAGAAGCCTTCCCAAAGGAGCGCTTCCCGGGCTGGAGGCTTGCAGGGCAGGCTGGTGATGGGGAGGTCACCCCGCTCGGCTCAGCGTCCCAGCCGAACTCCGCTGTGCCCCCGGTCCCGTTCCGGCGGGCAGAGCGCTCACGCCCCGCGGCCCGACTCTCTCCGTCCCACCCGCGGCCGCCAGCCCGGAGCAGCGGCACTCGGCGGAACCCCGGCGAAGCGGGGCGGGAGCCGGGCGCAGCCCGGCCGGAGCGGAGGGAGCGGCGCCGAGCCAGCGAGCGGAGCGCAGAAACCTCCCTCGCCCGGGGGACGTGCCCCTTTGTGCCGGGAAGCGACACGCGCGCCTCCGCCTGAGCATCTCTTCAATTCCGGATCTGATGGGGATTAAAATCCAGGAGATAAAGCTGCCAGCCCGGCCCTCGGGACTCGGGTGCCCCCTCCCCTCCCCGGGCTGCTGGAAGGGAGACACTCACCGATTGTTTCTTGCCCTCCCCCGTCCCTCGCCTCCAAAGGCAGCAGAGGCTCGACGCGAAGGTACTTACCTTCCCCG